>JAQQZS010000039.1:7287325-7302053 GCA_030068045.1 Platyallabes tihoni | reverse complement strand
CTCCGGTTTCCTCCCACAGTCCAAAGATATGCAGGTTAGGATAATTGGCGTTCCTAAATTGCCCGTAGTGTGTGAATAGGTGGGTGAATGTGTGTGTGCCCTGCGATGGATTGGCACCCTGTCCAGGGTGTACCCTGCCTTGTGCCCGATAGGCTCCAGGCCCCCGCGACCCTGATCAAGGATAAAGCGGTATAGAAGATGAATGAATAAGGTGTACACATTTGTAAAAGGTTAGCCATGTTGATCAACCAGGGACACCTGGGTGTACTGTATAATAAAATAACTGGTGGTTTGATTTTTTTTTTAAATAAAGAAGCTAGATTTTGAAATAAAACATTTATCTATTACAAAGCAATTTTGTAAGTGACTTTAGTTGTTACCAACCTAGGCTCCAGCTCATATCTACATATCTTCATTTCAGAGATCCGACCTACTAACCCTCCCCTCCATCTACCCGTATGTGAAGAGTAAGATTCTAAACACTCTTCTAAACAAAAAGTACTAAACACTCTTTAGTGTAGATGGCACTGTTTGTCAGAGAACCACAAAGCATTTGTAGCCATTCTTTGCATTATGTTTTAATAAATGTACTGTATATGAGGCAGGCTTGAGCAATATAGAGTGACATTTTTTTCAGCAAAATATATTCTTCAATATAAATAACTGATACAATAAAAAGAATATAAATTCTTGCTATAAAAATATTCTGGATGAAAGTTTGGATAAAACCAAAGTTGTGTGCTCAAGATACCTTCAAGGGGAATCATTCTTTACAGGAATACATTGGATGTAAGCTGTGGGAGTGGTGGCTCAGGCGGCTAAGGCTCTTCGTTATTGATTTTCGGATCTGAGGGTCCGGGTTCGAGCTCTGCCGTTGGTGGGTTGCCACACCCCATACTATCCAGGCACTGCATGCAGTGCGGTCCTATTCAAGAGATTGTAATTTAACATTTGTTAAATGTTATGCTTGAGATTATAAGACTGCATAATCTGTTTCCTCTAACCAGTTTGTCGTGCATTTCTTTATTCCAACACTGCATGTTTATGATACAAGTAAATCTGAGTAATTTAAAACCGTCATAGTCATAATCATAATTAATCACAGACTATTACTGATCAAAATGTTTAATCGATTGACCGCACTAATATTACAGTATCATATAATCATTGAAACTCTGAGCACACTATCACAGCAATATCATTAATGTTTATGGATTATAAAACTTCGCAGAAAGGGCAGCACAATGGTTTTCAGTCAAGAGCTTCAGAACGGTACAGTATGAGCCAACCCTGCTGTTACTATCACCACAATCACAGAGGCAACTAAAACCCACAGCAGTTCATGATAAGCCGCGCTCAGCTTATAAATATCTCAGGCCTGGGCATCACAGCTCCTATTCAAGACTGCCGAGGCACTTCTGAACCCGCAGTCACAGGTCAGAGGGGCATGCTGCTCGGACCGTTGGTAGACATGTGCTTGCTGACATCACGTGTAATTTTCTGTGGATGGTGTTATAAAGCAGAGGTGTAGAGGTGTAGAGGCTGCAGTCTGTTCTGTGTAGGCATGTATGTTGTAGGTGTGAGCGTGAGAGTGGGAGAGAAAGAAAGCGACGGGGTGAGACAGAGACAGAGAGATACAGAGCTCGAGAGAGAGAAAGAGAGAGAGAGAAAGAGAGAGAGGGACGAGGGACCTTTTATTTGTCTGTTTCGGTGGCTCAGATCAGTATATACAACACAAGTGCATCAAAATGTAACTGTGAGCAGTTTCTCTTGCTGATCCTTGACCTCTGACAGATGGGAGAAGCTCAGCAGTGGAAGCACTTTATTACAGCTGTGTGTACTGCTGCGGCCTCCCACAATCCCCTGAGCCTCCGAGCTTCAATCACTTACGGTTTCTGCAGCATTGCATTAGCAAGACACACATGCTGTATTTTACTCAAGCTGATAAAACAACAATAACAAAGTAAAAAAAAAAAAAGAAACACTGAAAATCAGCAAAAAATCCATCAGCGACGAGGTTTTAAGAGTAGTTTAGTGGTTTATCATTGGTGTGTCGATCATCAGATTAGGAGTAAATTTTTCCAGCTATCTCTCATCATGCTCAGAAATGAATATGCTGGAATTCTCTGGCGCAATGATTTTTAGTCCACTTTGGTCCAATCTTACTATCCAATCTTACTTAGGACTAATCCTACTGTCCAATCCTAACGCTACAATTTTTTTTTTCAAAATATAGTCTCCTGAAGCCATAAACGTTTGAGCCACCATTTCTTCATGTGTGCATGGAGTTTGCATGTGCTTGGTGGGTTTCCTCCAACAGTCCAAAGACATGCAGATTAGGATAATTCGCATTCCCAAATTGCCCATAGTGTGTGATAGATTGTATATGTGTGTCCTGCGATGGATTGCTACCCCGTCCTGGGTGTACCCCTCCACGTGCCCTAAGTCTTCTAGGATAGGCTCCAGGCCCCCTGTGACCCTGTATACAGGATAAAGGAGTATAGACTGAGAGAGTGAGATTACTGTAAATGAAAGAAATTGGAACATGTTTTACTGCGACACCCTGCAAAGTGCCTAAAGATACAATTTAAAAATTGCTTCCTTAATTATCAACCTCAGCAGCAAACTCGTTTCCCCTCTCGTCTGTTCCAACCACTCAGAATTCAGCATCACCAGTATACTAAACACCGGCCTGATCATCCGTTATCATCTGCACCTGTTTCTCACTGGTTCATGCTTTAAGTTAGATGTTTTTTAAACTTGAATGATTTATAGGCTTAAAAAAATGAACATATTCCCCTGAAACCGCTGAGGTACAGGGACTGGACTTAAAATATCTTGCAAGAAAACTGACTTCATTGAAGAGCTCCGCCTACTTCACCTAGCTCTGCCTACTTCACTTCAAAGCATAACTATAGCGGAGATAACTCTATGGTGTGACTAGTGCTGTATAGAGTTTTTTGGTTCTCACTTTTCACTGCACGCTTGATGCTGAATATTTTTGCAACAAAATTCTTTTCCAAAGGGTGTTGATTTGCATTTACAAGCATTTGTATGTCTGTTTTCATGAGAATATTGCATATCTGACACAAACACACATAAACCAGTGCCATGTCCTCATGAATTATTCTTGTGCTTGCACTACTGCAATCAAAATCATAGCTGTAAGAAATGTACTTGCAGCAAATGCAGCACCATGAAAGCAGTATTTGCGGCATTTTCTGTGTGTGTGTGTGTGTGTGTGTGTGTGCGCGCAGCACGCTTGTTTTCACTTTCCGTTTTTCAATGCCACAATGATTTCCCAAATGAGGCATCTTGGCCGGATGCATGCAAGAAGGCCGCAGCATGCTTAAAGTTTTATGACAGCTCCAAATATTTTTAAGCCCCAAGGTGAGGCCGGTTCTTTTTCATTTTGTCGCGCGTGAACTATTGACCAATGAAGCGTCACTCATCTCATTTGTCATTATAAATGATTAAACAGTCCGATGTTGATTCTAAACTAAAGGACTGACCGGATCAGTGAAGTATCAAGCTCGGGACGATGCAGCTGAGTTTTGTCAAAAGCATTTTGGATTGATATCAGGTTAAGGTCTAGAGCAAGGGAGCGAATTCAAAGAGCTTGCTTTCAAACGGAACTACAGTACAGTATAACAGGGCCGATCAGATTCTATTTATTATTTTACTCTCCAGACTGCTGTTTATCTCTCTTATGCATTTTTTACTTTATAATTATAATATAATGTGCTGCTTTCTTATTTCGGATAAATGTATTTATACTGTATGTAACATTTAATTTAATTTTGTGTTGGAATAGTAATGCCATAAACGAATGCCGGCACATTATACTGTATTAGTGACCAAAAATGCTGGATTTTGCATGCAAAAAAAGACGCAGGTGCAACAGTCAAAAGTGCTCAGAAGAACTGTGGGTGGTTCTGCAGAATGTTCAGTAAAACTCAGTAAATAATTTCCTTACAAAACTGCACAAACTGCACCTGAGACTAAGGGGGCCTCAAAGATTTTTTACTGTTTTTTTTAGCTTTATATGTGTTTTTTATGCATTTTTTGTTAATTGAAGACTTACTTCCTCTATAGCATTTATTCGCATGTGCCTAAGACATTTGCACGGTACTGAGCACAGACGCACACACACACACACAGTGACTACACAAAATCCAAACTGTTGAAGGAGCAGTTTTTTGAGGTTCCTTGCTCGAAAGAGGACCCATGAGTGACATCATTTGAAAAGGCAATACTGTATGATGTACGTGGGTCAAAAAATATCCGCACTCCGGTTATATTAAAACGTCTGTTGCTGTCTTATCAGCGCTTTCCATTCACGGCTACTGACTCCCCAGTCACTGCAAGTTAATGTGTTAAATCAGTTCATTAGTAACTGCGGTGTGAACAAAAATGGACGCCACACTTGTGATTTGCATGGAAGTAGAGCAACGTGCAGTGATTCTTTTTTCTTTTTTTGTGGTTTGAGGGTGTACCTGGTGCTGAAACAGCTCACGGAAGAGCATCAACAGAAGCGCTTGGATTTCTGCAAACAAAATTTGGACCGATACTGTATGGAAGGTGAAAGTTTCTTAAAGAGAATCATTACTGGTGACGAGACATGGATTCATCATTACAAGCGACAGAGTATGAAACAGTGATATCCTCAAGAAAAAGTTTAAAAGTCACCCATCAGCTGGAAAATTGATGCTTGCAATTTTCTAGGATTCTCAAAGGCCAGTATTGAATCATTATCAGAAAAAGGTTCAACAATCGACAGTGCTCGTTACAGTGAGATGCTTATTGAAGAACTGGAGCCTAAACTTTGGATTAAACGCAGAGGAATGCTACCCAAGGGCGTTGTGACCTTGCATGACGATGCACCTCCATACACTTCGGTCCACACCGCCGATTTGAGGTGTTAAAGCATAGTCCTGATCTTGCTCCATTGGACTTTCACCTGTTTGGTCCCCTGAAAGCACTTCTAATACATCTGTGGCTCGCAGCTCAGCTTAAAACATCAGAATAAGTTCTACATCCAGGGTGTGGATAATTTTTGACTCACCTTTCTATACAATAATGTTGATGTTGAACTATGAATCGAACTCACATTTAATCATTTGTTATCTTTAGTAAATGCTCCATCCTGCTCAAAGCTGCAGTAGATCTAGAGCCCACCCCAGTAACACAAGGCATGGGACACGAATACACCCTGGATGGGACAGCAGTCCACTGTAGCATCGTACAGCGTGCATACACTCATTTACACCTGGGAGGTGAAACAGAAACCTTAGAACTTGATGAAAACCCATGTAGACAACGTTAGAATGTGAGGAACTTTCCACAGTAAACCTGAGCTCAAGGTCAGTTTAAGGACTTTGCAGATGGGAGGTGGTGGTACTACCCAATGCACCAACCTTCATTCAAACTGCATTGTGTGGGGATTTTTCAACCTTTAAGTTTCATCACAGCCTTGAAAACCAAACCACCCATTTCAATGTGCTAAGACCTCAACAATGGTGGTATTTCTCTGATTTATTCAGACATGTTTGACAGACAGTCTGACTCTCAGCTCCATTCAAACTCTCTCTCAAATCCAGCTAGCACTGCAGAACTCAAGATAGACTGCCAATTGCCAGTCCACAGACAAACGGATTAAAGAACATACATTTTAAATCAGAGATTTCCAGTGAGGCATCCATCATTTTTTAGTTTTTATGGAAGTTTAAGCACCACACTATACAGTATAATCTCATCCATCATTCATAGCTCTGGATTGCGGAACAACGCTCTCCAAGGTGAGCTGTGACACAAACATACTCAATCCTTACTCCTACAGGGAAGACAAGAGAGAAAGGGAGTGAGTGAGAGAATGAGGAAGATTTGATGTTGGGATGATGAATGTTTATTAATCTTGTGGGCCTCATATCAGACCCAAATAACTCACAGATCTAGCAAGGGTACGGGTGGCACCATGGTGTCTTCTGCTATTTAGGGAATAACTTCACCGAGATCTTGTCTTCGGGAATTAGAAGAGCGAGATCCCACAGCGCAGAAACACTGCTTACATTTCTGTCAAAGCAACACTCAGTGATTTGGGATCAACATCATATTTGGGTTAGAAACAGAGGAACTGCTTCAATGTACGGAAATGTATATGTATTTGAGTTTTGTTTTTGAAATTGCTGATGCATGAGAAAAACACAGCCACCGGTGGTTCATGCACACTGCTCTAAGAAGAAAACTGCTGCAGAGGAGAAGTTCTTTTAGAGTTACCACCCTCAGAAATCACCAATTATCAAACAGCACCTCAGATTAGAGCTGTTATAAAGGCTTTACAGAACATAAGTAGCAGATATACATCTCAATATCAATTGTTTACAGGAGATTATTGCAATTCTTTGATGTCTTGATCATATAAAGAAATAGAAAATAAGGAAGGACTATTAGAAGGTGTGTCCAAACTTTTGACTGGTAGTACTGTATAGAAATTTAAATTACGTGAAAGTGTAATTTTGCCTGATGCGGGCCAATGATTTAAACGTTTTTAAGCCAATTTTTTCTTTCTTTTTTTTTTCTTGAGTCAGCCTGTATCGTTTTTTTTCCGGTAGGCAAAGGAAGATTTTTTTCAATTCATTGGGGGCAACGTCTCATAGATCTGTTATCTATACAGTAGTTCTAAGGAAGAGTTAAGTTCCGTCTCAATAGTGGTTACACTTATGCAAAAACAAATAATTTTGTTTGTTTTTGTGATGATCCTTTCGGTCATGACTGATATTCACACCTTTCACTTATCAGCTATTTTTAAATTGCGCAAGCTGTTTGTTTTCTGCCTAGACTTCACACTATGCAACTTAATGGTTGACTTCATAAAAAACAGACATACCTGCAGAGACACACACACATATATATACACACACATTATCTCATTCACACAATGAGTGTGTGTGAATGATTTGTTCAGAAAGCTTTGTTGTGGTGGGAAACACAGAGAAGACAGAAGAGCTGTGGATGGCAAAACCTAGGTTTTTTTTGTCACCATTCTAACATAGTGGCAGATGGTGAAGGTTGTTGGGACGAGAGGGGATCTGAAGTGTGCCAGTACTCATGTTACACATTCCTGCCGGCCATATGCTTGCCCTCCTGATGCTCTGCAGGCAAATGTCCGCTCTAGAGAACACCAAGGCCAGGAACAGGCCGATAATGCATTTTACCTTTTTCTATTTCGCTCCCTTTCGTATATATATATATATATATATAGACACATGCCATACCAGCATTTCAGCACTGGACAGCACGACTGACTGAAACGATCACCTTCATCATGCAGTAGTGTCTTGTAAACTGATACAACTATAGATATGAATATGAGGCACACTTTTCCCTCATTATTTTTAGAAAGCTCATATTCCATATGGCTGAAAGTAGAGATATAAACCAGAAATGGGATTCCCACAGGACACAGCAAAAAAAAAAAGTCAAGTGAGCTGGAGGTTTCATGTCCGATATGAATCTTTCTGGACAAATAAACTAGACAATGTCAATGTGAATACATTTACAGTATTCATTAATTAAGACTCACATTTACAGTATTAATTAATTAATTAATTCATTCATTCATTCATAGTTACTGCCTGGACAGATGCTATTGTTATAGGCTTAAATTATAACAACTGCTCTTAGTTAGTGCATTTTTGGGGAAATTGTCACGGACTGCTTGGTGTTGGACTGTGGGCATGGTGTTGTGGCAAGGCATAGACGCAGAGGGGGATGAGGATTAACAATGAAAGTCTTTAATAACAAAACCAAACAAACAAAACAAGAACAAAGGAAGTTGGCTTTACTTGGAGCGTGCTATAAACGGAACTCATAAAACACTTAAACATACACAGACTAGGGATTACACAATCTAATACAATACAGAGATGGGATACAAACCGGACGAGACAAGACACACTTAACAGAACTCACATTAATGCTCGACCCAGTTTCCCAGAACAAACAGCTATTTATTAGGAATCTAATGAGCATCCTCAGTTCAGGTGAGCATCTGCGTCACCTGACCGAGTTGCCTTCTGGGAAACTGAGTCTACAAACAAAAACTACAAAACTAACACAGTGCCCTCTAGTGGGCAACCCTCACAGAAATAAAGTAAAAATGAAATGAATTCATTATAAATGTAGGGACAAACTAATTTAATCAATGTTGAAGTATAATAATAATAATAATAATAATAATAATAATAAAACAATGTTAGTGCCTATATTTGAAAAAAAAAAAAGTAACTTGCAATGACATTAACTGTTAGGACATTGTTAGGACAGTGGGGAGACAGGTTGGCCTATTCCCAAGCAGCAGCTCTGTCCCAGCCCCACTTCACATCCCAGCCTGACCGAATTCTTATCCTGAAGTTATGGATTTCACAGCATTGGGACAACTTTGTTTTTTAAATTTTGATAAAATGATGTTGAGATAATGTTGAATGAATGACCTGCTTGAGAATACAACCTCAAAACAACAAAATATAACCCTGTTTCTAACAGGGTTTAGCATGCTAATCCTACCTGAGTGTATCTCATGTTGTGCGCCTCTTAATAATGTCATGTTACCTCTCTGTTTAGTGATCTTTCAGAAATATTACCATGAGATGCATCTTAGCTCAAAAGTTACTGTACTGTAACATGATGTTTGCACAGCATCTAAACCATTTTAAAGAACAGATCTCAGATTTTATTTCCCTTTTAGTGACACAGACATGGTTCTCAAAATTTAGGATACCTGTGAGGATACCTGTGTAAGAATGTATGTTAAAATGAAGAGAGATACTATACTATAGTAATTGCAATGTGTTGTTTTGACACAGACAAGGCTGATCCTGTGTACACGCCCATTTTTGGCAGGTGCTAATGAATATTAATGAGTATGCAAATACAACGGTCATGTGACAAAAGTGTTTGCTCTTTCAAAGCCATCTTCAAAATTCTTTGCAAGTATGTAAAATCTTGTTTTGTCTAAATGAGTCTGATGAGCCAGTTTGCTTTTTTTTTTTGTTAGATCCTGTAAAAAGCTTGGGTCTTTATTTGCGATTTTGGCTGTGATGTTTGGCTGTGATGGTTGTTTTGAAGAAAATTACTGTATAATGAGGCCCCAGTTCACATGATCTCAGTCCCATGGAAAAGAGGGTGCGCCTAATTAGCATACTTAAAAACACAAAACAATTTTCAATAATCTACACTGTACATGTAATAAAACTGTAAAGTTGGCGTATCTGTACATTGAATATATTTTCAAAAAAGAAAAATTTTGGTGGACGTAATATAGAACACATCAAGATGGTTTTTGGAATTTTTGTCTGTCTGTTTGTCTGTTTGTTTGTGCATGCATCATGTAAAAACTACTGAACGAATCTTAATGGGGTTTTCACAGGAGTATTCGGCCGAGCTTGAGGTAACATATTATCTTTGGTTTATCACAATCAGCGCACGGGAAGAGAAGATATGCTATTTTGGAAAATGCCCTTATATCATTAAAAAAAAATTTGACCTTGAGAAAAATCATTATTTCATCTCAAAATTCAACAGATGGCGCTGTATCTCAGTTTGACTAAACCAATACTATACATACCCATATTAATTATTTATACATTTTTCGGGGGGTTTTGGTATTGGTTTAGTATTGGAAAAGAGGGTATTAATATTATTATAACATCATATTTTTATAGCATGTATATTCCCGCCATCTTGTAGTCAAGATTCTTCGAAAATCATTTCATTAAATTAGATTAGATTAGAGTTAATTTTATTGTCACTGTACAAAGTACATGTACAGAGATGAATGAAATGCAGTTAGCATCTAACCAGAAGGCATAAGTGGCCTGTTTACAATAAATAATGTTTTAAATGAGGGGGTTCAGGTTCTTATGTGCAGGAGTGAGAGTGATCCAGACCCAAATCCAGACCCAAATCCAGACCCAAAATCTTACCTTAAAGGCATGTGTGCAGTAGACAGAAGCATAAACACACTCTAATAGCATAATGACTGCAGTGAGTTGAAGGTTAATTTGTTTAGTGGTGTTTAAAAGGCGGATGCACATCCTGCAAGCCTCCTCTTCAATTCCATAACAGCTGACTGATCATAAGCTCCTCATTTGCATTTCTCTTTCATGAAATACTAATAAATACTGCGAATAATGGCTTTGGACGTATTGCACAATTTATTTGCTAATAAACATTAGCTAATTTCATTTTAAACACTTTACACAACTGGTTGCAATTTGAACAGATGTGCAATAGAGCATTGCTTCTGTGTAATGAATCTAGTAGATCACTAAATGAGCAAATCTTTTCTTACACAGCGCAGCATTTGGTAAACAAAGCAACAGCATAATGAGAGGGCTTTGCTATTAGCTAAAAGAACAAATGCGGTAATTTGTGGGAGTTAGATGAGTGGGCGGGTTTGTAAGGCACAATTGGCAGTCTGTGGCTTGAGACATGGTTTAATTATGAAGCCCTGGGGTGGGGCACGGCTTTAATAAAACATCAGTATGCCTGGGCGCAGGAAGTGGCGGGAGGCGATGGGCACACTGCGGGTTGTGCTTTTTTCGAATCCCAATGTACTGCTTAACATCGGCACTCCCTTAAAATGCTAGGGAGACACCAGGGCTCATTAGAGTTCCAGACCAGCTCGGGTTCGCATCTGCCACGATCTCGTCCTCGCCCATGTAGACTCAAAATATTGTCTTTGTCCTTAGTGCCCTTTTGTCTATCATAAATAGCTGAGGTCAGGCTAAAATGCCCCTGATGGGAAAGATGGTCTTGCTATTTGATCTACGTGTTTAAAATCTCACAACCTTCTCTGCTGACTAGACATCAAACCCTCCGGAGACATGCTGACTGCTGCCCCTGTCCCCGCAGTCAGGTCTTCAGTCCCGGACCTGCTATCCAGCGATCCAGGTGGGAGCTGCAGAGACCGCATTAGCATCCTGAATAACTCCACTAGATGGATTAGTGTTGATTTAATGTGGCCTATTGAATTAAAAATAGCTTTAGGCTGGTGCTTTCAATTAAAGGAGCTTTCTTTAGGGTGACATTTTCAATAATAGTCATTTTCCTATGCTGTTTTTAATATACCAGCTCTGCTTATAGAAGTAGTGCTTTAGGCAGTTTTGAGTTAGTAGTCTGCATTAGCTTAGTTTCTGTGATGACAGATGTTTATTGCTCCTGTCCTGCAGGATACTCCTAATTGAATTCTGAAGTTTGTTGTTTGTTTCTTTCTTGCTTTATATGGTTTTCTTGCGTAAAACTAAAATGTGCCAATGGACACTATCTTTATGTGTTCTAGCTAAACGGCAAAAGAGCTACGATGAATTCCTGTTTATGCAAATACTCATTCATTCATTCATCTTCTATACCGCTTTATCCTCTATTCAGGGTCACGTAATGAAAAAAAAAAAAACAATCTAAGAATACATATGGGCAGTATCATTAAACTAAAATAAACCAAAGATTTATTTGATTGATTACCTAAGGATAGACAACTTACTGAAAATGTGTACTGTATAAATACTGTATGTACTGCAGATCAATTCAACATTACTGTGTCTAACAGTTTTCTACTGTAAATGAACATTTGTTTTATGGCTTTGGCAGAAATTAATATATTTCTGCAGATATCAATTCTATAAAGGTATATATTATGGCACGGTGGCTTAATGGTAAGCACTGTCGCCTTGCACGTCCAGGGTCGATTCCCCCCTCAGGGACTGTGTGCATGGAGTTTGCCTGTTCTCCTTGTGCATTGTAGGTTTCCTCCAGGTACTCTGGATTCCCCGCACAGTCTAAAGACATGCAGATTAAGCTAACCATATTCCCATATAGTGTGAATGCACATGTTAAAGTTGATCAGAGGTCCTACCACAGTTGTAAAATTGGGAATAAATACAATGGCCACTATTGGCCTCCACGGACCCTAGTTGTATCCTAAATGGATAGATGGAAAAAGTATACAGTATACTGTACTTATGTGGTTTTGTTGTACATGACCGTTTTTGTGCCAAAATCTTACATTAATGTTAACTGTTAATGAAAAACAACATTCTAATGAATACAAGTAAACACCATAAGCATTATTCATACTTTGGACCTAAAACTGAAACGTGATGACTTTCTCATTTCTTAAAGTTTACCTATTCAATCTTTCTTAATTTCCCTTTCATAACATCCACGCTGCTGTCTCTGAAAGCAAGGAAAGGAAGTAAGGACACAACAATTCAAGGGCGAATGTATTTACAAAATGGGCTTGCCTTTAGATTTTATTTATTTTGTTGACTTATATGCAAGTATCATGCACAACAATTAAAACTTTTGCTTAGGAAGCAGAAATGTATCCTTGATATACTTTACTGTAAAAAAGTCTTGAGATACTTCTTCTTCTTCTATTCATTCATCTTCTATACCGCTTTATCCTGTGATCAGGGTCGCGGGGGGCCTGGAGCCTATCCCAGGAGGCTTTCGGGCACAAGGCAGGGTGCACCCTGGACAGGGTGCCAATCCATCGCAGGGCACACACACATACGCACATTCACACACTTGAGATACTTCTCATTTCTTCAAATTAAATGTAAGTGATTTAGATTAACTTACAGAAACGGGAACACATGACTGTAAAACGCTGCAAATGTCCTAAACAATTTAAAAATTGGTTCTTTATATAACCACCTTGGCAGCAACCTCATTTCCACTCTCGTCTGTTGACACAAAGTTGGAAGCAGCGCATTATCTAAGATGTCTTGGCATGCTGAAGCATTAAAATCCTGATTGAAACACCTGAAGTCAATAAATAACAAGTTTGGCCAAATGCTTTTGTCCATATAGTATACCTACTTAGTTTCAACAATTAAATTACAACTGACAACAATTTAAAGGTGCCATAATCGTTATCTGTGCTTAACTGCTTTTGACAAAATTTCCATGTTGGCTTTAGCTAAGTAACTGTCATTTTCTTTGTAATTTCTCTCAAAGAAGAGTGTTAATCAGTAAAGAGAGGAAATTTCAATTGCATTCCATGACATTCTATTTGAGATTCTCCATCCATATTAAAGGAATTGCTCACGGCCCTCCTTAAAAAACCCTGCAGCAATGACCCAGCCTACTAAGCCACCTTCCTCTCAAAGTGCTGACACAAATGCCCTCTGATCCTGACCTGACACTTAAGAGGTGCCATCAAAAATTCTGCACTTTCTTGTCACAGGATATCAGACAATATGCATATAGTGTAAATGTGAGAACGCTCCAACAGCTAAGTAATCACAACTTTAGGGCATAACCTTAGACCTTTTTTTTTTATCTTGATGAAAATCTAGCGAGAATTAGCAAGACCAATTATTTGAATTTGGGATTCTTCATGAGCTTGTGTTAATAATTGAAGAGCGTAATATTCAACAGAGGTGATGTTTATTGTCATACCTTCACACTGACACCTTATCTTTAGAGCATGTGAGCATGCATATATTAGAAGTATTCCTTCAGAAGCTTCACCTTCACATCTGCATGCAGTCTGCTCATAGAACGTGACTGGAAATATTGTACTTTATGATAGAGTATGGTAAAAAAAAAAAAAAAAAAAAAACCTTTGGTATTAATGACAGCGAAAAGTCACGGGACTGTAAAATCCCTGTATTATACTTACCATGGAACTCATGGATAATACGAGTCAAATCTTCAGGGCCGAGACCATTTGAAGCACAAAAGGACTAGAATATTGTGTTATGTTTTCTTCGCTTCTGCAGGCTTTAGAAGAAAGAAACTCTAATTCCACAGATGATTGATGGTAGTAATAGTGTGCCATATTCTCTCCTGAGGTGGCGTGAGGCGTTGGGATTAAACCTGATTACCGCTGTGCTAAACAGGTCATTAACGTATATAGGCCAGGATGCCAAACTCCATAGAGCTTTTTAAGTTGATTTCTTCTCGTAAGGATGTCTCATGGGTCCAGCTTGTCCCACTGCCTGGAAAACACCAGAGAAACGTGGACTATGACTGAAACACATAGGATAAACAATCAAATGATATGATGTTGTTCCAATCCACATACAACTTAAGTTTTACATTGGATGCCCTTCCTGACACAACTGTCCCATTCCATCTGGGCTTGGGTCCAGCACTAAGGATGCTCAATGCTAGGTTTGAGCATTGAGCATTAGGTGAGAAGCCTACCACGGAGCCACCAATGCCCAGAGGCTTCATGATGTATGCATGCCAAACCTTCTCACACACTATGTACAAACATGGTGGATGACCTGGTTGACCTAATCTTTATTATAATTGGTAATTGTAAAGTGCATGGTTGTGAACTGGATAGATAGTAGGTGACATGACCATAACATGTATTTAGGCAATGCCAATGCTAGGAACCTTTAAAATTACCTTAAAAGCCTAAAATCATTGCTTTTCTGTCAAGTTCTTTAAAATGTTGTTACTGATAGAGCTGACACTTGATATTGTCAGATGTTGATAATAAATAAAATAAATAAAAATAAGCACATCCTGAAGTGTCATTATATTGATAGAGGATATAATGGAATACCAAATTTGAATGGGATATATATAGCACAGTACAGAATTGAGCAAATGTCATGAGCCACCCCTCATTTCTTCATTCATTCATTCATCTTCTATACCGCTTTATCCTCTATTCAGGGTCGCGGGGACCTGGAGCCTATCCCAGGAG
>JAQQZS010000039.1:7217391-7233658 GCA_030068045.1 Platyallabes tihoni | reverse complement strand
CATGCATAAAGAGGATGATGTGGACAAAATACTCATTTGCCTAATAATTCTGCACTCCCTGTAGGTCCGAACTTTGACACACAAATGTTCTTTGATCTAAACCATTCCATTGTGGCTCTGGCTGTATGTACCTAGAGGTGCAAGGGCACAGTGCTAACCATTACACCACCGTGCCACCTCCTCTCTAATTATTGCAATCATACTATTGAAACATTTCAAGTGAAAAGATTGGCAGGAATTTATCTGTTGTGGTTTAAGGAGGCACATCGGTAAAACCTCCAGAGCTACACTCCTCTGTCTTAGGGTTGTTTAAGTGGCTGGCATGGTGTTTCTGCATGTTTTTGTCGGCGGTGGGGCGGAGGGGGTGGGGTGGGGGTGGAGTTCCGCTTATAAAAAGAGCCCCAGGCTCTGGACTAATGACCCCAGCCTCCCAAAACGGGACAGCAGAAAAATTACTTTCCACACACACACACACACACACACACACACACACACACACACACACACCATCACTCTTGTGTGAATCCCAGTGAGATGCCTTGGGCAGCGGCTGCATGAATAAGAGCTCATTAGCAGCGGGGAGAGGCTCTGGATCCCCATCTCAGTTACACTGTGCACACACTCCATCAGACCTCCACAGGGAACTGATTCAATGACCAGGCCTGCTCCGCTATGATCGATACTCACTCCACAAACACAATAGTTCTTCAATCCTGGGTCAGAGTTGCCTCTGTTGTAATTGCTTTTAGATTCATGGTATTGATGTACTCAGATATGATTTCTTGCGCTTGTGCAAATGTAGCCATTATGCCAGGGCGAAGTTTTATAACCTGGAAAAACGTCTAAAGCCTGAAGCATAATGTCGACGTTTCTAAAACAGTAGCTGCTTCAAATTGAAGGCTAGAAATCCGCAATGACCACGGTGGACATCGGCTTCATACTTCCTCTCATTCATGACTGCGCGCTGACCTCCGGAACACAACGCCAGGAAGCCACTGGCATGCGAGGCAACCCTGATTGACCTTGTTTACGGTAACCATGCCACGGTTTAATGAAAGACAATACTGACGCTGACCAACCTCCAGCCTCCGCTAATGAAAGACAATACACTCCCGATATACTCCCTGACTAATGTCCTGTGTAATGACAGAGCATACCATAGCTTATTTAGCCCAGCGATAATGACAGGCTAAGACCGCCACTGCCCACTTTGACCGGCTCAGAAATCCTACATTATAGCTTCTGCCGCCAATAAAGGTCCTTCATTGTTCACAGTGAGGACAAGCATTGAATTTAAGCTAAACATGTAGTACTCCACATTACACTGAACACATGAGCCCTCATTCGTAGGGACTGGGAAGGTATTATCATCTTTCACAACCTGTAACTAAATAAATCAAACCTCCCAATTTACTGTAGATGTTCATAGTGACTAGACCACATCATTGATGACACTTTTTAAGGGTTAAGTTAAGGGTTAACGCCCAACAGGAGCAACTTAGTGGTGCTGGAGTTTGAACCTGGGACCATTTGGACCGTAGCCCAATGCCTTAACCACTAAGCCTTCCCTTCAGTAATGTTTGGCCAGCGTTCTATCCTATCACGCAGCTCTTATAACCAGACCTCATGCCCGTTCTTTCGAATCTATGGGTAATGTTCAAAATTTCAGAGAGTGGCAAAAAAGACGCTCTGTTTTCACCAGGAACAATCGATGAAGTGAGATGAGTGAGGCTGAGAGCTTCTGCACATGTTGTCACCTCATTCAGAACTGATTTATGAAGACAATCGGAGCCTAAACACACTGTGCACTTGAGTTAATGAAGACAATAAGAGCGTTCACGCCTCCAACGATTCCGCGAGGAGCGCCAGGGCCCGTCTCCATTGTTCTCGTCTGTAGACTCTATTGTCAGAGGGTGGACTTGAAATAAAGATCACAAAAAAAGGCAGATTCTGCTGAGGTGTCTGATTGTACAAGCTGTTAAACCCGTCAGTTGATGTCTACTTTGCAGCGGTATTAAGCCGCGGACTTCTTTCAGCATCTTTTCATTTTAGAAGGCTTGATTCAATATCAGATTGGAAACTTTGGAAAACTGAGATGCACAACAAAAGAGACTTGGCACGCTGTCAAATACTTTAATGAGGAAACAAGCATAATCATTAAAATAAAGCTAAACTCTTATAAACTGGGGTTCCTTGAGGGTTCTTTGTATTGGTGAGGGGATTTCACTTCATAAAGGCAGACTCTGTTTTCGGAGAAATACTTTGTTCACTCATAAAACTTTATTACCACCTTTGTCCTAATCAGGATGATTATGGATCCGGAGTCTGTTCTGAGACTGCTGGGGGCAAGGTGGGTACTGTATATACCTTGGATGGTATGGACAGACCTGTTGTATGGCTCATTGGGTCGTAGAATGGATATTTAAAAGAAATTAATCTTGCCATGTGCCATAAAGACTTTTTGGGGGATAGTTACAGGTTCTTAGGTTCCCAATGGGGAACCACATCTTTGGACAACTTCCTTTTTTCTACTTATTGTTGTAAGAGTCCACACTGGGCCTCATCCAGACTACAGTAGTTAAAGACTCTTGAGAGTGCTAGATAGAATGCACATTTCAGTGCACTTTATCAGAAGTATAATGGGATTTAACCAGTAGTAGAACCGGATGTCTTACCTTAGCCTTGCCGGTGCTCTGGAGAATATGCACGAGTGCACAGGCCATCTCCTCCTTGCTCTTGACGCTGATTGCAGGCTCAAGTACTGAACAGAGGAGCATGTAGTTGTTGGTGATGTACTCAGCGAACTCTTTGTACAGCTCCATAGGGAGGATGCTCATGCTCTGGTAGCGGCATTTCATGCGCACCATGGGCCCCGGCGCTTTGCCCTTGCTGGGGTTGGGAGTGCTCACCGTGTACCACTTCTCCACAAACTGCCGACCTGTCACCGTGGCCACGGGAATGTTCACCAGGCCCACGTAGTTGTTTTTGTCCTTCTTTTTCTTCTTGTCTGTCTCTTTGTAAAGGTGCACGGTGATACTCTTGACTGAGGGCAGGTTGTTGAAGTCAAAGTGTTCACCCCAGAAAACATTGTCCGTTTTGAGCTTGCAGGTAGTCCGAGCGTAAAGCGTGTCATCAAGACACAGTTCACAGAAGTACTTTTTCTTAGCTGGTAAGTCCTTGGCTTCAATAATCCAACATTTTAGCATGTTCTCCACCCGACGACTGTTGTCCTGAGTGAACATACGGATGCACGAAACATTCACAAACACAATGCATGAGGCAAAGTTTGAGAATACATTAAAGTAATAAAAACTCTTAACTCCTGAAATGCCACAACCCCTTTGAAGTCTTAAGCTTACCTTGTTGGGATGCACAGCTCGCCTGAGGTTCTCCATCCATTTCTCTCTCTCTGCTGCTGACCGACAAGAGAAGCATTTACTTCCTGTTGATGTAGTCACCTGTAATTACACAGTGGATACAATGCTAACGTGGATAGAGCAGAGAAAATGGGTAAATGGACATTAAGCTTAGGTAATCCACCAATTTTCATTGTGTGCTCGGCTCTTATCCACTGAAAAGGTTCCACTCAAGTGGGGAGTAATAACAGTCGGCCAAAGAATAGACAGATCAAATATCCCAAACACAGAAAGCATTCCCTATTAAATGCACGTCTTCTTCTAATGCAACCACAGAGTAAGGGTGGGGAGTAACTCACTAAAATCATGAAATCATCACCACGGCCACTGCGATCGATCGGGGAAAATGGTTACACTGGAGATTATTTTTCTACTTTAAACAATAATGGATTTTCATTACGGTAACAAGATTGCAGGCCATCTTCATATGCTAATGCTTATAAAGTAAAATCTCTTATTAGAATTACATGTAGGATAGCGCAAACCTTTCCGCAATATGTTATTTCCTCCACTTAAAAAGTAAAAGAAGCGACTGATCAAGCACAAACTGGCTTATTACCAGCTATTCAACCAGTTTTCGAAGGTCCAGTCACATAAAACGCACAAACAAGTCATTTGCATAATCTGAATGGGATGCCCAGAACTTCATCTTAAGCAGATGCTTAATCTGTCTTTGAATACACACAACTTTTGCAGCATAAATATTGATGTGCCTTTTGGATTTAAATCACTAAACTTCGCTAACCATGAATATACTATTAAAATTGAAGACTATATTACGTATACTACTACTATATTAAGTATTCTTGTCATATTAGCAAGTATTTTCGGACAGACTTTAATACAAGGGGCGTTCAAGTCAAACCAGGACTTAGAATAACAGAAGATGTATGAGAGTTACAGTAAAAACTACCTTTATTTCTCTATATAATCCCCTACTACACTAATGCACTCATCCCGGTGTTTCACTAGTGCTTGGATACCATCAAGGTAGCTGGCCTCCCAGGAACACCTTGGCCGAATATGTGGAAATGGCTTGGAGTGACTGTAGTGTCTGTCAGGCATTCTCAAAGACAGATACACAAGCTATCCCTCGATGTTCAAGGATCAGGCGTTCCACTCGCTGAATGAACTGGAACGTTCATGGCGAAGACTGCAGTGGACTCCGAGCCACCTCGGCCAGCATCGTCATTCACGGACATACAGACTGTCTTTAAAACAGTAGCACCATTCAATTGTTTAAGGTGGCTTAGAGTCTCATCACCGTACTCTGCTTGAAGTCTTCTGTAAAACGTCAATCGGTTTAATGCTTCCACAAGAAATTTCATCCCCAAGAAATTCCCGGTTTGACTTGAATGCCCCTTGTACATTATTATAATACTATCCATTATATGGGTGTGGATTAAACCATGCAATCACAGAGCACCTAATAGGTCTGTGATCAGTCATTGGGCTTTGCTACAGTAGAAGGAGATAATAAGTGCAATATCTATATAGTCTGATTAGACTATCCCTTTCCTTCCCATTACCCTGTAATCATTTCTTCCACAGACATGATTAATGATATATGGATGAAGAAATGTGGTGTATATATATATATATATCTCTTGAGATTCTTTTACATTTTATTCAACTTCCTCAAGGGTATGAGGCATCCAAGCTGCCAGCTGGCTACAGTGTAACTGAGACCATGTCAGTCTGCTGGGCCATGCTTAGCTCCAGTGAGTACTGATCAGGACAAAAACGGGAGATTTGGACAAACGGTTGGAGTTGCGCACTGAGCCGAGGGGCAGAGAGATTCACAGCGATGCTGCTAGATATTCTCTTTGTTCTCTATGGTTAAGCAGGATTTCTACAGAAACACTCGATATTGCTGAAATGACCTTTTAACTACAGAATCTGTAGCATGTGTTTGATCACCATAAAACAAGAATTTCAAAATTTGAGGTTTTGAACCTGAATACTAAAAACTTGGTTGTAACAGATACTGTATCTAAAAGAAGTTGTTGGTCTTTCGGGTGCTCCCGGAGCGTCCGATCCACACGTAACTTGGCATAGGTTTTATGCCGGATGACCTTTCTGATACAACCCTCCCATTTTACCCGGGTTTGGGACCGGTCCTGCATCCACTGGCTGGGGTTCGGGCATTGGGTGAAAATTGAACCCGAGCCTGCTGCTGCATGGCAGGTGAGAAACCTACCACTGAGCCACCAATACCTTGACGTGTTGGCAGTCACTAAGCATTTTTTTTTAGAATGATGTATAACTTATCTTTTTAGAGTAATGATTTTGAACCATGATTATCTGATGGCTGATGGATATCACAAAAGGAACTCCTAAGTACTGTACTGTGCATTGCACCACTGATTAAACTACTGAAAACAAGTTTGGTGAGATTTCTTCGCTTGGGGTGGAAATGTTGTAGTTTTAAATGAGCATGAAACGCTTCCTGACAGATTCAAACATCTGCCCTTAGGTGATCATTTTAAGTGAGTCTTGAGTAAATTGTTTCTTGTTCTATTTTTAGTACAGGAAAGCGTGTTAAAATTGCTATCTGTGGTAACTGCACGTACATTATGGATGCGGTAGATTATTTGGGGGCAAAAAAAAAAGAAATAGAGAATTGCTTTAATAATGATGATGATGATGATGCTCAACCACCACGCTGCTCCTCTATATTACTGAGACTGACTCGATTAAAAAAAAAAAATTCTGTTAAGACTTTTAGTAGAAGCTAATAGCAAAGGTTGATCTCTGAGACACAATACTCCTGACTGTTTAAAAATATTTGTGTACAGCACAAAGAACAGACTCAAAACTGGCATGCATGCAAATGTCATGCGCTGATACTGTACATGCTGTTCCCCTTTTTATCATTCACATATTTCCTTGTGCTATTGTAAACTAGAGCACATGCAAATGATTTCCCCGACAATCCCACTTTTCCCTACAAGACACTGGAACATTCAGTACTTGGTGTATGACCATAAACTGCCATGTTGATGGTGCTGGCCTGAGCGACCGACTGTGCCCCAAATCACTAATAGACATTAGTTTAAATGCTTAATAAAGCTGAGATGAACGATCAGAGCTCGGTAGACTGACCTCGAAGCAGAAATCCTGTCCCAGGATGCTGCTGTGCACCGGTTTGATGAGAACTTCCTCCTCCATACTGAGATCCAGAGCTTCCACTGCACTGCTGGGGCTGAGCAACGACTCGTGAGACCTTGACTCTTTCAGCCTCGGCATCAGATGGGATCTGAAATAAAGATGAAGTCTTCAGAATTCTTGTTCTTTAGAATTTGGTCTTGAGAAACACAGATGCTGATGAAAAGCATACTGTATGAGTATACTGTAGCATGGTGCTGGTATTGCATCGCCAATGGGTCCTTCCCAAACGCAAGACCTACAGTAGGAAAAGGGACTATAGACTCGACTGGTTTGATCACAGCTGATAACCCATGTTTAAGCAGTCATGATATTAGGCTTGAAACATTAGAGATCTTCAGCACTATGGAAAGTGTAAAAGCTCTAGCTAAATCAAAGAGTTACAGTACGTTCAGTTTTACTGCACCATGTTATACACTACTGCACTTTATTAGAAACCCATGTAGGTTTATGTATTTATCCGATCAGCCATTTGTGTTGCAGCTGCACAATGCAATATAAAATACAGCACATGCAAACACAGGACAAGATCTTCAGCTAATTTTCACATAAAACTGGGACCAAATTGTGATCCAGATAGGATAGCTTGTGTAACTGATCTTTTGGGATTTTCAAACACATACAGAATAGTACAAAATAAGAATAGTCATGATAAAAGTAAAGTAAAGGAATAAAATCCAGGTCGCAATACCTGGTTGAGGTGAGAATTAGCAGACTGATCTAAGCTGACAGGAAGGCTATAGAAACTTGAATAAGCCCTGACTTGAATTGGCTACAACGGCAGAAGACCACATTAGGTTCCACCCGGTAACCTAGAACATGGATCTGAGGCTCTCATATGTTTAGACTCACAACGTGGACAGATGGAGACTCCAGGAGATCAACAGTTATAGAAAATGTGCTTAAACCAGACCATCTAGTACCAACAACCATTCTATAGTTAAAGTCAAAGAGATTTTTGTCCCTTCATTCTGTTGTTTGATGTAAATATTACCAGAAACTCTTCTTTTTGCATTGTACTGTTGTCACTTGACTGGTTGACTAGATAATGAAACCCTGCATGAACTAGCTTGCGTCGTACAGTAAGTGCTGTTTGTCCAGCGCCAGTCCAGTGGTTCTATCCTCTCTTCTATTCATCAGTGGGAATGGACCACCACTGGATAGAGCATGACAGGCCAGATTATAAATATAGGGACAGTGGATCATCTAGTGACCCTGACATGGTAGCGACCCAAATAAAATGTGGTCAGCAAATTACTTGTCGTCCTTTTCTATTGATAAATGGAGTGTATGGGAGCTGATAAACAACAGAGCAACAGTTAATAAATAGAAGAATACCTACAGTATGTACAGTAGTGCACGTATATGGCTGGAGTAGTAAAAAAAAAAAAAAAAAAAGTATTCTTCATTATCTTCATAACAGTTTATCCTTTTGTCCCTGAAAACTGAGACATTTTGTGTCTGAGTTTTTTTTCTTCTTCTTCTTCTTCTTTTTTAAACCAGACATTTTTATAAACTTTTACATAATAGTTCTGATTTAACTGCAATGTGGAGGTAAACAAATGCTTGGTCTTTCAGTGTATGGAGTAAAAAAACACCCCTGGGATATACAGGAAACTTGAAGATAATTACTTTCACAGAGAAAATCAGATTTTATGCAACAGAAGCATATGAGAAGTGCATACTTAAATTTCATGTATCCGTACTTCTTTGCTGATGCAATACAACTAACCAAAAGACATGATTGTTAGACTTACTTAGATTTCCTTTACTAATCAGTGACCTGCCAATGACCAATCAATGTGAGGAGTAAACCATGGTAATTAAGAACCCGTTTAGAGCTGGCTTTGTGCACGCTTACTCCATCCTTACTATGAATTAAAGATATCTCGTCATCGTCTATACCGCTTTATCCTGTATACAGGGTCATGGGGGGCTGAAGCCTATCCCTGGACAGGGTGCCAATCCATTGCAGGGCACATACACATACATACACACACGCTCAGTCATTCATTACACTACAGGCAATTTGGGAACACCAATGATTCTAATCTGCATGTCTTTGGACTGTGGAAGAAAACCTTGGAGGAAACTCACCAAGCATGGAAAGAACATGCATACTCCATGCACACAGAACTGAGACTGGAATCGAACCCGAACCCTGATCATGAAGGTGCGAGGCGACAGTGCTAACCACTAACCCGCCGTGCCACCTAAAGACATCTCACGTAAAGAAGAAAAGAAGAAAAGTACAGTTAGTCCTGGAAACGACTGTGAGCTCATTTTCTTGGTTCTTAGACAACGCAGCCAGGAATGACGATTAAAAAGATTCAATCATACAGTATTATAAGCCTGTAGATGGCAATAAAAACTAAATAAACAAGTCTTGAATTAAAAAGGTAAGTGAACTGAAATTAATCCGGGATCAGATTATGGGCCATCAAATATCATCCGCAGATTAAAACTCTCCAAGAAGCAGCATTTAAAAACGTGAAACTAAATCAACTGTGCCTTATACTGAAATAAATCCGCCAAGTTCACGTTCTCGCTGCAGATCGCTATAGGAGGCTCTAGAACCCATGCCAACTTCAACCTCAGTCCTGATCGAAGGCAATAAAAGCACTTTCTATCAAAGCCTCCAGACAGACTGCAACATTATACCGCTGATGGCCTGAGCACGACTCATCATCGTTTCATAGCAATACATAACGCTGACTCGATATAACCCCATTTCCCTTCGCTTCGGTGCAATTGAGAGAGTGACAAACAACTTGTGACATACAGTTGATATTAAAAAATAACGACTTTCTCCAGAGATCTCGTCAGCCCCCCCCCCGGGAAATCTCACACAATTTCAGACACTCATTTGTCCTCTAAACCAGAAATACCTGCTGACTCAGAAGAAATACACAATACACTAATGTAAAACAGCCTTATAGCGATTATCGGTACAGTGGGTACTGATCAGAAAAAGCGAAGGTCTCCATCAATCAGTCGTATGTGAGCGCTCGTGACTCCGGCATCAAACATTTACAGCATTTAGCTGAAGCTTTTATACAGAGCAATTTACTGTAGTGCACCGAAGGCTCATGGGCCAATCCAAATGAACTGCGTGTCTACGGATGCTATAAGACTAAAACCATGTTATTTAAGAGTTAACGTAAGTAATAGAGTACAGTGGAGCACAATTTAAAATGTTTAAAAATAAGTTGTGCAAATTTAGTGCTCATTTTGTTTGTTTAGTGATGAGGTGAGTCAGCAGACTGGGCTGTTCAGACAGCCAGGGGAAATTCATTCCATCACCAAACATTAAACAGAGACAATCTGACCTGCAGGAGCATTGTAAATACAACACGCACTTCAGCACGCTGAGATCATGGCCAGGCTCGACTGAGATAACGTAATCCTCCCAAAACCCTCCCTTCCTGCTGCGATACACTCATCGAGGAAGAGCGCTTCGACCTATTGGTTATGACTCACAGCCGTTCAGCTGTAGGTTCAGCTCTGATTTACTGTACAAATTACATTCTCAACACATACAAAAAAAATAATAAAAATACACGCACACCAAGAGAGCAAAAAGCAAATGAAAAAAATGCAGCAAAACAGACAAACAATAAGAGTCAGCAAAATCCAAAGAACCAGAAAAGGTTAAAACTCAAAGAACAAAACATGGTGGCAAAACAAAAATACGATTCACAAACACAATAACAAAACCAAAGAAAAGAAAAGAAAAAAAACACCCCAAACCAAAACAAAGTAAAAGAACAAACAGCAAAACTTAAGATGAGATGACTAAATCAAAAACACCACAGCTAATTCTTTAACACAAGAGCAGCACCAATACATGACGACAAATGTAAAAATATGACAGAAAAATATCAATGAATCCCAAAACCTGACAGAAAAAAAGCCCAGAGGAAAAAACAAAAACATGACCGAAAAAAAAAAAAATCAAAGATGCATCAGCAAATTTTAAAAAATGCAGCAAGAAAACAAACAAAACGAAAAAACAGCAAAACCAAAATCGAGACAGCAAAATCAAAAACACAACAGCTAATTCACGAGCACAAGAGCAAAACCAAAAACATAAAATCCAAATAAAAAACATGACAGAAAAAAACGACGCCAAAAAAAAACAACACAAGAGCAAAGTGACAAGAACATGAGAAAAAAACAAAAACTAGACAGAAAAAAGGACAACATCCAATTCACAACAAACAAACCAGCAGAACATAAGCAACAACAACGAACATCAAAACCAACAAGATGGTGGCAAAAAACAACAATCAAGGTGACGGAATACAAACAAACAAAAAAAGCAAAAATGAGAAAATCAAAAGCACAACAGCAAATTCCAAAACACATGACAGCAAAATCAAAAACATGACAAAAAAAATAAAAACTAAAACGCAAATCTGAAAATGCAACAACAAAAATAAAAACACTGCAGCATTAATGCAGATGTTTATAAAATGTAGGTGCTTATTGAACATCTTATAGATGGAGGTTTAGTTATTTCGAGGTTTAGTGTTTTTTCCATTGTGTGATCTGATTTGAAGTGATTTTTTTGTTTGTTTGCATCATTGTCGCATTTTTTCAAATTGACATTTTTGGATTTTTTACCGTCATCCTTTTAACTTCCAGTTAGAACAAGAAGAAATCTGGGTCTTAATGATTTTACCCATGCTTTTATTAATGCTTATTTCTTGTTAAGTTGCAATTACATAAATTTACTTTTAAAAAAGCTACATGTCAATATAATGCGAGCACGCAAGCTCCGAAAATGTGACTAAACAAAGCCGGATTACTGTATTTAGAAAGAAGAAATATTGCTTATTATAAAACTGTATTAACTTTAAACAGCATTAAACAGACTACAAAAAAATGTTTCGTCCAATCAGCATCAAGCACATGCTATTTATTTAAACTCTTTGCATTATGAGTTTCTGCATTTCGCTGTCTTTCTGAATTTGTGGTTGTGTTTTGTGGCTTTGCTGTTGCATTAGTTTTTTATTATATAATCTTCTATAAAAGTGAGCTCGATGTGAGTGATTAATTATTTTACTATCCCACATAATGGCCTCGTTAAAGGTCTACCCCCTTAAAGATGACTTCACTCCAGCTGCACAGAAGCAAGGAGGAGGATGTTTAGTACTGCAGAATACAAATACTAATCACATGCATAAAAAGAGAGCAACACCGACTGCTATTATAAATCTGATCAAGTCTTTTAATGATGCGTTAATGGACTATAGTTTATGTTTCAACCTACACGCTTCCTTACATTCTTATTAAATGGTAGCCGTGATTTGCATCAACAGGAAAAATGACATAACTAGAGCCACATGTTGTGCAGGAACTGCAGACATAGACAGAGATAAACTGTGCATGAAGAAACGCCACATTTCCAGTACTTACTGCTTAACGTAGCGATAGGCCATGATCTCACCGAAACACGAGACTGCTACTGAAGGATCGGTTCAATACATTAGCGGAATGAACCTTGATTTCCTGCGATGATGAGGTACGATAGCAGATCTCAAACACTGGCTGGAGCAGTCAGGTTGCAGTGCAGCGCTGCTTCTGAGCACCCAAGGGAACGATCCTGTTTGCCATGAACACACCCTTTGAGCATTCTTTTTTTCTTTTTCCTCCCCAAGCATTTCTATTTTCAAAGCATGGCATTTTGGTTGGGAGTCAAAACTGTTTAATGTACCGGTCATTTCTGGTTCAGAATGTCTGCTTGAAAGAGGATTTATATAAAATTGGGCGTATGGGTTTAAATTAAAATGGGCCATACCATTAGGGTTTAGTTCACGACACAACATCAAATAATAGAAAAATATCCATGACCGAATAGAAAAACAAGCAGAACACTGGCAGAATCTGCAAATGTTTTAATCAAACAAAAAAAAAGCGACACACAATGATAGCGAGGGTCCAAAGAGGGGTGAGACGTGGACCTCTGCGGCGTCTAATTAAACTCACATTGACTGAGCGTGTGTCCTAGGTTCTCCGTCTAACAGAACATTGTGCACTCCACATAAAAATGGTTCCCACAGTCGCTGACAGGAAGTGAACACCTCCCTCGAGACCTCTGCATTAAAATCGGAAATGACTGCCATGCTAAGCCTGCATGTCAGGAAATCAGCAGCGCAGGCGAAAAAGAAGGAGAGACAGCTTGGCACTGAAAAAGAAAAATGTAGGTCTAATTCAATGCTTAAAGATATCAGGAGGAATAGAACCGGAATGCATAAATAATTAGGTTTGTGCATGAATACTCAATCAAATCAAATCAAATCAATGGAAGCACCACGTTTTGAACGTTTTTTCTTTTTTCTTTAACTTGCGAACCAAGCATCACCATAATAAAGACGCAATTATTCTAAAGTCAGTGAGGGCACACAGCTGAGTTTATTACTACCCCAGACAGCTTACGTAATCCTGCGAGCTATTGACAGGGTCAGCCCTTAAACTGACAAACCTCTTTCTCAAAGCCGTTCAATCAGTGGCAGAATGCTGGGTTTTAAAACGGCCACAAGCAGAGCAATTCAATATTTAAAAAGGACGAATGGTGCACTTCAGGGCAAAACATTTGCATTATTTATGCGCCAGTCAGTCAGAACATCTCGAAATCAACTAGGATCATGATGAAAATCAGCAGAACTTAAAAATACTGTAAAATGCAATTTCTATATCCTATATCTATATTCTACTTCTAATCCTCTGTTTGAGAAGCACTCAAACTCATACGGAAGCAACACCAAAGAGCACAGCTCTGTCAACAAGGAGCCCATTAAAATGCGCTGCCATATCTCTACTAACCTCGGCCAAGTGTTTGATGAAGCAAGACCTCACTCAGGGTTTTGGAGTTCGCATGCTTCCAAACCATTTGTTTATCGAACCAAACTGGATAGAATGTGATGTAAAAGAAACCAGATCAGATCTGAGAGGTGGCAAATTCAGTGTTTGGCCCAAGGTATAGAACAAACAAACAAACAAAAAAAAAGTGCTCTTTTTTGTTTTTTGACTCTCACTCACCATGACTGTTTTCCACCTAATTTATTCCTCTTGGCACAACCGAGAAAGCAATAAAGGCCAGACAGGCTTACTGTCCTGCATGTCAGTGTAAAGCCTGTCCTCATCACAAACATGCCAGAAACAAGCCAAACCAGACGGATCATCTGAACCCGATTAGCTTAACAAACGCGCACACACACACACACACACACACACACACAGTGCTACTCTATTATTCTACTCTATTTTTACAGCCAGTCCATGAAGATGGAAATTACAGCAAACATCTGACAGTGATGTTTCTTTTTTAATAAACACTAGGGACAAATAACTTAGTTAAATCACAGAAATGAGAAACCAATACATTTTTAAAAATGATTTAAATCTTAAGACAAGGCATTTTCCTCCCCCCAAAATGACCCCACCACTTGAGGATGAAAACACACCTCTCCTGATTTACCCTCTAACAAAACAAAACCAAAAATCAATGGCAATCTGCTTTGACTGGGGGGGGAGGCGGAGCTTATTTCCAGGCCAGAACATTTTTAATAGAAGTCTGAAATAAAGAATCAACTCAATAGACATATTGCAGACTTACAGTTTCTCTTTTTTTCCCTCCCAACTAATGCGATTAATTAAGATTTAATACATTTTAAAAATGGTACCCGAAGCATTAGAAACTATAGCTTGAGTATTTTTCAAATTGACAATTCCATAATAATAATAATAATAATAATAAAATTAACTCAAAATGTCTAAAAGTACGAATTTTTTCGGAAAAGCAGCAAAATCTATCCGTCGATCTATCCAGCTATTTATAAATTTATTCTAGCTAGCTACCTAGTGCCCCAGCAAACTGAAAACCTGCAACATACTGTAATATCATGTTTCTGATAGATGTTCAGTTCATTGTGACACCAGCAAGACAGAACCATCAATTAAAAGGGTTTAATTAATTTAAAAAAACATAATTAGATTTCTGTTGCATTCCCTTAAAAAAAAAAAAAAAACATTTGAATGAATTGTTACATCAAAAGCATTTTCTATAGGTGACTTGAATGCAAGAATGAAAATCTCATACCCCCAAAAAGACAAGTTGCTAATCATCGCTTTCATTTGGAACTGCACGAAAAAGATTCCTTAATTCCTCCATCCATTCATTCAATCAAAATGTTCCTGCATCATATCAAAGCGAAGACTCTTTATCTTCACGCAGTGCTTCTGCCTAGAGCTCTACAGAGCTCTCCTGCTAACATTTACATTTCAGACAATCTCACATCAAAGCCCATGCATTTATACACACACACACACACACACACACAGCACTGGAAGCAGCAGCAGCAGCAATAACAACAACAGCAGCAACAATTTACCTCTGGAAACCCAGAAGAGTATGAGCGTATTCTACATCTCGTACAGCGTGCATCGCTGGCACCACCCAGTTCCAGAGGGGTGTCGTAAAAGTAAAGCTAGGCTTCAACACCACCCCTCCCAATTAACCCTCAGCACAGTGCAGAGATATTACAGATGGCACGTCCTCCTCTCATCTGCATCGCTCTCGCAGCATGCGCTTCCACCTCTGCTTGCACACAAAAGAGAGTGCACGGACGGGTGCTCCACGCCGTCATGAGCCTCCCGATTCATTCCCCGTGCCTCGCCTTCAGTCAACCAGCAGCCTCCTATTGTTCCTCATTCTCTGCCTAACATTGACACAAACAGCCCTCGTCCTCCTTTCTTTCTGCTTCTCGGTTCTACGTCCAGAACGATCCATCCTGATCTCAACACTCACCTGGCATTCTGTACGGATCCTCGTGTGGAGCTGAGGATGAGGATGAGGTAGTGGTGGTGGTGGTGAGGAGAAGAGAACACGTGCAGGCGGCTTTCTCTCTCTCTCTCTCTCTCTCTCTTACACACACACACACCCCTCCTTCTCTTTGACTGGTCCAACCTCCTTATTTTCCCCCACTCTCTTACACAGAGAGAGAGAGAGAGAGCGTACCCTGGTCTGATCTGCCCCTCTCCCTTAAGTGGGACACAACTTCCTCACTTCCTGTATCACGCTGTATGCTGCGCCAACAAGAGATCTCTCAACACCACCCTCTCTTCCTGTCACTCCATTATCCTATCACCACCTATCTGTCTCGTTTCTCTCTTCGCTGTCGCTGTTTGTTCCTGTATACTGAGGAACGTTGAGCACACTGTGAGATGGCCCTGCCCCCTAGCCTGCTGTATATGTGTGTGTGGTCTTTGTCCTGTGCTCCTTTGTCATACAATGGTCTCTTCCCTGCACCGGGACCTGCCCCTTTCTTCCTGCAGCAGGACTTATAAAACACCCAGAAGGAAAGTCCCTTAAGAAATAAGCTCAAGAGTTCGAATGGTGCATTAAGTCTAGGAGTGCTGATGGGTGAGATTACAATCCTCGCTCCACCTGGGAGGAATGAAGTTGCATAACATTTCCAATTAAAGACGATCACTCATATCTGACACAGTTTTTGATAAGACCAATCAATTATAAGATTACCTAATGAGCTTAGGGAACAACACAGACAATTCTGAAACTGCCATATTAACCATTCCTTTATATATTACAGGGAGTGCAGAATTATTAGGCAAATGAGTATTTTGTCCACATCATCCTCTTTATGCATGTTGTCTTACTC
>JAQQZS010000039.1:7169827-7183152 GCA_030068045.1 Platyallabes tihoni | reverse complement strand
CTGCATATCTTTGGACTGTGGGAGGAAACCGGAGTACCCGGAGGAAACCCACCAAGTATGGGGAGAACATGCAAACTACATGCACACAGAGACGGGAATCGAAACAAGGCGCAAGGCGACATGGTGCAAGGCGACAGTGCTAACCACTACACTACCATTGACTTTTGATTGATCTTAAATATATGCAGTGGAGTTGCATTAGAGACTAATAAATCAGACACACGGGGACAGTATTTTTTTCACTGCTGCTAAAGAAATGTGACTATTGAAATACAACCAATTGGTAAACTGAACACCTCTACCTGGACTGTAAAACTACATATTGTACGTACACAGATTTGATTTGATATCATGCATGAAATGGCTTGTTATATTAGCAAACAATTTTGCTTCCTTCTACAAATAAATGGAGAAAACCCCTAGAATGGAACAAGATCACTTCAATTCAAGATCACTTCAAGCCTGAAATAAGTACATTAGTACAAACAGACATAATATTTTCTTTCATAATGAACATAAATTTACTGTATAGTTATCAACATTCAATATATTTTCACTTTCTAAAATACCATTTGTTGCGCTTTTGAAGCAAGAAATAGACAAACGCTAAAGCCAAAATGGCTCACAAGAAATACGACCTCAATTACCATGATATCAAGCAACAATGTAATAAGCATACTATTATGAAATGATATACTGTAATACCACAACGTAATCCAATGAAACCCTGTTTGCAGTGATTTACATCATGCGAACCGAGGGATACTTTTGCCTCCTGTTTGCCATTTTATCACACAAATTTCATTTCAATCACACTATCCCTTTAAGCCTGTCAGCGATCCAAATGATTTCTGCCCCTCAGGCTACCCACAGGGTTGTTGAGGCCAGATGAGGCTGAAAAGCGTCAGTCCCAGGGTCAGAGCAGAGGAGACTCAGCGGGCGTTGCTGCAGGCTCCGCACAGCAGGGGGGAGGAGTGTAAAATGAAGGTAGTAAAAGACCGTCTGTTTTCCGGCTTTGTGCATTTTATGACACCTGCATTATCCTGATGCACCACATCTGCAGGGATTAACCTTGCAGTTCATTTGTGTGAACCCAGGTGAGGTATTAGCCGCTGAGTTCCACTGCCCCTGGGGTCACCAATCATCATGAACAAGGGCAAAATCAATGGCACAAAAATAAATAAATAAATTCTGCCATTATTTTGTCCAGGGTGCTGCAGGACATGGTGTGTGATTTTCTTGTTTTGTTAAACCATTTATATGAGAGACACGTTGAAAGGATGCAAAATGGGGAACAGTATAAGAGAAATGTCTAATCACCATGAAAATGCTTGTTTTTAAGCACGGCTTACCGTGACTCTCAGGGCCGCAGAAGAGGCCTCCTCAATCGTAGATGAAGCTTTGTCCATGGTGGTGGTCCCAGGCATGCTGCGTCGACGGCCCACACGCTCAGAGGCCGACTCTGAAATAAACAAGGAGTATTTAAAATTGTAATATTTCCATTTTATTCATGATGTTATAAAATATATGACTTATAATGACAGGAAATGCTGCTCTGTGACATTAAAGCTAGCATTGAACATTGTTACTATATGTTACTATATTGGATGTAAGAGCATAATTCTAATTTCAAGCGCTGTTATCAAGCGCTGTTAACAGTAATAAAAAACAAAAAACAAACTTTATTTCAGCTGCTCCCATCGCAGGATCGCCACAGTGAACCTATGTGAACATCTATTTTATCTGGGTTTGGGACTGGCACTGAATCCCCTGGCTGAGTTTTATAGGGTGTGGCAACCCACCGACGGCAGGGCTCAAACCTGGATCCTCAGATCACCAATTCAACAACCTAGAGCCTTAGCCGCCTGAGCCACCAGTCCCCCAATAAACATAATAAATATGTAATAGTTCTAATAAATATATATAATAAATATATCAAATAAGTGCGGTGTCATTAGTCCTGATAGGAATGTGACAGTAAGAACCTACTTCCAGCATCTGTTTCCTATTTAACCAAATGGCAATACTCTAAAGCATTATAATGTAATAAAAATCTATAATTAAAAAACCCTGCTTAAAAAAAAAAAAAAAAATTATAAATAAATGTTAGATTTATAATTAGATTATGGTATCCGACCCTGACCAGTTAGACCCAGCTTGCAAATCTCCAAAACATCTACAAAATTAAATTAAACTAAAAACTTTTTTTTTGACCAAACCAGCTTACTGTTTTCTAGCAGGGACAAAATACCAACAAATACAATAAAAGCTTAGAAGCTTTTTTTTTTTTTTTTTTTACTTTTTTACGAAACATTTCAGATCTGTCCCTCTGATCCCTCTTTTAATACAAAATGTAGATACTCTAATCTTTATTTCTTACTCACACACTACATAAATAAACAAACAAACAAATAAATAAATAACATTTTGGAGCATGTCAAGATGTCAATTTGATCCATTTGAACATTGATTTCACAGTGGTCGTAATCAAAAGGTCATGAGTTCAGGTTGCACTACCTCCAAGCTGCCAACACTGGGTCTTTGAACAAGTCCCAGGACCATCTGTGCTCTGAACAACCCATCATGCCTGACCATGTGCTGTGACCCCGGTGTACTAACAAGCTAGGGTACACAACTAAATAAATTTTAGTGTACATACAGTTGCAAAAGTTTACATACACACACTCATCATGAGCATTATATGGTATACAACCATCCTCCCAGCATTTAAAAAATAAATAAATAAATAAATAAATAAATCTGTAAGCCCAATATTGCCACAAAATTCTTGCGACTGTATTTAAGAGATAATAAGTGCTGGTTTTCCCCTAATTTTCCTATGCTCAACTCTGTAAGTTGCCTAGCAACAATGTTCTCATCACATTAACCACTTGAACTGTAAAATTTTGAAAATTGTTAGATGTGTTAATATGAGTGCTTTGCTCCTCATGCCCTCTTGGTGCCAGCAGAATGAAACTCAAAACCTCCTCATAGTTACACAACCAATAATGCAATTTTTGTCCCTCGTGTCTTTGACATTATAGATAGCGATAGAGGAAACAGGCAGTAAGATAGAGGGAACAATTGCTTGAAGAAAAAAAAAATGAAAATGTGTGCAGCCATCCTGAGAGACAGGCTCTATGAAATTCATCCTTTCATATCTTTCTGCAAATGTTCAAAGGTGCCTTGGTTCGTTCTGCATCAGTGCCTTTCTCGCTACGAAAGATAAGATGCTAACAAGATCAGGAACTTCAGTTTGCTTGCATTTGCTCTCTACTTCTCTTGCTGGGAGGATTATGTGAATAGCAAGGCTCTGGAACAGAAGAGGTGAATCTCCAAGAAAAGGCAACGTGCAAAACGACTCATGCAAGAACATTTAACAAAACCCGACAAAACCTGGATTTGTCTTGGGTTTCAAGAGTTTTGGAATCTGACAAGTACTGAAATGTAAGTTTGTCCAAACTGTGTAACAGTAAACATTCAACTTAAACATGCAAATTATTGAGCCGAATCAAGCACAGAAAATGTAATTATTTAAAGAGATTTGAAATTACTGAAACTGGGTAAAGAACCCTTCAACACATTGTCAAAATCTGGAAAGATAGTACTGAACTTTGTGGAAGAAATGTGATCAGCACAAAATCATGAATGGAGAAAATCTAAACAATTGGTAAAGTTGCATGGTTAAAAAAAAAAATCTAAAGTAAAAACCCTTTCGATGCTTAATAATGAAAGTAAGAGCATTTCCATAAACACACAATATGATGAGAACTCACAGGATTGGGATTAAACAGCTGTGTGGCCATAAGAAAACCAGTTGTTAATGAGGCTAATAAAAAAGGCTTAAAATTGCTAATAAGAATAAAGATTGGAAAAAAGGCAAGTGCCAGAAGAGTTGAACCCATCATGCATAGTGTCGAATGTACAAATCTTTGGAGGTTAGTGTTGTGATCTGGGGTGGCTTCAGTTGGGCAGGTCCAGTTTCGGCTGATGACCTGAATGTAATGAATGACCAGATTATCACATCCTTATTTCCTTTGAAAGTTTTTCTTTCCTGATGGCACAGGTATATTCCCTAACTCAAATTGTGAAAGAGAGTTTAGATGACTAAATGAAATCTTAGAGTGTGCTTTTTTTTTTTTTTTTTTTTGCTCGGCAGTATACATCACTGTGCTGTTGAGTTCTCAGTTCACAATGTCAGAATGTGCTGATTAATTTCCATTTTTGTTATATATTTAGCAAGTTATTTTTCTGTAGGAACAGTTAACACAATGGCTTTTATAAATGGAAGCGCAACATGGGCGGCGCGGTGAGTTAGCACTGTCGCCTTGCACCTCCAGGTTCCGGGTTCAATTCCTGCCTGGAGTCTTTGTGCATGGAGTTTGCATGTTCTACCTGTGGTTGGGAGTTTTCCTCCCACAGTCCAAAGACATGCAGATTAGGCTAATTGGTGTTCCTAAATTGCCCATAGTGTGTGAGTGCGTGTACAGTTCAGGGCTTTCTTACTAGTTTAAAATCAAGCTGTATTATGTTTCATGGACAATCTACAACAGAAGACAGAAATGTAACCATAAATGGATATAAATAACCATATTTCTTTTTAATTAAATAACAGCGGTTATTATACTGAAAGTATTGAAAAGTGGACGTAACTTTTTTAGTAACTGACACACTATAGGCCATAGTGTAACTCAGTATAGTGTACTGTATATCACAACATATGCTTTCACATTATTGAATCCAACTCTCGCATTGTCTTTGTCGTAGTTGATGGTTTCCAACTGCATGGTTTGCCTTCAATGCTGGTTACATTTCTTCTCAATGGTGTCATCTCCATCAACATTCTGTAGCAGAGTAGGAGACCATCAACTGCGACAAAGAGGAATTGTAAAGAACATTCGAAAGTAATTAATGCATTAGCCATTAGACTGGAAACATTATAGAACAGCTTTGAGCTTAGACGGTCATGTATGCAGCAGCTTTGGATGCAGTCTGAGTCTCAGTTGCTTTCTATATTCACTTTGATTAACGTTTGTTAACACTGAGGTAGCTAGTGAAGCTGTTTTTCACGAGTGCAACATAATAGAGACTAAAAGCATTAAACAAAACAGCCACTCTCATGCTACTCAGTTTGAATGTGTGTTTCTGTCAGCATTCCTGCAGTTCTCCTTCTCAGCACATGAACAGATTGGAATGCAAGGGAGGGAGATGCCAAGCAACAATTCTTGTTTATCATCTTAATTAGCCTGGCTGGTATCTTAACATCTTAATCCATATGCTCAGTGTGGTGTCATGACCAGTCTGGTGGTCCCCCATGGGCCTGAACGCAATCAAATGATAACAAAACGCTCATTAACACAAATATGACATTACATAAGCGAAGAACACTCGCGAACATTCCGCGGATAATGTGTAGCGATGCCAGAAACAAACAACCCGATGAGTGCTTAAATTTAATTTCTGCACTTTTGCATTTCCTGAAAAAGACGTCTAGTCCGTGTAAACACCATGTCCAAGACATCACAGGAATCTTGCATCCTCGCGGATGTTCACTACAAGCCACCGTGCGATTCGGGTGACGCCGGTATTAGCATGCACGGCTGTAATTGGTTCCACTATTCTTTTGTCATTAAGCCTCTCAGCCACGACAGATAAAGTTCTGTGCAAATGCAAATCGTTAAAGGGCAATTAGGAGCCGGATAAGGCCATCGAGTACTCGCGAGCTTCCTCGCGTAATGAGCAGAGACAACAGTGCCTCAATGCTTTTTCAGGTAAAGCTATTCTTCTCAGCTTCTCATCACACCGACTTGTCAATGCAGCCTGACCTCTTGACCACCCAGATCAGGTTTACCCACATCATCATGCTGACAACAATAGAAAACTTGCACCTGTGTTAGAACGAAGTAAAATTTTTTTCTGCTTTATACCATACTTGTTTTTATGGTTTAGCAAGTAATACATACTGTAGTAAGTCAAATGTGAAATAGAAATACTTGATTTAAAGTTATTTATACTGAATCAAAAAGAAAGAATCTAATCACAGATGTGTAAGGGCTCACACATACAAAATACATGTATGTTCACCAGGGCAAATAATATAAAAGTATAAACTATTTGAACCTTTGGACATTTTTAGGTTTTAATTACATACCTGACATATCTACAGTACTGTGCAAAAGTCTTGAGCCAGTCCTCATTTCTTTATATTTTGCTTTCTTGTATTTATAATGTTGCCTTCATGAATAGTTCGCCAGGCTTCCTCAAGGACGTTTTTGGCTCTCGTTTTTGGCAAGATTTTGTCTTATTTTCAGTCCGGTCCCTGTGCCTGAGCAGTTTCAGTGGAATGCAGTAGTTTGTTAAGCCACACAGTGAGCTATCTGAATCATTCAAGCATTAAAAAAACAAACATCTAACTTAACCAGTGAGAAAAAGGGGCAGATGATGATAGATGATCAGGCCGGTGATTAGTATACTGGTGATGCTGAATGTTGAATGGTTGGAACAGATAAGAGGGGAAATAAGGCTGCTGCTGAGGTTGTTACATTTACAACCAATTTATAAATCGTATCTTTAGTCTCAAGTCTTTTGCACAGTAGTTCTCACTCACTAATGCTGTTGTGTATTACACCGCGAGTAACGTGATCTGCGAGCGTTTTGCAAGACAAACAAAGATTTTTAAAATTCATTTTAACTTGATAAACAAGTGAGGTCTTGATATACGAGTAATACGCATGCACTTTGTCTGCCAAGCGTCGCTCAACTCCTATGATCATGCACGCATGTACTATTTACTAAAGCATTGTGAGCATGTGTGTGTGCTGTGCTCACACAGAAAGCAAAAGCAAGTATCATTAGAGAGGTTTCTTGTTAAAGATTCTGTTTCCAGACTCTCTGACTCTGAGAGCAGGGTAAGGGTTAAGGTTAGGGTGGATCTTAAATATTTGATACATTTGATGCAAGACATTCTGTTGCCTTAGAACTTTAATATTTAAAAAATATTATTCTGCATTGTTTATTGCAAAAAGGCATCATAGGTGTTCCAGATTCTTTAGAATTTTTATTTATTTACAGTGTTGAACCTTGAACTTTCTCAATTCATTCATTTCTATAATCAGGCCACATGATGCAAAATCAATGTCATGAATTTGTAAAGCATCTAAAAGACAAAAAAAAAATGATAACACCAAAGATTTACTTAAACTGTACTCTCCTGTAAAGAAAATGTACCTACAGATGTATAACCTGACCAAGCACTCCATCTGCTATGCTTACAATTCAGTTTAAATCAATTCATCACTTTATAAATAAAAACTTCCTTCCAAGGGAAAAGTTTTCCGAGCAGCATAACTGGAACATGAAGTTACTTCTTGTTAGCGAGAAACTGTCTTTGTCTTCAGTTGTTCATCTTTTCATTTCCAGGTAGAGACGAACAGAGTCACCTTTTTAGAACGTTTCTCGGCACGAATCGCAATCACTGCGTGTGAGAACAGATGACCGAACAAAACCACACACACGTTAATCACACCAGGCTCAGGCAGCCTCACGAGCCATCCATCAGAGAACAGCGGCACAAAACGCCTGCTGCTAGAACCCCATTAATCTCTTTTGATCAAGACACATGACCCAGGAGAAGCAGGAGTGAGAGAGACGTATAGAAGAAGTGTGCGGCAGGATGTTCTGGATCTGAGCGAGGGTCACGTCAGTCAGAGAAATTGCAGAGGAAGAACGTCACCTGCTCTTATGTGGCTGACCAACGAAGCTATAACTCACACTTGGCTCATTTGTTCTTAACCTAAATGCACATGTCCTCCTTTAGGTCCAAAAGGATGTCTCACTTTTTTTTTTTGCATTCTCCAGTTTATGTACAATTTTATGGATTTACTTTATGGATTGAGGTTTCTATAGTAACAGTGGACAAAGGGATTTGTACAGCAGGTAATCCATCGAATCATAACATCAGAAAAATGCATGATGGTGAGGTGACGTTTTCTGCAATGAAATGAAGATATACCATGTATGGAAGGGGATTTCAGTGTCAGCTCAGCTGGATATGAAAAGGTCAGTGGTGTCCAAAGAGCCGAAGTTACATGTTACTTGTTCAGGACTGATAAACAGGCATAGCCATGTTTACCCGTTTGGAGCAGGCGTGACGGTTCTGCTAGCCACATTCTCCAGACTGTCTATCAAACTGGCAACACCATGCCAAAGCTCATCAGTGAACAAGACTTTCTTTCGAAAAACACAGCAATTATGAAGCCCAAACATGAGAAAAGTAAAGGGAATGAGTAATAGGAAGAAAAGGGATCAGAACAGATGGACGCTGTAGTGATGTGAGTACAGCTCAGTGAAAGTAGCACATTGTTTTGAGGGATGGTGCTTAAGTAGGAGGAAACGTCGCGTTGTGGACAGGCACAGATGTTGCCGAGTATGGCAGATCAAGACGGTAAATATACTTGTCTTGAATGAGATGTTGCTGCAAATATGGAGAAAAAAAAGGTGCTGAGAAGAAAAAGCATAGCAGTCCTGTATTCTAGAAGAACAAAATTATTTCACAACCTAAATCTCTACTATTTTTAATATGCTTTTAATGGAGGCTACATTATGCCTGTCTGGATTTACGAACCAGCAGAAGTACAGTACTAAGCCTTGAGACTTCCCTCTTTTCTACAAATCAAATTAAATTAAATTAAATGATGGAGATTAAATTGTAAAATTGTAACTATGTTTTACTACGACAGATTGAAAGGTACTTAAAGTTTAAAAATTGGTTGTTTATGAAACAACCTCAGCAGCAACCTCATTTCCCCTCTCGTCTGTTCCAACCACACAGCATTCAACATCAGCAGTATACTCATCACCCGCCTCATCATCTGTCATCATCTGCACCTGTTTCTCACTGGATCATGCTGTAAGGTGAATGTTTTTTTTTTATGCTTGAATGATTCATAGCTCACCGTGTGGCTTAAGAAACAAAAAACGATTTCTTGGAACTGCTCATGTATAGGGACTGGACTGAATTTGAGAGCTAAAAAAGTCCTGCAAAAAGCCCGGAGAACTAGTCCTCGGGACGACATTAAAAATACAAGAGTGTCTGGCTCTTTGGAAGCAAAATATGAAGAAATGAGGCCTGGCACAGTACTGTACATGTGATAACTGCATGGGGTTTAAAGCAAATTAAATATGTGCACTGCTGTCAGAGCTGTTGTTATTAAAAAAAATTAACCGACACCTTCTATCCAATCAGAATTGAGAACACAAGTCCGCTGTGGTATAACACATGGTGATTACAGGTATGCCTGTGAACAATAATTGCTTCATCCAGAGATTTAAAAAGCTCTTTAGCAGTGTTTGGCTTCACATACAAGAACTTTATATGATACAGTATCATTAGGCATGCAATTTTACAAACAAACACGCGTAGTGAGAGTAAGCTCCCTGCAGCTGGAACGAGGAGTACAGCAGAGAGAGCAGATGGGGAACGCAGCATTAAAAAGTCAATTACCCTGGCTGGATCTGCCCTCTTTTCTCAGTCACATGCCGCACTGCATCTAGTTAATATATTTCTCTTCTCAGTCATAAAGCCTCATTACCCTGCCTCAGACACATGCGTTTCACCTCTGAATGTCTTCATCAGGTAGAAAAAGTGCAGTAAGATTTGTTGAAGTTCTATATAAATGTCCATAACTCTCAGACTCCAGTGAGAAGGTGGTACTGAAGGAAGTGCTGAATGGGACGGCATTTGGCATTCAGAAATGCGTCTTTACATGTGAAAATGAAAGGAACGAATTAAATCTTTGAGATGTGCGGACAAGTGTGTGCTATTAGACTGAGAGAGTGGGGTGGATTGAAAAGAAGAGAAATTGCACTAAAGTGGCTTGCATCATGTTATTTATCCATATTTTGGAATGAACATGGATTTTTAAAAAACATTATTTTGCTTTTGGCAAGAATTTTCGTTAAATGTCACAGAATACTCTTTTAAAAATAATTTTGTATATGTCATAGAACTCTCCAAAATGTGTCCGTTAACACTCACTCACTCATCTTCTATACCGCTTTATCCTGTATTCAGGGTCGCAGGGACCTGGAGCGTATCTCAGGAGGCTTAAGGCACGAGGCAGGGTACACCCTGCACAGGGTGCCAATCCATCGCAGGGCGCACACTCATACACACACTTACACAACCATTCACACACTACGGGCAATTTGGGAACGCCAATTAACCTAACCTGCATATCTTTGGACTGTTGGAGGAAACCCACCAAGCATGGGGAGAACATGCAAACTCCATGCACACAGAGACGGGAATCGAGTCTGGCCGGGAATCGAACCCAGACCCTGGAGATACAAGGCAACAGTGCTTGTCCGTTAACATTCCAGTTGAAATACAACTCGGATCATGCAGTCTCGCATGCTTGATGTTCTTTGTGCGTCACTCCTTTTCCAATTTACATTTAGGCATTTGGCAGACCCCCTTATCCAAAGGGACTTACATTTTGATCTCATTATACATCTGAGCAGTTGAGGGTTAAGGTGGTCATAGGATTTTAACCTTGGATCTTCCGAACTGTGATTTAATGTCTTAACCACTGAGCTATTCTAACTCTGACCCCATTTAAATGAACTGCCCATTTTAAATGAGCTACTTCGATTATTCTAGCCGATCAGAGACCGGAAAGGTTCGTGTCCGTGTCCTTGCAGGCTGGAGACCCATCTGAATGTCTAAAAATCATAGGTGGGTAGTAAAAGTATAGGAGCCCTCCACTTACATTTCTACTCGAGCAAAGTGACAAAAGTACTTACCTTTAAATAGACTTAAGTGTCAAATATACAGTACTGAACTTGTATTAGCTTACAGTAGCTTTTAAGCCATAGTAAACGTCTCTCTCTCTCTCTCTCCTGCACATATGCTATTTTCATTGTTGTCTGCACTTCTGATTTTAAACACCTGCTGCATGGATAAACATTGTACGAGGGAAGGGAAATCATGCAGTTAAGCATAATAGTCAGCAGGTGGTGATATTACCACTTCAAATGCTACACCCTACTGTGGTTATGTAAGGCAGCACCATGCAGAAATCCAGTGAAGTAGAAAGTACAAATATTTGCTGTAGGATATCCTGGAGTAAAAGTTAAACAAATCCACTAATAAAACTACTTAAATAAATTACAGATATATGAAATATGTACTCAAATACAGTAAAAAAAAAAGAAAAAAAAAAAAAAGTACATTTTGCATAGCAGGCTTCCTTTACATGGGTTACAATTCAATGAGGTGAACTTAATGAAGTAGGAAGCAAAATGTAAACTCCATTGTCAACTCCAGAGTCTGCATCAATTCAAATGAACGGATGTTCATGGCAGGTTTGTTTAGCATTTAATCAAATCATAAAGAAAGAAAACAAAAGAAAAGAAATTATGGATCACATTTCAACCTTCAATGTCTTTAGACTCACCAAATCTGAGAACAATCCAGAAATCAGAAACCTCTAACTAATACAAGAATCTCTGAGGTAATCCAGCCGGCTAACTAGCTAACAGTCAATGTTACTGTTTAACGCAATTCAGGTTAGAAGTCACTTAATCTTATCGATGAATTAAACATTTGAATGGTTATAGAATTATTTTACATGCTTTGATGACACATATCAAGACTCTTAACACAAAAAAAAACTATGGCAGATAAGAGCTAACTGAGCTGGCTAACCTAGATAGCTTATGCTAGTCATACTGTTTGAGGCTATTTGTGATATCAGACATGCAGTGTTTTTTTGTTGTTAGTTTTTTGTATTTTTGTGTAAAAATATTTTTAAACCATGTTAGCATTCTTCAAGCTTTCCAAAAAGCTAAACAGCAATTTATTCACTTTTTTTTTTTTAATGACGTGTATTTGATATCATAATACCAAGGTGCCCAAAGTGATTCTGTTCATATCAGGATATTTTTATTGGGATATTAACAGAAACAAAATACAAATCGATTTTTTTTATTTTATTTTTTTTTTTATAAACTTTCAAACTAAAAATATGCTCCTACCACAAAGTTCACACAATTTGTGAACAGCTTAGAGTATACCACCTGTAGGATTCTAGAGAATGCCATGTTTTACCACCTCAAATGCAAACATAAATGATCATTATTATTTTTTATTGTTTAAAATTGATTTTGGAGTCAGAGGTGAACTGACTCGACCCATTAATTGCCACACAAAATGATTGTGATATGTAACTGAATCAATGTTTCCCCCATCTTTATTATTTACTGATGTACTCTACTGTACAGTATGTGTTACATTTCCCTCATATTCTATAATACAGTAAAGCACAAACACTCTTGGATGCAATGGTTAAGGAAAGCTCTAATCAGTGTAAAAACGTATCCACAGAGGTGATCAGATGGGTGAAGCAACAGTCCTAGGAGCTGCATTCAAGTCCCAACGGAGCAGAGACCATGGGGTACCAAGAGATGAGGCAGATACTCGAAGACTGAAAAAGCAGGAAAGAGCTAGCCAAAATAAGAAACAACCATATGTGCAAATAATCTTTTAAAGATGGTCTCTGAGGTGACACGATGCTAGGTTCAAGATGTTTTATTCATTAATTCGATCATACAATTTTGCACCATTGTGTATAAACTCCCAAAAGATTAGCGATTTTGCCTTGAGAATTTGCTAAAAGGATGACTCTATGTTTCCACACCAACCTGGTTCCAGTGCATCATTCGAAGATGTTCGTGTCTCTGTCCCACTCATTATTTTCATACAACACCCAATACAATTGTTTTGTGGCATTATATTTCTTTTGAAAAATGTAATTGATTTATTTGCTATATCAATTCATGGCCATGATGAGCTTAACTTGTTGGTTAAATATACAGTATTTATTTGTGGACATTATCATTAACAAACACACCCATGTTACCTTAGCAGTGACACATTCCTTACAGACCGACATCACTTATCATCTCTATTTACCCTTATACAGAGCAGAGGGCAAACTGCCAAACAAATGAGGTCATAGGCAATTCTCACACTGCTCTAACATTACTGAAACCCAAGTCTATAAAATATATCTACAGTATTTGCACCCGCTCCTGTATGAAAAAAATTTTCACATATTTCACAGCACAGCATCCTACTGCAAAGCCTTTCTCGCTGATTAGAATGCTTGCTTAACTACGGGGCAGGCTTCACAATAATAATAATAAGAAGAAGAATATTCAATTATTGTCACATGTACTTTTTTTACTGCACAGCGAAATGTCTTCTTCGCATATCCCAATTAGGAAACTGGGGTCAGAGCGCAGGGTCAGCCAGGTTACAGCGC
>JAQQZS010000039.1:7125514-7139598 GCA_030068045.1 Platyallabes tihoni | reverse complement strand
AGTGATGTAAACTTTAAAGCACTTTTTGTAAGTCGCTCTGGATAAGAGCGTCTGCCAAATGCGTAAATGTAAATGTACATTTCAAATATCAATTCTGCACCAACTGCATCAAATAACTCGCTTCAAATCTTGTGTATCCTGTATCTTCTCTGTATTACCCACCAAAAAAATATACATTTATTAAAACAAACATTAAGATTGGTTAGGATTAAATTATCTGTTTAAAAACAAACCAGCACACATTCCTGTAATGCATTTTGGGTATGCAACTGTGCATTTAATCCAATAGTACACATTTCCCTTAATGCACTATTATAGCTACAGCTGTACCATAACTGACAGCGTTTTTTAATGGACATGAGCTACTAAATTCTGTTTACAAGCTGTGTAAATTTTTAGCAAGGGTCTAAGAAGTTCAGTAGTCACCTGATGGTAAAATTCACGATAATTTGACAACTTCGGCAACTTTCTGTCATAATAGCTCATTTTTATCTTATACTTTAAAGCCGCAAGTCATTTCTAGCATGTCTCCTGAAAGCATAAACAGGTGACATCTGTTTCACATCAGCGCGAAAACCACACAATCAGTCTAACACGGCGCATAAACGCAAGGCAGCCAAAACAAAGTTTCCACGGTGCTAAAAGCCCCGAGCACCAAACATCCTAGCAACACTTAGGAGGCTTCAGTGACTCGCGGTTAGGACGAAGAAGCCAAGCTGAACAGCAGATCACAGACAAAATCTTAGCTCAGAAAGCTGACACCAGTTCCAGCTACAGGGAAAATCCCAATATTATTAATACTATTAATGCAATGATTTGATTATGTTCATCATTCATCACTTCTAATCATTTCTGGATGTAACTCACACAGGGATTTTTATGGCTTAACCTACACCAAAACAACGAATAAATTATCAATATAAAGGTTTCTCTAACATGTTTACTTGACGTTCTTTCCAGTCTTTTTGCGTAGTCTTCTGCTGCACAAACGATGAATTTGTGCTTCTGGAATTTCTGTTGTCTAGAAATCTGGTTTCTGGACAATACGACAAGCTGACACCAATTACAGCTGTGAAAAAGTAGGTTTTTTTCCCTTATTCTTTGTGGTTAGCATTGTCAGCCTTGCACCTCCAGGACCGGGGTTCAATTTCCACCTCGGGGTCTGTGTGCATGGAGTTCGCATGTTCTCCCCATGTTTGGTGGGTTTCCTCCGTGTGCTCCAGTTTCCTCCCACAGTCCAAAGACATGCAGATTAGGCCAACTGGCGTTCCCAAATTACCCTGAAGTGTAGGAATGTGGGTTATATGTACTGTATGTGCCTTGCGAGGGATTGGCACTCCATCCGAGGTGCACCCTACCTTGTCCCCCAAGTCTCCTGGGATGCCCATGCAACCCTCTATACAAGATAAAGCGGTATACGAGAGGGTATCCATGCTCGAAACTCTCCAATGTGGATGAATTAAAACTATTCCGCAAAGAAGAGTTGGACAAAATTCTGATTGATTGCAGCTGTTGCGGCCAAGGGTGACACAACCAGTTATTAAATTCAGGGGCAACAATTTTTCCACATAGGACCAGTCAAGTTTGGACAGATTTTTTTCCCTTAATAAATGAAACTTAGTTTGATGATTTCAATCATTTAAATGTTACAAATTTGCAAAAAAAATTAATTAACAGTAATGAAGTTTCGCGGAAATGATCATTTCCAAATCGCCCACATGATGGAGCACCACAGATTTTAGTATTACTGTGTAATGTAAACGATGCGCTGCTTCTCTAAAGGTTACCCAAGAGCATGAAGAAAGCAGCGTAACAGTCAGCACTTTTATTTTTCTCTCGCCGCACCACTCTTTTGTCTTTCGAGGTTGTGGAGACGTAGATGAAGTGATCACGCACTCTGCCGACCATGAAATGCAACCAGCTGCAGTTCACACTAGCCTAAACATCCTGCTCCGAGTCCTCCAGAACAGAGAGAGAGAGAGAGAGAGAGAGAGAGAGAGAAAGTGAGGATGGAGCTCTGGGATTTGGACAGCTGCTGCGATTCACACAAAGATACTCGTGTGGAGCGTATGAGGTCAGCAAAATGGCAGCACCGTGACACACAGCTGTAGCAAAAGCGCCGGCGAAAGAAGGCATTTCAGTTTGAAATGTCACTGCCTGAGAGGGATGACACATCTCTGACCTCTGACCTCTATGTTCTGTTCATGACTCCATGTTCTATTGACCCAGACAGTATTTTTAAATTTCAATCAATATAAAGCTTTTTAAATGAACTATATGTAGTCTTGTATTGCTTATTAACTTTGAAAATATTCAGGATTTTTGTTTCTTCGTAAAAAAACGACAAAAGTCAAAATGACTTAATGAAAAAGATAATCTGAAATATGAAGTGGTGTGCAAAAGTCTGCACACGCTTCCATTTATTTTCTGATTGAAAGATTTAAAAATGTACCTCAATTTCATAGTTTATCCACAAATCACACAAGATGATTACTCAAACTTTCAAGTACTGTGCTATAAGCTGTTAAGGACACAAGAAAGAGTAGCTCAGAAAAAAAGACTAAGGATCTTTTACACAGGTTGAGATTTAAAAATATATTCATGTTTGTGGGTGTGCATTTTTATTTATTTTTTTTAAACTATCTGCTTTTGTTAAAAATGCATGTTTTGCCCTGTGTATGTTTTGTGTTCATTCCTGTACTGTCATTGGTTTGTTTCCCCAAACATGTGCAGGATCGTGTTTCTTAGAATACTGCACGTGTTCAAATCAACCCGGGACTTTCGATTTGTCCAGAATAACAAATGTACCTTTATTTCTCGATATAATCCCCTTTTATTCTTACAGAGTTTCACTAGTACGTACTTTCATATCATCAAGGTAGAAAGTTTTCTCAATATGCCTGCTTCACATTTGAAACGCCGGCCTCCCCGGAACTCCTTTAATTCCCCAAACATGTGGCAATATCTCCCAGTCGAGCTCCTGTAACGTGGAGGTGTTATCACAATACTATGCTTGAAGTCTTCTGTAAAAGTTCGTAAGAGATTTCAATAGAAGTCCCAGTTTGACTCGAACACCATCGTTTAATATGTTTCTAAACAGGTGGATTTTATTTTTTGACTCTTGTGTTTTCAGATTTCATTATGGATTATCGCAGTTGTCGCGGATACGCCAGGCTCCGCCCCCAATCACCAAATATTAACCACACACACACACACACACCAGAACCTCATTCCCTCTTTGTGATCATCCCTCCACCAGCTCCAACACCACTTCAGATAAGACATTTGTCATTTGACAATATCGTTGTAATCTACCTCATTTATTAGATTGAGCACCTCATTCCTCCTACCTCAAACAGCTGACGAGCAACAACTGATTCTTTTAATTTATAAATTTTTCTCTCAACCTAAAACACATTATTGCACAGCGATAACTTCAAGTATACAAACCTCCATGAATCATTACGTTTCGAAGTAAGACTATGCAAACTTGCATGAATTTTAAGAAAAAAATTAAATCAGCTTCAGAAACTGTAAGATCCTCAATGCAAACAGGACATAGAGCTGGAACATGAGAGAAGATATGACAGTGGCTTTAAAGATTTAAAGGAGCACTACAGTGCTAATGCACACAGGAAATGTGGTCATGTGATCATCACTTAATCCTTTGATTGATGATGGTTTATCTGCTGGGTGAAGAATAGGCTGTCGTGTTCCAGGAATCGATAATGTTACTTTTTTCGAAAGAGAGAGGAGGAGACAAAAGTGGACAATTATGACATCAAAGATAAAGTGCGGAGAGGATGAGGCTTGTGAATGCACATAAAATCAGGGTGGGATGTGGAAGCTTTTGTAATATAAATTATATACAGTATATTGACCCCAAGCATTTTCTATATATATTAACTTTAACTCCATGCACAATGCAAACACTATTACTTCTAACTTCTCAGCTGTGATCGTTCAGACTGTATTGTTTAATAATCTGGAACAGTTGGAACTGCATGTACATTTCCTCACTTCTTTCCTTCCCTACTTTACTTCCTTTCCCATTTTTCCAATTAAACTACTCTTTCCCCCATAAGACCTCGTCTTGTGTCTGTGTGTCTGCGGTGCTCCCCAAGTCAAAGATCTTACAGCATTTTTAGAAGGAGTCTCCAATGTCAGAGCTTTATATCAGTCTTTAAGTGCACCTTAAAAATTTACATGGGAGTCTTCATAGAACTTGGTTGCTTGGTAACATGTCAAGGAGTGTGTTATTTTTTGTATTATTAACTTTAAAAGAAAGGAAACAACAGAGATGTCTGACGGAACAAATCTTCATAGCTGTTGGAACCTCGGTGATAAAAACAAACTACCATTAAACAAATAAAAAAGTATAATATGAATTACGTTCTTACACAAATGCAAAAAATCAGGCATGATTAAAAATGCATGTGGTATAAATGTTAGAAGACGACAACAATGCTGTTATGGAAAAGCAATCAACTTATAATGGTCATATTGTATTCCTTAAATCAACCAGTTGCACAGTTTACAGCTACATAAGCACTTTGCTTGCACAGCTGGTGAAGAACTTTTGTCCAAAATGTCTAACATGAAGTAGCAATTCACATCTACATCAATCTGTAACGGTAAAATTCTCCATAAATGATTTATACGGTTTTTACCAGACTATAAAAACATAATGCGTCTTTCGGAACATGTCCAAATCTCTCAGAAGGAAGCTGTATATCTGTTTTACTTGACAGGCTGAATGTACTGTGCAAGTCCCGTGTAAAACAATATCAAGCGAAGAAGTCCAAGAGTTATTGAAACCATCCGCTTTCTCCTTTCATTTCCCACTCAGTCCATCTTCATTTGTTTTCTACATTTTACTATTTTTCTGTATTCTCTATATTTTAAGTTATCAGGAGTACCAAAGTAGATGAATGTTTTTTTGTTTTACTGTACATAACACTATTTATCTAAGCAAAAATTTTTTATACTTTCTACTATTGTATATTATATTAGTTTATAATTCAAATTAAATTGTCACATTGTTGCATTTTATTGTATTTTAATTAGCTTCGACATTTTTAGTCATGTACTGTATTATAATACAAAACTACAGTAATGTAGATTTTTTTTTTTTTTTTTTAATAGTCTCTTGACTAACAACTACTTTACTGCTACTTTACTGATGGGAATCACACCAGGAATCTCCTGATATAATATCACGATACCTAGGTGTCGATTTGATTTGTACTTAGATTCTGTATCATTATTTTATTCATATCCCAATTGAACATACTGTATGGTGGCTTAGTGGTTAGCACAGTCGCCTTGCACCTCAAGGGTCCGGGTTCGATTTCCATGTTGGGTCTGTGTGCTTGGAGTTTGCATGTTCTTCCCATGCTTGGGGGTTTTTGCCAGATTATCTGGTTTCCTCCCACAGTTCAAAGACATGCAGATTACACTAATTGGCGTTCCCAAATTGCCCATAGTGTGTGAAGGAGCATATAAAATGTTGACCGGACCTACCACATACAAAAATAGGAATAAATGGATGGATGGATGGATGGAGAGATTTTGCCACAATTCTAAACATACTTAGCAAATAATTTCCTCCTATCACACATGGTGTGCCAGTGTGTAAACAGTTTAAAGTGCACCTATACTGTAGGATTATAGAGGAATGGCAACATTTGACCACTTCAAATGCAAACATACTGTATATAAATGTATCTACCATTTTATCTTAAAGGGACCTTTGATATAAAGTTTACTCTTTAGACATTTTGGACATTAAGTTCGGCCTCTAGTATGTCTGCATGTCTTTAGACTGTGGGAGGTAACCGGAGTACCCGGAGAGAGCATGCAAAAGCACGGGAGAACATGCAAACTCCATGCACACAAGCGGGATCGAACCTGGATTCAGGAGGTTCAAGGTGGGTTTAAACAAGCCAATTTGATTTTCCCCTTAGTATGACTTCATATAAGAAGAGCCCCTCCCCTGCCTTGTTGCTCAGCAGTTGCAGTTCCCTGTTGGGGCAGAAGGTGAAGTGAAATGTGAGGGCTATTTTACCCGGAGCATTAACAGAGCAAATTGGTGAACAGCAGAGACCAATGTTAAGTTGTTAAAGAAGTGGTAAAATGCTCTACAGTACAATTAAAAGCATATCTCTTCCTACAGTACCTGGGCAACTCAGTGTTATTAAAGTGCGACAATAAACCTAATTAAGTTTAAGTGCCCAGACTGAAAGAGTCGTACAAGAAGAAAATAGCTTTCACTTCAGCAAGAACAGAACCGCCGCCCTTCCATCCACAGTGCGCTCAAAGCAAAAACATTTGACGGCTCAATCTCAAGCTGAGCAATTTACCAGGACTGTTTTACCAAGTGCCTCGTGACCTCTCTTTCATAACAGGCACTGCAACATTTTCACACAAAAGTCTTTCAACAATTTGTTGACACATCCACGCAGAACGGCACAATGCGATACAGTGTAAAAACGCCTCCGCTGGATTTCTGAATAAAATATGAGCTGGAGTTTTGTCCCGTGATCAAACCAAATGCCATCAAGTGCCGCATGAGGAGACGACAGATGAGATTTGAAGAGTGTGAGATGATATTACACCACCGTTACGCTCACTCGTATCCTTGTCCTCATGAATACACTTGTTCCTGAATCCTCCGTCTGGGATTAAAATCTCCCACATCTCGCAAAAAGCAAACAGCTTTCATCACCTCATTGCCAAATGTCCACCTTATCACTCAGACAGAGAAAACCAAGAAATGTCTCATGTAGTGCTGCGTATTCTGGGCTTCTTAAGTTCAAGGCTAAGCCAAGGCAGAACTAAATGCCTTACAAATCTCTGGAGTGCATTAACTTAATTCCAGTATTTAATCAAATGAAACATTTTCGGAATTGATTTAAAAGGCATGCAGATCCTCTGGTCCTGTTTCAATAAGACCGATTGCCATGATTTAAACCATTACAAAGAATCTAGATAATTTGCTTTAATCTGTTTTAATAAGATGGAAATGACCCAAGAACATGTTCTCACCTTTATCTCAATAATCAAAATGCTCTGAGCTATGAACAGAAATGAAAATGCGATTAAAAAAATATATTACCCAAGAGCCAGCCGGCAAGTTCAGTATTAATAACTTACTGTAGCTTCAGCTTGTTACAGATACAGGTAGTTATAGTCATATTCTACTGTATGTGATTATTAATATACCTTTCAGTTTTATGAATGCAACAACCGATGGCGGTATTACATAAGGTCTGACATCACATATACAAGAGCTCTACAACTGCATAACCTGTTAGTTATCCCTTATATAGTATAACACAATTTTTTTTTAGTTTTTTTTTTTTTATCCTATTTCATAATATTACCTAGGTATATATACTGTACATGGGCGACATTCATGTGAAACCAGGACTTGTGATGATTTTTTTTGTGAATGAAAGTGTAAAACGACTTACGGAGATGAGATTCCTAGCCAGAGTAAAATATTTGAATGGTGCAAACGTTTTACATGAGGCCATACAGTACCTACATGAATAACGATCCCGGATGAGATCCTGATCCTTGAAAATCGGCGGATACAATAGCTTGTCGCTAACTTGCGGAAGAGTCTTCCATGTATCTGTCTGTGGGAACCATTCACAATCACCACTTGCACAATACAGTTGGAGATTACAGAGTCCTGATCTTGCTCCAAGTCATTTCCACATGTTTGGGCCACTAAAGGAGTTCCTGGGAGGCCGGTGTTTCCAATGTAAAGCAGGCAGTCAGGTCACTGAGAAAACTTTCTATATTAATGGTATCCAAGCAGTAGTGAATAAGTAGTGTGATAAATGCATTAGCATAGCAGGGGATTATATAGAGAAATAAAGAAAATTGTTCCTCTCGTACCTATTCTGTTATTCTGGATGATCAAAAGTCCTGGTTTGACTTGAACGCCCGTCGTACAATTGAAGAAAATCTTGTTCGGGGGAAACTCAGTCATACTCGCTTAACAATGTGCTATTAGACACAAAATAGCTGAAAAGTACTGATAAAGAAGCAAAAACCTCTATGTTACAAGAACGCTCAGATAATGAGAGAGAAAAGCTGAGAGAACATGCTGACAAGCTCCGAGCAGGCTGACAGAACATATAAAGAGGAATTGTTGAAATACAGTACAAGCTGAAGAGGTTCAGTAAGTGTTTGGATGGTTTTAGAGTTGGTCAGTGTTGTCTGTCCTCTTGACTGTCACCAGACTGACCTTTTCTTCGTCACCGTGCAACACAAAAGCACTCAGTGATTCACTCTGCCGGTTTTAAAGAAAGGACATCATGCTTCTAGTGCGTGATCAAGCACAGAGAGGTGTCTGTCATCTCATCATTCAAATAATCAGGCTTAATCATGACCAATAGAAAGAAACAATATCAGTATACAACTGCCTGTGCAAAAAAGTCAACATTTCACTCATTGTCTAAACCACCCTAAACCCTGGATAGGGTGCCAATCCATCCATCAAATCCATTTGGGAACACCAATTAGCCTAATCTGCATGTCTTTGGACTGTGGGAGGAAATCCACCAAGCACGGGGAGAACATGCAAACTCCATGCACACAGAGACAGGAATCGAACCTGGCCAGGAATTGAACCCAGACCCTACAGGTGCAAGGTGACCGTGCTAACCTCTACACCACCGTGCCACCTCAAATCACTGTTTCAGAAGGGTTAAATTATTGGGCTCCATTAAGCAAAGCAAACAACTATAGAGATTCGAAGTTACTGGAACTTGGTCCAGATCAAAACCTGGAAGGATAGTGCTGAACCATCAACTTTGCGGTTGGAAAAAAAAAATCATGAATGGAGATCACTTAAACACATGATGAAGTTGCATGATAAAAACATCAACAGTACAAACTTCAGTTTGTTAGAGAGCATAAAGATTGGACTTTGGAGCAATGGGGAAAAAAAAGTCATATGATCTGATGAGCCACGATTGAGTCTATTCCAGAGCGATGGTTGTGTCAGGGTAAGAAGGGAAGGGCAGGAAGTGATGCATACATGTAATTCATAGTACCCACTGTACAAACCTCTGGAGGCAGTGCTATGATCTGGGGTCGCTTCACTTGGTCATGTCTAGGCTCAGCAACGTTATATGACAATAAAATGAAGTCAGCTGACGACCTGAATGACCAGATTATTGTATCTATGGAGTTCCAGGCAGTGTATTAAATGTAACTTTTGTCTTGTACCTTATTTACAAAAAAACATCTAAAAATCATCCATAAATTACCAAACAGACACCTACAAAACTCTATAAAAGGCAAAGCACACAGACTTAACAACAAAATACTTGCTAAATAAAACCAATTCCAATAACGCAGCTCAGCCGCTGCACCGAGAAAACACACGGACTCCTTTTAAACAAGCTAAACTTACTTGTCTTTGTTTACAAAGTTGCTCAAAGAGATTTGCAGTATAACTCAAATCATTACTACGATAGAACACGTGGTTTAATTCTAACACAAATTCGACTTACAGAAAATGTGTCAATGTTGAAAGGAAGCATTATGATGAAAAAATAACATCATAAATATCATTAAAACATATTCGCATGTACAGTATAGAATTATTATTATTATATTAATGTTTGGGTTTTAAATGTCTCACATATCATGAAAATGTCTAATACCCTGATATATGATATATTTTTCCAGATGCCTAACCATGCTTATGGCTCTCCTCATAAAAACACTTTTTTTTTGTTTGTTTTTTTGTTATTGTTTTTTTTTTTTTGGTGGGGAAACATGTAGAATGCAACCCACTCTTACAGTAATAAGACTGAGAAAAATGTTCCCCGTGTTTTTTTTTTTATTTATCCAACCTTTCCATCATGTCCTGGATCTTTCACATACTGTATGAGTTAAGCTCAACAAGCTCCAGGATGTAATTACACACTTTCTATGCAGCCAACTAGAGTTACTCTGTTTGAGACAAAAGAAACTTGCATGAGAAGAACAAGCCTGAGCTGATCTGAGCCAGTGATCTCTTTTACAAACCTGAAAGCCACACACACACACACACACACAGTACACGTACACTCCACTGCTTCTGAAGAGTTCAGCAGCCTTGTTAAAAGTGATTCCACATTTCTCTTCTTACCATGGTGGATGTCCAGCACTGCTGCGTCGTCCAGCTCCATAACTTCAAAGCTGTGTGAAATCAGAATCAGACATAGTGCTGGGGGAGTTCAGTGATCCGAGAAGTCTGTTTATCCACACAGATCGCGTGCTGCCTCTGTGCTGCGTTGGCTGAGCTGCTGCGTCTGACAGTTACAGTGGAGTGGAATGGAGAGGAATTGGGACAAGGCCGGCCTTCGCCGCTTCTCAGGGGCCTCACTTTTCTAACCCCTTTCGCTCCAGCACTCTTAAAGACACAGAGCTTGGCTTTCTCTTCACTTCTGTCTACTTCCCTCCTCTCTCTGTGTGCCTGCCTCCTGTTTCCCAACACACACTTTCCATCCCTCCCTCCCTCCCTCCCTCTCTCTACTACTCACTGTCATCCTCACTTACTTTCGTGCCATCTCTCGAAAGGACTGTTGCCTTAAATTCCGTTCAGAATCTTCCTTCCACATCAAATCATTCCTAAGAGCCAGTAAATGGCTGTCATAAAATAAAATCTTTAAGAGCTGTAATGTCTGAAAGCATTACAGCCTGGATCAAAGAGATTGTTAAAAAAAAAAAAAAGGCAGATTAGTTTTCCATTTTGTGTGCATTATTCCAGCCTCTTAAACTGAACCTTAAACCTTAATCCTTAGACAGAACAAATCGAAATAAAACAACAAAGCTTCGATCCTCGAAGCCGTCTGAAAGCAGGCGAAGAGATCGCTGTGCATTGTGCCATCGCAACAGTTTGTGTGTTTAAAGTTTGACTTTTTGGATATTTTAACGAGGTAGTGTGTTTTGCATCGTTAAAATGCATTAAAGGTGCCATTTGTGATTCTTAAAAGTAAAGTGTGACCTCTAATTTCATCTATGTGTGGCAATATTCCCATGCACAGAATTAGACCAGTTTCCAAAAGGAGGTACAATCAAGAAAAGGATTGGACAAGGGATTAGTTTAGGGTGGCTTACCTGTTGTTGTTTTTTTTTTTCCTACAATAGTAAAAGTGAATACCGCTGCTTTAAAATGAAACAAACTGATAATTACAGAGTTGGTTATTTAATAAGACAAATAATAAAATGTACTCCATTATGCATCTTCGCTAAACATAACCCGTGTCCGGTTTACAGTATGAAGTTTGCATCCTCACATCCTTAAACTTGAATTTTTTTTTATTTATTTTTTTTACCAGCTCCCATTGAAATAACCACTGTGAGCCTGGTTAATGTTAATAGCATCGTTCATTTTTATTTCAATTTGGATCATCAATCCCTTTCATTCACAATCTCTCCTCAGCTCAGTAAACTAACCAGCTGCACGCGTGGACTGACATTTTGATCTTCAATCTGAAGTCTGTTCCCACTCAGTAGCAGAAGAGCACAGACAGCAGAATTTTTTCAGAGAGGACTCGGTTTTAAAACAAAGTGTTTCTGGAGAGTCAGAGAGGGACGTTTTTTAAACAAAGGCATCCTGTGACAGCAGTGTGATTATTCCACCCGCTGCAGATTAGTGCTCCGTGGCCTGCTGGAAGTTAAAGTGGACAGCGGGAAAGCACCAGAGCATTCATTCTGTCAGGAGGCTCCACACACACGCTATTGTGTGTCAGCTATTGTGTGTCAGCCTGGTTTTAGCTTTGTGTTGATAGAAATGAATATTATACAAAATGGTTGTAAATAGTATTTACGTATAAAAGCACATATGTTTCAGATTTGTTATTCTTTCAGCTGGAGATGGCAACCAGGAACCCGAATGTTGCCACAATTTACAAGAGCGCAATTTGCTGTGCTATCTATGTGGGAGAGACGCCATACTGTCTGTCTACTAACCAGTCATGAGCATCTGTGAGTTCATGTATGCAGAAGAAGAAAAAAAGACATTTTCTTCTGAACATGTTCTACTGCCCAGTGATACAGCACAAGCCGCAGTACAAAAAGAAGTTGCATGTTAACCTTCATCCTCCTTAATTTGTAGCTATTGTGTAAACATCTGCATATACAGTACTTCATATTAAATTCATTTAATTGATGTAGATTCAATTAAAGAAACTTGAAAAAATGTTTGACTGCGACAGGCTGCAAAGTGTCTAAACATACAATTTCAAATTTGATTGTTTATGTAACCACCTCCGCAGCGACCTCATTTCCCCTCTCGTCTGTTCCAACCAGCATCACCAGTACACTAATCACCTGTCAATCACCTGCACTTGTTTCTTACTGGTTCATGTCTTAAGTTTTTTTAAAAAAAATTTTTATGCTTGAATGATTCATAGGTTAGTCACTGTGTGGCTTAACAACAACAACAAAATAAATCCTCCGAAACTGGTCAGGTTCAGGGACTGGACTGAAAATACTGAAAATACACAGAAGTCAAGCAAAATGATGGGGTGGCTCAAGACTTTGACAGTACTGTATAAACACGTACACAAATATAATGTATTGCAACAGCTACAAAGTTGCATTATATTTGAAAATATATGAAACATAAAATGCAAGGTCTCGCCTTTTTTATGTGATGTGGTCATGTGACTTTGGCCCACATTTCCACAAATCTTTTCTGCAAAAAAAAAAATGCACACAAGAGATGGAGGAAAACCTCATCAGGACTTCAAATATAATTAATATTCAATTCATAAACTAAGCAAAGTTTATAAAATACCACCTAAAAATCTATTCCAGTACTGTTCCAGGTTAACCACCTAAAAGTTTTTAAACCGGCCATTTTATTAGAAATTGCCAGGCAAAACAAACTAAAAATCATGATGCAATTTTTTTTTTTTTTTAAATCAAATTGGTCTCTAAAGTAATGCAGGTTTAGACATCAATGGCCCAAGCACCCAAGAACAAAATAAAAGCTTCGTCATCTAAAAATGAGGCTCATGGTTCTATAATGAAACATGTAAAACCTAGTGCAGAACAAATAACATAAAAGTTAAACTTTGGCCAGTTGAATTGGTGATTTTTGTTTTATACTTCACCAGCTAACCACCTTTGCCATGCTTCATTACATCGTGGTCAGCCTACATCAGTTCTTGGAACCAAAACATGTGACCAGAGTTTCCACTTGCGAGCTGGGATACCCAGTAGATTTGTAATTTGTAACCCCTAGTCGCACATGGTTGAGTTGTTTGACGTACGTCTCGATTACATCTAGATCTCGTTGCTATACATATCCAGGGTCTGACTTATGCACTCACTGCTGTGTTGCGTCCGAGTCCTCTTATCCTTATAGACCTGGTGTTTCTCTGGAGCACTGATGTTGTGCCTCAGGAGCCACATAGTGCACGACTCGGCTTTTCCCTCTCCCAACGGTAACCAACTGATCTGTGGACAGTTCAAGCAGTCGGATTAGGTATGACAGAGAAACCGCACTTCTTAACAGGTTATTTCATTTCTCATGGAAAGGATAATCTCTTAGTGAGCTAATGTGCTATCTTGAGATATGCTGCCCTCTTGAGTAGAAAAGCATTCATGTTCTTTTAATCACACAGGAAAAATATATTTTTGCATGTACACTTTCTTCTATATTACTTACAAGGAATACCAATCAGTGTCTTGAGATAGTTTGGGTAAATTTCAACCCAATCTAGGGTCATTTTGGTTATACAGGCTTTTCATTGCAGATCCAAAAAATCTCTCACTTTATATGGGATTGTAGATCCATAATCAGGTCGAACATAGTGTCTACTTATTAAACACACATCCTGGGCATGTCACTGATGGACTGGTGTACCAATCAGGTTATAGTCAGACCAGTCAGTGTTCTCTAGATTCAAAGCAGCCCTGACCAGAATAAGGCACTCACTCATCGTCTATACCAGTGTTTTTCAACCTTTTTTGAGCCAAGGTACATTTTTAATTGAAATAAATCACAAGGCACAACAACAACCGAAACTGTAAAAAAAAAAAAAAAAAAAAAAAAATATTTAGCA
>JAQQZS010000039.1:7105508-7123885 GCA_030068045.1 Platyallabes tihoni | reverse complement strand
TATGATAGACTCATTACATGCAAAGCAAGATAGTTCAAGCCATGATTTGTCATAATTGAGATGATTATGAAAACCCCAAATCCACAATCTCAGAAAATTATACAAATCACAGCTTGAACTATCTTGCTTTGCATGTAATGAGTCTAAATCATATATTAGTTTCATCTTTTAAGTTGCATTACTGAAATTAATGAACTTTTGCACGATTTTAAATTTTTCGAGTTTTACCTGTACATACACTCACACACTGAATTCACACACTACAAGCAATTTGGAACTGCCAATTAGCCTACATGTCTTTGGACTGTGGCAGGAAACTGGAATACTTGGAAACCCACCAAAGTACGTGGAGAACATGCAAACTCCATGCACACGGACCCGAGATGAGAATTGAACCCGGACCCTCGAGGTGCAAGGCAAAAGTGCTGGCCACTAGGCCACTGTGCTGCATAGGCACTTATCATCATGCATTCTCTCAGTCACCTCACTTCTAGTCCTTTGTCTTTAGAGTTCATCACAGGTGACAATGTGGGTCTCTTATAGTCATGGAAGCACCCACCTCTGCTTTGTCAAACAGCACCAGCTCACATTTAGTCAACAGGCAAAGCTTCATCTTCCAGCTCTCTGTCTCCATTAGTGGCTTCCCACAAGATAACCAGTGCACTGATGAGACGGTCATATCTGCAAAGCAAAGACGTACATTAACGTACACTAATCTACATTGGATAATTATAATAATAGTCATGTAAGGACCCAAGTTATAAATCAAGTCAATGGTCAACGTTTTCATCTTTAGAAGAAAGCATCATTAGCTGCTAAAGTGTGATCCAGTTATTCTTCACTTCACAGTAATTACTAGAGAGCTGGAAACAAAATTTGATTCAATGAGGTGTTGCAATCCTTTTGTTTCATCTTAAAAATCTAATCCTGCAGGTGGTGCCCTCTAAATTATTCACACGTTGGCAGGTGGAACAGCATGCTGTATGGGAGGACCAAGTCATTTGCTCAATTTGTTGAGAATTTAACCAAAATCTGAAAAATAAATAAATAAATAAATTAGATTAGAATTGCAAAAAACAAATCGCATCGGCACTTGGGTATCGTGATATTGTATCTGGGGGTGTCCCTGGTAATTTCCACCTCTACTAATTACGTATTAAGTATCGAATACCAACCTGTTGTATCTGAGAGAAAGCATGTCGAACTTGCCATGCTACTACAGATTGTTGATAAAAGTTATAAAAAAGTAGCATAACTAAAAAGTTATGCTAGTAGCCACAGCCTGTTACTGTAGCTACTTATAGCTAGCTATTGCCCCCAATACTGTTGGATATTTATGTTCAAACATCTGCATTCAGCTATTCTGCACATATTAAAAACTTAACATGTCAACTTTGTTTGTAATTATTTTGATGCCGCATGTGGTACTTTTATATGAGGGCGAGTCAATAATGATCTGCCCTCCGGTTGTGTTAAAACTTATGTCAGCTGTACAGGCTTGTCAGCGCTTTCTGTTCTAGGCTACTGAGTGCACCTGGTGTCGAAGTACTTTGGAAGAGTTTTTGATAATTTATGGTGGTAAATTTGGTTTGTCTTTGAGAGTCAGCTAATTAGGTGTCCTAGCTAGCTAGATAGCTTCATGGTAATTTATGTTACATGTATATAGCACTGAGAAAATGTTAAAACCTCAGCCATCAGCAAGAAAATTGATGCTTACAGTTTTCTGGGATTCTCAATGACCAGTTTTGGATCATTATCAGTAAAACAATCAACATTGAGATGCTTAATGAAGAGCTAAAGATTAAACTTACTATTTAAAAAAAGTTCACTTCTGAAGAAGAAGTGAAGACAGCGGTGCATTCGGGGCTCACAGCTCAGCCTAAAACATTTTTTTTTTTTCAAATGAGGGAATCGACAACTTGACAGACAGACTAAGTGTATAGAAAAGCCAGAAGATTGTGTCAAAAAATTGGGTATTTGTCTTTTCTAAAAAAAAAAAAAAAAAAAAAAAAATTTACCAACAGAGTGCGGATAACTTTTGATCCTCGCCTATAGTCAAAAATCCTTACAGGCAAGGCCCAAGAATACATTCTACAGCTATCTAAGCCAGAGTTGATTCTTGCTTAACGTCAATCAATTCACAACATGATTAAAGCTTTAAATAAAACCTCCACCTGCTGAGCTGTCAGGACACAGAAATAATAGACATATGCAGACATACCAATCAGTTTCATCCAGCCCTGGCAGTGACACCGGGTCATCACCCTATCCATTGTGGTGTGTCGTCTTCTACTTCATCTTTCTGCCACTTTTATACAAAGAACTTTGGTTATTTTACTGTCTAAGCAGGTCAGAGCTTACTGACTCAGCAGCCGAACAGAACAGCATGAGCGATCTCTCTCTCCATGCCTAATCAAACTGACACCTGGCCAGGAGCCATAAAAACTTGTGAAATACCGAGACTTTCCTGGCTGTCAAGAGGAAAAAACCGAGTCTTGCCTACATGACTAGCTCGGATTACAAAGTGCACAGCAGTCACAGTGTCCTAACACCATATTCAGATTAACTAATTAGATTAATGGCTTACAGGAGAGTAGCTTCAGATTTATTTATTTATTAATTTCAGTTATCCACCTACTCATTCCTTTAAAGAACCACCGATTTTATTGGGCCGCACATCTGCCCTTAGGATATCAACGGTTCTAGGAATTGAATCTGAGGTACAGAATTAGATTAGGAACATGGAACCATTTGGGATACAGCCCAGACTAGAAATCGTCTTTTAATGGACGTGTGTATACAGCTCTAGGTAACCAAGGAAAAAGATGAAGCCAACAAAGGATGCTTGGACCTAAAACATGCCAGCAGGTTGGGAAACAAGACGCATGAAGACAAGACAACTTGGATTAAAAGTATGATGTCATTTGAGACAAAGCCTACAACACTAAAAAGACTTGGATTAGAAGAATGATGCGATTTGCGACACAGCCGACAACACTGAAAATACTTGGATTAGAAACATGGGACACAGCCGACAACACTGAAAATACTTGGATTAGAAACATGGGACACAGCCGACAACACTGAAAATACTTGCATTAGAAGTATGATGCAATTTGAGACACAGCCTCCAATACTAAAAAGACTACTGTAGTAGTATGGAGCAAATTGAGACAGCCTTTAACAACACTCTTTTGCAATTACCTTTTGAGGCTTTCCCTCCATATGGAGGATGTCGATGATGGTTTTCTGCACAACTGTCAGGTCAGCAGTCTTTCCCGTGCTTGTGCTTCCTACTGAACCAGACTGATGGACCATTTAACCTCTGGGATTAAAAAAGACCTGGGATTAGTAGCATGGAGCAATTTGAGACACAGCCTCAAACACTGAAAAGACTTGAGGGCTGTGCCTCAAATTGCATCATACTTCTAACTCTGAAAAGACCTGGGATTAGATGTATGAAGCAATTTGACACTACAACATTAAAATCAACTTGGATTAGAAGTGTGGAGCAAGCCAGGAACCTGCCATAGACTTGGATTATGTGAAAGCATTTGTGATGCAAACCCACGTTAACCATTTAGGATTAGAGCAGTGCTTCTCATTCCTGGTAATGGTAGACCCACCAAACCACCATGCATGTTTTAGTGTTTTCTCAGATCCTGGGTTACTGAATTTAAAGACTAGCCATATCTGGAGTGAAGTGGTCAAGATCGTGTGGGGAAAACACTTAAATGTGCAGGAAAGGGCATCCTCCAGGACCAGGATGGAGAACCATTGAATTAGAGGTATTGAGACAAAGTTGGTGGCTATTACATAGTACTTATTGATGATAATGTGTTTAGATGTGAGAGAGAAAAAGAGGCAGATAATTAAATATTGTGTTTTGACTGTGTGCAGCTACAGATTTTTATCTTTAGGACTGCCACATACTCCTGTCGCCATCTAGTGTCTGTAAGCGTCAATACATCAGTCAGTACCCATACAAATTATGAACAGAAAAAGGTAAGGGAAATGAAAGGAAAGGGACAGAAGAAGAGAAAAGAGGAGAGAAAAAAGGGAATGGCAGTAAGGGAGTTTGAGAAAATGAGGGATTTAGAGGAAGAGATTTAGCAGAAGAAAGATTGCGAGGAACAGGACAAAAAAAAAAAACAATACATCATACATTCTGGCAAAATGCTTTTTATTGTTTAAAAACTGGAGTGAATGGTTCATGAGTGACACACCGGTAATTACACATGGCAAAACCTATGTTAAATATCTAATATATGCTGAATATAAGCAGAAAGGTTCCTTTACGCACAGCTTGAAGCATGTTACATCACAACACTGTTATTTATAAGAAACACTGAACTGTTCCCTCATTAGCTTTACGTACAGCCACATCAGGATGCTGTGGAAGTAGATCAGATTCGGGAAGCTATTCACAGTTCACTCTGAAAGGATAGCGGATGGATTCGATGACTACGCCGACCATCCCGAACAAAAAACAGGCAGCATGAAATACAGCTTTAAATGCAGTTTTACCATGGAGGTGTTTGGCAGCTAAACAGCCATGACAGTTCTTTACTGGAACTTTAACACAAGATAAAGTAAAAAAAAAAAAAAGGGAAAGAAACCCTTCAAGATCAGCAGCTGAACTACCAAGCATTAGTTCAATGTGATGAGCGACGACTTTAAAGTTTTGGATTATGACTTTAATTATTATACTTGAACTACGTCACTGAATTTGTGTAAATTTGCATAAACGTTCGTACTTGGGGAAATATTTCCATAAAACTTTTTTTTTTTAATATCATTTAAGATGCACAAAATAAGTGCTTTGTATAAAAGTTTTTTTTTCCACTTCTGATTCTTTTTCAATTATAAAATATATGACAAAATCAGTTAAGCAATAATAGTTGCATAGCTGAGAAAAACGTGTTTATAGTGCAATACAATAAAGGGGGCTAAACATTTGTCCAATTATATACAGGTAAATAATAAAGTATATTTCTTTTTTTAACACTGTAAAAAAAAAAAAAATTAAAAAAAGACTAATAATGTCAAATAAACTTAGCATACTAATATGATACACTTTATTTTTTCTTTTCTTCTTTTAACTAGCTTAACATTTCCAGTCAAGTGAAACTTGGGAAGATTATTGAAGGGTACACACATCTATAATGAAACAATCCAGAGGGAAGAAAGTCATAGGGCATTGTGGGGGGGGGGGGGGGTTGGTACAGGTTCAAACTGTATATATCAGTATATAAGCGTAAAATGTGCCAAGGTTTTCTACTGCACACGGACTAGACATGAAGGGATTTAACGGGCAGGTGGAGCGTCTCAAGGTTAGAGCACTAGCAATTTATTGTCTTCTCCGATTCTGATTTCTAGTAAATCCTTGCAGCTGAAGCTGATTACTTAAAAAAAAAAATTCAGAGACGCTTGGATTACATTCGTGATCAAAGTGCGATTGTTATTGTTTAATAATGAACAATAATGATGGGAAAATGTGTTTGAAAGAAAACCCGATTTGGACCTGTGCAGTTATTCAATTGAAAAAAGGCTGAGATTTATTACAGGTAATAAACGCATAATCTGGAATTTATGCAGAGTTTGTCAATTATTTTTTTACATAAATTTGTGGTGATAAATAAATATTGAAAAACATCCTCCTGATTAGATCATTTGTCTCAGTCTATATAAATACAGCACTGTGCAAAAGTCTCGATCCACCCCTTAATCTTAATTTTTTTTTTTAGCAGTCTTCATGAATAGTTCTCCAGGCATCCTGAAACCTGAAATGTTTTTCGTCTCTCAGTCCCTGTACCTGAGCTGTTTTAGAGAAATGTTTCTTTGTTTGCTATGGGACACAGAGACCTTGAATCATTCAAGCATAAAAAATCTTCTAACTTAAGGTACAGTTTGATCAGTGAAAAACAGGTGCAGATGATGACAGGCGATCAGGCCGGTGATTAGTATACTGGTGAAGCTGAATGCCGAGTGTTTGGAACGGATGAGAGGGGAAATGAGGTTGCTACAGAGGTTGGTACATAAACAACCACATTAGGCACTTTGCAGTCTGTTGCAGTGAAACATTTCTCCATGTTTCTTACATTTAATATACATATGACATTTTTATTTGATTTAATATAAATAAATGCCGGGTGGCTGAAGGCGTTTGCACTGGACTGTATGTCTGAATCTCGCTAAATGTCAAAGAATTCAGAATTAAAAAAAAAATCTATTTGTGCAACCCTAATATCTAAATATTATATTTGTGATACTAAACCTTAATATTGACAGACATAAGTAATTTAGCTTCACTGAAACTGGGTTCAAAATGCTGCCCATTTTCCCATCATTACTGAAAAGCTAACTCTTAGACTGAAACTAAGAGTGGACTCATTTGCACAGGAGGTAAAATCCCCTGAGAGATGATCTAAAAATATGTGAGACCACTTGATGCAAACCCATAGTACACAGAAACTGAGGCCATGCTCCTGTATGAAGAGACGAGGTGGGCCCTACGCATGGCACGTCCATTCACAGGAACCGCTTGTCTGTTCTTGACAAACTGAAGTGAACTTCAAAACTGTTATTCTCAAAAACCTAAACCTGTGGCACTTTTGAGCCCTAGACAGAGATGTTTTCCCTGTGAAGCCATCAGAACGAGTAGGGTGTAGTCAGTGGGTGTAGAAGAGACCACATCCTTAAATTAGTTTCATTTACAGAAAGAGCATGCACCATACCTTATTTAGCAAAAAAAAAAAATCCACATGCATTAACTTAGTTAATAAAAATTTCAGTTACGTTTTTGAAGGGATTGAAGATCTCGATGCCGGCACACTGCCCTAAAACCTGTCCACTTTTTGTACTGATGATGGTTTTAACACCCTCGAGGGTCAACATTTAATAAATGTTTTATGTCATGAATGTATAATAGTACATCATTATATTTCACTGACCTTAAATGGAAATTTAAACAGCCTATAAGTGCGACAACTGAAACTAGAAAACAAACCGAAAAAAAGAAAAAAAAAAGTCTAAAAGACATTAAGAACTACAAGGTTAACGGGCTTAAATCAGACAAGAGAGTTTTGTGCTGTTTATAGTGCCCTGTCAACAGGACACTGACAAAAAAAAAATTTAAAAAAAAGGAAAATAATAATAATAATAATAATAATAAAAAAAAACACTTCATTACCCAACATGGGGTAAGTGCTCGATCTATACGCGTTCCCATATATATATTTTTTCTAAGATCCTTTAGAAAACTACAATTGCACTAGAATACTAGATTTCTGGAACTCAACTGTTGAGATATTTGTGTAACACAAAAAAGAAGAAATAACGAAAGAAAAAAAAAACTACTATAAGCAATGTGACATTCTATAACTGTTTGCTCAAGTGTTCTTCAATCCCAACCCTGGAAGGTCACAGTGCTTTAAAAAGAGTCTTAAAGACAGGACAATGGTGGACAATTTCACCAGTTAGGCATTACTTCTATGCCTAATTAATCTGTTCATTTTATTTTTTTTTTATCGTGATCCTGATCTGCACCAGTGTGACTCCCCAGGCCTGGGCGTGAAGAACATCGTCTTGAACCTCATCTCCGTTCTCATGCCCTCAGGTAAGTGATATTTAGTAAGGCGTGGTGCCCTCCCATTCCACCAGGTACTGCACCTTGCCCTCGGGCGTGACCCTGCGTGCCAGGACCTGGTACTTTTCGCCGCACGTGAGTCGCCCTGCTGCGCCGAAGTAACTCGTAATAGAAGACTTGAGGTGTGAGAGGGATGTGTCGTCTTCGCTCAGGCTTTCAAAGGTGTGGCTGTCGATGGCACTGCCCATTACGTCCCCGGACTCGGCCACTGGCGTACCCACTGGGCTCAGCTCGTTCTCCATCGCCTCCCGCTTACTGGCCAGGGCGCTGTAGTTGGAAGAAGGAAGCTTCCTCTTCCGACTGCCCACGTTCTTTCTGTTGATGTGTGACCCAATTAGTCAAAAGATAAATAGACACAAAGCATTTACATAAAGTTTTTTTAAATCTAGTGTCTTATTTTTTTGTAGCATATGTTCGATTACCAGACTACCAGAACAGAGAAAGTCAGCTTTACCATTATCATGAAAGACAAAATGATTTATTTCTTTATTCAACATCATCATCATCATCATCATCGTAAAACCCCTCCTTCCACACTCCTAATTAATTGTATTCTCAATAAAATATTGTAGGTGGTGACTTTGCTTCCCTTTTAACGGCTTGCGCCAACTTTATAACTATTTTGAAGGAGGTGCAGGATATTTATTATGATCCAAATACTCCTGCACCATTTGATAAAAAAAAAAAAAAGTTAGATACATCACATTACGATCATTTTGACACATTTTGTGATTGCAATTTAAACTGCGAAATTTAACTATTAAATCCACCATTTTGTATTTAAACATTTATTTAGGCTAACATTAAATAATGGCAGAAATTCTCTCATTAAAATGATGTTTTCCAATTTTACTTATCAACTTAAAAGTATATATATATATAAAAAAAAATTAAATCTTGGGCGGCACAGTCGATTAGTGGTTAATACTGTTGCCTTGCACCTCCAGTTTCCGGGTTTGATTCCCGCCTTTGTGTTGGTGGGTTTCCGCCAGGTACTCCGGTTTCCTTTCACAGTCCAAAGACGGGCAAATTAGGCTAATTGGCATTCCCAAATTACCCATAGTGTGTGAATGAGTGAGTATATTCATGTGTGTGCCCTGCGATGGATTGGCACCCTGTCCAGGATGTACCCTGCCTTGTGCCCTAAGCATCCTGGCACAGGCCCCTGTATACAGGATTAAGCGGTATAGACAATGAGTGAGTGAGTAAAAAATATTTACATTATTGACAAACTCCATTCCAGACTATGCGTACTGTATATTATCTATAATAAATCGCAGCCTTTTTTGAATTTAAGAATTGCACAAGTCCATACTGAGATTTCGATTTTTATGCTAATAATTGTTCAGCACTAGATAAAAAACGCAGCTTCCGAGTGTCAAAACAGAAGTAGTTCAACCTTATAGCGGGACGATCGCTACAGTACATGATACAATTCCAAAGGGACAAAACTGTCTGCGCTGTCTGGGAGGGAGGGATGGCATAGTCACTCTCCCATCATTCACAGAGACACTAGCCAAATATGCATGCACCTGTAAGCTCTTCTACATGAATGACGACAGATAGCACTTTTCTCAGAGTGTGTTACACTGTCCAGTGATGCAATGCAGCATGAATAGCGGCTTTGAAAAGTATGCGCTTGGCTAGCCTTACGTGTCTCAGAGGAAGCAAATGTCAGACTTCACCCTCCCTAGTCGGTCAGTTATATAATAGGGGAGAGCTGGTTAAGGGGGGGAACAAATTCGAAAAGTGGAAGGTGGAAAACTTTACAACATTCTATCAACATGCTCAGGATCAATACTGAACGCTCATACAAGGCCGATTTCAGCTCCCCACAAACCCCCCAAACTAGTTGTACTACCATCATGTGCCAGCAGATGTTTGTCTTGTTCAGTGAAAAGCTTTTCGTTTTCCTGTTCTTGGAGTGAGCGCCTGGCTCTAAGGGTGCGTTTTGCCATTTAAAGGTCACGTTACAGACGGATGTCCCGCTGTTCTATTTTTTCTTTTTTTTTTTTTCTTTCTCCACTCCACTTAATCTTCCTGGGAGTTTACTGTTCGGCATAGTACGGTCGTAGGCTGAGATAACGGAGTAGAGGGTTACGCAGAGAGAGGCTTTAAACCCTCACACAGTGGCACTCCATTTGATGATGATTAGAGCTGCTAAAACAGGAACTAGAGGCTGTAGTCTGAGTAGATGAAAGCAGGCGCTTGGGAAGCAGTTACTCGTAAGTGGTGTGTTTGATCTATCCCACAGTGAGCACCCACAGCAGGGGGCATTCTCGGGATTCCAGAGCCGCGTGTTTTCAGGCATACACATCCTCCCTAAACACGCTGAGCGCCGAGTGACTGCTAATGAGGAGAATACGTCCAAAAATAAATAACCTGGCATCGGGGGATTGTTCAACCATCTTGAAAGGATGACGGGACGACAACCTATTCTTTCTCCTTATTTCTCTTGGAAAAAAAAAAAATCAGGTTGTCTTAATGACAAATTGAATGTAGTAGCGCTAACGGACACCTAAGGTAATAAAACCATTTACTGACTACACGGAGAACTGACCCAAGGGACATTGAGCATTATAGCTGGGAGTTATAAACAATCCCGAGATGCCCAGAATAAACTGCGGCACTGAAGGAGAAAAACACACACACACACACAAAAACATCAGTTCCATCAGAGAAAATCTATAGCTTCACAACAGCATAAGAAGCAACAATGGTAAGAACAGGGAATAAAATGACTAGACTTTTTTTTTTCTTTCTTCCTACGATGGTGCCATTAAATTCCCGTGTTCTGATTGGTCAGATGGTGTTGATTAATTATAATCTAATCTATAGCAGCAGCTCTGACAGTAGTCCCATCTGCTCTGATTCAAATAGCTCTCAGTCCTATAGTAACAACATACGCTCCACATAAACTGATTAAAAAAAACAAAAGAAAAACTTGGTGAAGCTTTCTATGTGGACATGTTCAGTGTCCCACCCAGAAACAAAACTAGCTGTAAAAAAGAAATAAATAAAATAAACAACGCTTATAACATGCTTCGAGTTATGAGGTTGTTGAAATTGTTAAGGGTCCGGTAAGTCCCCTACATACGAACATTCGAGTTATGAACTTTCGAAGATACGAACATGCATTCGCTCAAGTTCAATCGCGGGCGTTAGATCGTGTGTCCGGCGTATTGTACTGGACATCGTCATGTGCATGCAGTGTGCATCCCAGCATGTCAAGCATAAAAGCAGCGCAGATGAAGCTGGTACTGTTAAGAAGAGACAAAAGTGAAAATAATTGAGAGAATGGAGCGAGGTGGAAAGATGGCAGACATTTCTCGTTTCTTTAACATGAATCGTTCAACCATTGGCACGATTCCAAAGAACAAGGACAAGATTATGGGACATGAGGGTTGATGGGTTTTATAATGGGTATAGTCAATTGTGCAAGTATCCTAGTACCTAGACAATGTTTGTTGGACTTACAAACAAATGGATTTACGAACAAGCTCTTGGGACGAGAAAAATATAACATTTTAAGGCGGGTAATTTTTTTTTTTCAGAAAAGTATCAAATTCGAGGCGGTACATTTTAAATTTGATTTCTCTAGAACAGTACCGCCTGTCCTTTCTTAATCCTTACGTGATCAAGCAAAATGCTCTTACAGCCTTGAACTGGAAAACACTGACAGTCGCTGTTCACTAATCCCTAGAGCACATTTTTCCATTGGCTGGAAGCTGAATTCTCTTCACAGACTGCCTGATCTCCAGTCCAGAGACATGTTGATCTATAAAGCCCTGTCACGCTAAATAATCCATAATGTGTCATCATATTTCTCCACAAACTGCCAGGGGTGCTTAATCCGGTGCTCAGTAAGCTGATGGACAGCTCTTCCTTGTCTCTGGCTCGAGAGCAGCGCTGAGCGTGTGGGGAGCCCCCACGGCAGTGAAGGTGGAGGGAGTTAGGATCTTTCTGGTCTACCTTTTCTCCAACACCCTGCAGGCATGAGGCTGGAAATCATGGCCAGAGAGTGTGATAAAAGTAGGGTTCTGCCTGGCCTTGGTTATCTGGCTGCTTTGAACCCAGGATGAATAAAATGGTAGATTTTAAAACAGTAGAACACTTTAACATTCAGGATTCTTTAAATAGTCAAATATGAAACGTTACAAACCCCTCGGTGATGCACGTTCTTCTTTTGCATATTGAAGAATGATCAGATTTTATCATTTATCATGACATACAATGTACAACTGTTAGGATTAAACATAAAACAAAGGATCTCAGGTTCGCAAATCTCTCGCATAGTTTTTTGTGCTTTCGCCAGTTTGCACACTCAGTTCCACTGAAAGCTTGTGTTTTATCAAGTTTAGAAGGCTTTAGCACCATGAGTCAAAGCTGAGCAATACCACAGTCATTTCTTCTCACAGTCAGGCAGCAAGAGGGTTGACTCACGCAGGACTAAAAAAAAAAAAATTAATGTTTTCAAATTCGTTGAACTACACAGCAGTCCTATATGTTTACATCTAAAAAGGCATTTTATTAAACTGAGGTTTCTATTAATGTTTTTTCCTCCCAACATACAGTATAGGAACCATCTGTCTCTTCTAGAGCACCTTAAACTCTTGTATTTGTACAAACTAAATTATTTGCTATCCTCCTATATTTCTCATTGTCCTGGCCTACAACCTGTTCTACAGTCCCTTAGTAGCACATGCTTTCCTAGCCGTCACTACTCGCACACACTTATGCAAATTATGAAAACTGTCATTCCGACATGTATATATTAACGCCTCGATTTATGAGCACTTTCATTCCTTTCACACAATGTGAACGAGACAGTTTGGCTGTTATGCTATTGCACAGTCTATTGTTTTCTGTTGGGGCGCATCAGGGTGATTTCCTGTGTCACAATCATCACCCGGGAAAATCGTCACCCGGTTCTCCATGGGCCTGTAATTTTTCATTTCCTCACTTGGCTGTACCTCTTGGCTCATTTCGTTGTTACCATTACAGTTGTGTTCATTCAGGTTAAATCCAGTTTCTCTGACATCCCAAACACATGTTGGTAAACAATCAAGGGGCTACGTTGCCAGTTTGATGCCTGATTATCTTTTACACACTACATGCAATTTGGGATGCCCACCAAGCATGTGAAAAACATGCAAACTCCATACACACTGACCCAAGGTGGGAATCGAACTGGGAACCTGAAGGTGCAAGACGACAGTGCTAATGTGTGTATGATGCCAGGTGATAAATTTGACATTGCACTTAGTATTTTCGCAGGAATGGTTCCTGAGAACCAACTGGTAGCATAAACAGGATGTTGTCGATGGCTGAAGAATGAAGTCCCGTCCCATCCTCTGATCTGACCAGAGTAAGGAAATAATCGGTCATGTTGAACCCAAAATGCAGCAGAAGGCTGGTTGTGCACATTAGAGCTCTTGAAGTAAACCCCAGACCACTGCTTTGAGAAGTTTCACCTTCAAGCAAACATTCTCAACTCTTGATGCACAAAGATTTAGGGTTCAGAGAAAATGGTGAAAAAGTCAAGTCTACGAAATCTTTTGAGTTTGGGAAGAAGGAAACCGAACGACTAATCATTTGGAGATAAGATACTGTGTATTAGAGCTGAAATAATGAACCAAATAAGATATGAAAATAATATAGTTTGCAAATGTCAACTGGGCAGTATGAAGTCTATGTGAAACACTTTGTTTAACCACTTTGTTTCTTTCTTTTCTTTTTTTTCTTTTTACAAATGCTAGAATTATATATTTTTAAAGACACAATAAATGATTTGCGTCACTATCCTATATTAGATTCACACTCAAGGTGCTCTGAGTCAATCCCCTGAATAGTCGATTCTTTAAGTCCAGGTATTGAGTGATTTAAAAAAAAGCTTGCTTCCACAAACAGAAAATGATTTGCACATCAACATTTGTGAAGAGTGTGTGCGTGTTCCTGCTTAGCCATGGTACCTCCTCCTATCCCAGGTGTACTTCTGCACTTGTCCTGATATTTATGTAAATCTCATGCACGCGCACCTGTAAACACCAAGTGCCAATTTGCATTTCATTTTTGTACCATAATTTATTTATAACAAATTTTTTAAAAAAATGTAAAAAAAAAACATTTTGACAAGTGCACTGTGCCTTGTATTTGAATATCAAAATAAATATTTGTCGGTACTTGGTACATTTTCAAACTAATCGAAATAATTAATTAGTAAAAAAAAGATTAATTCATAGAATTACTACATTTATTATGGCAAGTACTTAAATGTCTATACAGCAATCAGGAACAACATTAAGACCACCCGCCTAATACATTTAGGCATTTTGGCAGACGCTCTTATCCAGAGCGACTTACATTTTTATCCCATTACACATCTGAGCAGTTGAGGGTTAAGGGCCTTGCTCAAGGGCCCAACAGTGGCAACTTTGTTTGGTTGTGGGGTTTGAACCTGGGATTTTCCGAACTGTAGTCCAATGCCTTAACCACTGAGCTACCCCTGGCCCTAATACTGAGCAGGTCCCCACTTTTGCCACCAAAATAGTTATGACCTGTGTGTTCTGACACCTTTCTATGGTAACCAGCATTAACCACTACACGGACCAAACTAGAAATGTGTCTGATCACACAGCACTGTGTGTTTTTGAGCACATTGTTTTGGGGACCGGCTCAATATTAAGAGCTCTTTAATGATTTAAGAGGATTGTAAGTTTTTTTTGTTTGTGATTGTGATCGACACTTGCCGTACCTGAAATCGTAGGACACACTGGTAGTGGCCGAGCCTGAAGTGCTCGCTGCATCTGTTGAGTCTTGATCCAGGCTGAATGTTCGTCCTGAACTAGTACTATACGAAGAGAGAGATGAAATAAAAATAATAAACTTTCGCGCAAATATTAATTAGTTCTATCCTTCTCCTTTCTGTCTCAGAGACCACTCGAAGGCCCAAAGCAAACAAGATCTCTCGGTACTGTACATTCCGCTGCATTCACTCAATCTCATCACACCGCCTGGCCGCTTCGAGCTGAGCTCTCGGCCTGTAATAGAAATCGGGATTCAAATGAACCCTACGTGGGTCAGGGAGCCGAACCAAACATGGCCTTTTCCTCAACGAACGAACTCTATTTCTGGCCTTTTTAAAAAAAATTATTTCTACGTCGACATGCTCTCAAACTCCCTTACTTGTGCTTAAAAATGCGTCTGTGCTCCGACTGTCCCTGCACTGTTTACCACACTCTTATTATTCAAGCCTGCTAAGGAGATGATAACCTTTAGTGAGAAGTGTAATTAAATCGCTTCATTCTCCTTCTTGCTAAAAATGATTTTGGTTGGTGGGGGGGGGGGATAAAACCCCCCGAAAAAACCTTTTAAACTACTCTAAAGGGGACCGCATGCAAATTAAAGTGATTGTTCAGAAGTCAATAACTGGCTGTTTAATTCAATTGGAAGAAAAGAGAAAGGTTAAGCGCGCAACATGCTCAGACATACACGCCCACGGAGAGAGAGAGAGAGAGAGAGAGAGAGAGAGAGAAGGAAAAGTCAAAGGAGCAGAGCTGGCGCTCCATTAATATTAAAAGATTCAATTTTTATAATGCATGTGGACAATGAGAGACGGTGTTCCACTTCTTAGCCACTGATAAGACCGTCGCCAGCAGGAGGATAAAAAGATGAACCTCGAATGCTACAGCTACAGCACACAAATGACATGCGGAGCGCTGTAACATACAACCAAGTGCAAAAGTTGGCATACCTTTACACTAAAGGCGACAAATACTGGACACACATACTAATCTAGGAGGAAATTTGGAGTTTATAATTATATAAAAAAGTATCCATTACATTATGTATTATTAATTTGTCGAATATAATTCTTCAATAACTTGGAAGCTCATGAACTCTCTGCACAAATCTAATGTTTTTATTCAGATCGGATCTGATTCACTTTGGTATGTAGTTCAAGATCGGATACAAGGTCATGTGACTTGAATGAAAACTGGCAGACCGGAATTCGGGCAACTTTTTGCTCAAGACTTTGTGCTTGTGTAGGGGGCTCGCCACCGTTCATCTGCCAAAGCAACTGAAGCGAAGTCTGGCTTTCTTCTTGACCTCAAAATTACAGCCGACTAACTGGTCGCTGTCCTGCAGAGCCAAACCCCAAGAAAATTTTTGCTAAAACCGCATCTCATGTTTGAAATGAACGAGCTGACACACAAATTCATCACAGGTCTTGATCGATGAGTGCATGTATGCTGTATCACAGGACAGACGTGTCCATGTTAAAATCAGATAAAAGTCAAGGTGAACCATCATGACATGCAAATCTGATCATCTGCTTTCGCCACAGCAAACTATGTCTCCATCTAACTCCGTCTACCATGTGTTCCTTCGTCACTCCAACCTCCTGCATGTCCTCCCTCATCGCATCCATAAACCTCCTCTTGCGCCTTCCTCTGCTCCTGCTGTCTGGAAGCTCCATCTCACATTCTAACATTCTCCTCCCGATGTAATCCTCATCCCTCCTCTGCTCCTGTTAACCATCTTAATCTGGTCTACCTAACTTTGTCCCCAAACGGTCACCTGCAAATCCGATCTGCCAAAAAAAAAAAATAATAAAAAAAAATCTGAATTGAACAATGTGAATGGAACTGAAACTCTAAGGCCACGTTCACATTACAATCCACAATCTGTGCGGGTGTAAACCTTTGCATTGAGCTGTAGTAGAAAAGAGAGAACTCCTAAAACAGCAGGTTGATATAAATACTATTTATATACAAACTATTGTAATACTCCAACACCATACTGTATACATTAGTTCTAAAGTGTTTTATTCCTCTTATACTACAGGAGTTTACCTCTGAGGCATCAAATTTCCTATTTATTAAAGAACGAATCATTATTATCCGTTAAGTTACATTTAATGTCATGGAACAATCATGAAATAAGTTATTTCCTGTAATTACAGCTACGAACCTTTATTATCTGCTGTACAAACTGTTGACACTGGAGACGACTTACAAAAACTATAAACATCTCCTTAACAATTACACCATTTAAACATTTTTAATATCATTATTATGTGGAGCATTCGCCATACACGTCCCAATGTAAACCATTACAATAATGCATTAGAGCTGCTGTTATAAAAATAAATAAATAAAAATAATTTAGTGTTTTTTGGGTTTTTTTTTTTTTAAACACTTTTTAAAAACCTGATGTATTCCATTTCAAGAGTCTTAACATTCCGATCACGAGGGTAACTTTAAGCTGTCTAAATCATGCTGGGCCAATTCCTCGGTCTCACCTTTTTAAGCTCTGCAGCTCGTCGAGCGTGAAGTCGAAGATGTTAGCCATGTGGTGATTGGAGCTCCAGGTGGACGTCATCTCGTTCTGCGGGGAGAGGATCGTTAAACACCACCACTACCAGCACGGTGTCCATTATCCTGCTCTGAATTGCTGACGCTCAGGTTGCATTACTCTTACTACAATGAGCAGCTGTGCTATTACTGCAACCCTGATGCGCTCTTTGAAGCTCGGCGTTTCGGCGGGGGGATTTTAGATGCCATTAGCCCTCAATGGTTTTAGCGGGGAGTGTCAGGAGGTTGCTGTTAAAGAAAAACAGGCCTAGGGACTGGAACTCGAAGAGGGATTTGTCATTAAAAGCAAAGCCTAATCACTTTAGGAGTAGACAGACAGTTAAGAGAGAGAGGGGGGGAAAAAAAAAGAGACTGCATGAGTGTGTGTGTGCATGTGAGAGAGAGAGATAGACATGAAATGTAAAGACTGTGTGGCATGTGATGAGGGGAGCACGAGTGAAAAGAGGACCGAGCAATATATCAAATTGAACTTGAGTCGGCGAGGTTTACAAAGTCAATGCTGTCATGCACAATAGACCTGAATGAAATAATGTAGAGAGCAAAATAGAGCGGTGAAAGAGCAAGCCGGGGTTGCAGCAGACTAATCGCTTTCGTGTTCAGTCCCACGCCACAGTTTGACAGAGGCAGAAATCCAGTTGCAGGAAAGGAGCGAGGCTGAGAACTCTAAGTTGAGCAGAGACACACTGTCGTAAGGTGGTTAGAAGCAGAGCTTACGTTGGGAATAGCATCCTCCAGCAGCCACTTAGACCTCTTCTTCCTCCACTTCTCTGCCGGAGCGCAACTAGCGAGGAGACGCAAAAGGAAAAACAACTTGACTTTAATCACCAGTGGTCAGAGGTGCCAACATTTACTAACAACTACGTTCTTGCAGGCTGAAAGCAAAAGCAGAATTTTATCTCAAAACCCAAAAACAGAAAAAACAGAAAAAAAAAAAAAAAAAGAAAAAAAAAAGATTTAGCATGGGACAGGACGGAGCCGACCTGGACGCCTGCTGACGGGGGAGTTGAACACGAGGGAATGTCTGACACAAACCATTTATACATGCTCTACAGCCGTTGGACTACTGGATCAGAAGGTCCCAGGTTCAAATCCGAACACACATCACTGTTGAGATCCCTGAGCAAGGCTCTTGTCCCTCAGAACCCTCAGAGCCCTTAACCCTAAGCCGCTCACATGTTTAATGATATAAAATGTAAATTGCTCTGGAAATTATGTAAACGGTATTCATATATATATATATATATATATATATATATATATATATATTATATACACACACACACACACACACAATATATACACACACACACACGTGCTTAATTAAATTCTTAAATTCATCGTGTTCACGCATG
>JAQQZS010000039.1:7085832-7097657 GCA_030068045.1 Platyallabes tihoni | reverse complement strand
AGGGTTAGATGGAGGCAGATGATTCGCTGTGGCGACCCCTGAAAGGGAACAGCCGAAAGACAAAGAAGAAGAAGAAATTAATTGTTGGGTTAGTTTTCAATAAGAATCGAGTTATATGTTTAAAATGAATAAAATTTTAAATGGTCTAAAATCGATAAATTCCTAAAAAAATATGTTGCAGAAAATACAAACTGTCTGCATCTTTCACAAATACTCGTATTTTGTCAAAATATTGCTACTACTTTTTATTTTTTTTTTGAGATTGGTGCAATACCACCACCTACTGGATGGGAGTGTGGAGCGGAAGACTGACAGGGAAAAAAAAAAAGATCGCTAGAGTACGAGACATGATTTCAATGCTTAAATATTCTAGCGCGTTTAATGCTTTAAAATCTGTAAGAAATATAGCTGCTCAAGACTAAGCAGACAACAAACATAAATTGAATTGAAAATCATTCAATAAACCATTATCTATACTGCTTATCCTGTATAGGGTCACAGGGGTATGGAGCCTATCCCAGGAGTCTTTGGGTGCCAGGGTGCCAATCCATCACATGGCACATACAAACACATTCACACACTACAGGGAATTTGAGAACCTCAACTAGCCTAATCTGCATGTCTTGGGAGAAAGACAGAGTACATGGAGGAAACCCACCAAGCACTCATATGCATATACTCCACGCGCACAGACCCCGAGATGGGAATCGAACCCTCGATCCTGGAGGTGCGAGGCGACAGTGCTAACCACTAAGCCACCTCAAATCAAATCATCTACCAGTTTTCTGATTAAAAAAAAAAAAAAAGTATTTTATAATAAACCAAACCTCAAACACAACCGAAGATCACAGTGTTTATAAATACAGTGGATTTTTCCTTCAATCATGTAAAAATTTCAAATTTCTTTGGACAGCTCACAATAAATCTGCATAATCATTTACATGCTGGCTGCAATCCATAACCTTTTTGACCAAGAGATTACAGCCATTTAAACTTTAGATTTTCTCGTCAGAATGAAATGGATATTACGGACATTAGGGAATTTAAAGGCCAGAATAACGGCGTTCGAGCCAAGCAAATTATTTGATAAGGACTTCTAAATATATCTCCAGCTCGGACCAACACGGCCGATCATTTCACTTAATCGTTCCTGAAAGGACATTAACTGAATAATTCAAGAGGAAAACTACAATATGTGACATGCATCAGGGAGCCTGTAATGTAATGCTCTACTTGTCACTTTACAGAGAAGGATCACGGCCAATCAATACTAAGCTATTCTGAGTGATCGCTTTCGTCTTATGATGAAATATATCCGTACTGTTGGAACACACTCGCAACAGCTGACGAACACACTATGATTGAGAATCACTGCTTTATATGCTTTATTCATTTTCCCCCAGTATCGTCTACCATCACTGTAGGTCTAGAACATCTAACCGTTCTACAGTATGTGTGAATCTTTGAGCAATCAATTGTAAAGAGGAAAAAAACAAAAAGAAAAAAACAAAAAGACACTTACCAGCGAAGAGCCAGGCGCTTGATGTACTCCACACCCTTATTGCACACCGCACATATGAACAAGTAAAACCTGGAGAAAAAGGAAAGAAAAGAAAAAAAACAGCGAAATGGACAGGGAGTAAAAGATGAATAGTGGGCTATGCAAAACACAGCAATTTTAATGCAATGATCTCCAACTCTCCCCTAATGCCTAGTGCCATTTCCTTTGTGTGCACTGAACATACTGTTATAAATCACTTATCGCAGGATGCTGTCCATGAAACATTTCATTATCTCAGCTCTTTTTCTTGAAAGAATCGATCTAGCCTTTTCTTTCCCCCCTTCTATACACAGGGTACATTTTAAAATGCCCATTTTACGACCCTAGTGGATTAGGGTCAGTGTACACGTGGAGGTGGAGAAATACAATAATTATCAGACCATAGCTGGGATTTTAGTTCTGTCTAATTATAGAAATTGGGGAAAATTCTTCTTGAAAGAACTATTCCAGAAAGGCTGACCTCCATGTCTTAAAATAACAACTGATGGTTGTTGTTGTTCTTGCTACATAATTACCTAATTCCATATGTTTTATTTCAGAATTTTTTAAATCCCCAGTATTGTTGTAGAATGTGGAAAATAAATCACTAAACAAAAACAAAGAAATCTGCAAGTGATTCCAAACTTTTGAGCGATAGTGTATCTCATTTGAACTGATATGTTAGTCAGGATTCCACTATAAACTACAGTGGTGCCTCGACATACGAGCAAATTCTCCCGCCTTAAGAATTTAAATTTTAAAAGAAATTTGCCTCGTCATGCGAAGCATTTTCGGCATATGAGTGACGGAACCTAGCCGAACCAAATTACGGGTTAGTTGCGCATACGTCCGGGAGAAGTTCAAAACTTGTTTGTGTCAGTGGAAAGCCACGCCAAGCAAGTTTTTAGTTTTTTTTTTTTTTGTGTGTGTTTATCTTGCATTTTGTGCAAGATTTAATGAGGTTATAGCACCATGGGTCCCAAGAATGTTAAGGTATGGTAGCAAGAAGAACAGGGAGCCGCTTTAAGTTTGGTTTTTAAAGAAGCCAGTGCCGAGAGGAATCATAAATTAAGGTTATGTGAGGTTTAAATGTCTATTTATTTCATATTTTACTTCATTTACATGTCTAGAAAGAGTACAACACACGCAGTATTTTCTTTGAGGACGCTAATGGAGAAGTACAGAGAAGCTAATAGGGAGGTTCATTGCGTCTTTGTAGATTTAAAGAAAGTATATGACAGAGTGCAGAGAGAGGAGCTGTGGAATTGTATGAGGAAGTGTGGAGTGGCAGAGAAGTATGTTAGTGGTGCAGGACATGTATGTGAGCTGTAAGACAGTGATGGGATGTGCTGTAGATGTGACACAAGAGTTCAAGGTGGGAGGTGGGTATGCATCAAGGATCGGCTCTGAGCCCCATTTTGTTTGCTCTGGTAGTGGGACAGGATGACAGATGAGGTTAGACAGGAGTCTCCATGGACTCTGATGTTGGCATTTGACATTGTGCTTTGTATCGAGAGCAGGGAACAGGTGGAAGAAAATCTAGAGGTGGGGGTACGTGCTGGAAAGCAGAGGAATGAAAGTTAGCCGCAGCAAGACAGAAGACGTGTGTGAATGAGAAGGACCCAAATGGAAAGGTGAGGCCACAGGGAGCAGAGGTAAAGAAGGTGCAGGACTTCGGGTCACTGGTCCAGAGCAATGGAGAGTGTGTAAAGCAGATGAATAGGCCTGTACAGGTTGGAAGGGGTGGAGAAACGTGTCAGGTACGTTGTGTGATGAAAGAGTTTGTACAAAACAGTGCTGAGATCAGCGATGCTCTACAGCAGAGACAGTGGCAGTGAAGATAAGACAGGAGGCAGAGTTGGAGGTAGTAGAGATGAAGATGTTGAGGTTCTCTTTGGGAGTGACAAGGATCAAGAATGAGTTCATCAAAGGGACAACCCATGTTAGATATTTTGGAGATAAAGTCAGAGAGGCCAGAATGAGGTGGTTTGGACATGTTCAGAGGAGAGATTGTGAGGATATTGGTAGAAGTATGCTGAGGTTGGAACTGCCAGGCAGGAGGTCTAGAGGAACACCAAAGAGGAAATTTATGGAGACAGTGAGAGAGGACATGAAGTTAGTTGGTGTGAGAGAAGAGGATAGGGTTAGATGGAGGCAGATCATTTGCTATGGCGAACAGGGAACAACTGAAAGACAAAGAAGACTTAATTTACATGTTTGGATTGGTTTTTTTAAGCAAAATTATGATTAAAGTGCTGGAAATTAGTAATATTGGTCGGCTGCTTTTACATTATTTCCTATGGGAAAAAGCGTTTCGTAAAATTAATTTTTGCCATATACAAATAAGATTAAATTCGTATACAGAGGTACCACTACATAGAAACACTCCGTGTGTGTGTGTGTGTATGTGTGTGTGTGTGTGTGTGTGTGTGTGTGTGTGTGTGTGTGAGAGAGAGAGAACACACCCCTACCTGTGGTTTACACAGCATTTCCTTCACAAAATAATCATCAGCCCACGTTCCGCACTGTTATTTATCAGACATTCAGTAGATCAAGAAATCTTATCCCTCGAACCATTGTTTCACTGATGGCTAAGCTCATATTATTTCAGGCTTATCAGTGCTTCTGCTGTGCTACAAGTCATCTTTTTGAAAAGCAGAACGTGTGATCGTGTGACATAGATACGCACCTATCTCCAAACATCATGGACTCCTGCAGGCACTGCGTGCACGCCTCGTGAAACCACTGCTCGCAGCGGAAGCACTGCAGCATTTTCAGGTACCATCTAAGAGGAGATGGGAGGAAAAGATAATGGAAATGAATGCTTAGTTTTCTTATCAGGCAGACGACGTGGAGGATATCTAATAAATCAATTACGAGCAGCCCGACTTTACGCTGAGCCAAATCAGACAGTGTGGAATGGGAAGCATGAGTTAGGACACTATGTAGTGCGGGGGAATCAGAAGTAAGAACGCAGGACAGCATAAAGTCAGACGCTACACGGTTTACGGTGACAGATTTCTGGTACGAGTAACAGAGGAAGTGAAAAAAAAAAAAAAGAAGACAAAACCACAGAGATAAAGAGAGAGAACAAAAAGGACAGGAGGTTAAAAGAGCGTCCTCACTCTCCAGGTCCTCCACAGTAGCAGTAGCACTGCTGGTGGTTGGTGCGGTGCAGAGAGTCCCACTCCAGTTCCTCTGCGTTGTAGGTAAGCACTTGCTTCATGGCCTGCAGTGCTTTGGCTATAGGGCCTTTCTTTAGAGCGCCCCCTTTCTGCCAGATAGAAGCACACACACAGACAAACAAGCTAGAACATGAGTGCTAGGCCCTAGACTACCTAGACTACTCTATCAGTATAATCACAACCACATCCATGACCAACTACATTCATCAAGAACCAGTTTAGTAAAAAAAAAAAAAAAACTTGACGAGTCTAAGGATCAAATGTAAGAAAAAAAATTTGTGGATATCAATTCAAATTAAATAAACTTTTAGCCTCATAGATCCCTCATTTCGATTCTGAACTTTGGTTTGTACATTCTGCCTGTGGGTTTCCTCAGGGTTCTCCAGTGTCCTCCTTCCTCCCAATAGCATATTGTAGAGTTCGTTTTCCTTGGTTTCCGTCCCACTGTCCAAACACATGCATGTTAGGTCAACTGCCGTTCCCAAATTGTCCATAGTATAGGAATGAGTGCGTGTGCCCTGTGATGATTGGCACCCTGTCCAGGGTGTACCCTGCCATGTGCTCCAGGTCTCCTGGGATAGGCTCCAGGCTGCCTCTTAAAATGCCTACAAAGTCTTAAAACTTGACAGTGAGCGTGCAGGTTGAGTGGTTCTAACGTGGGCACACAGGGCTTCTAAAACACACAATTTTTGACTAATTTGCACACGCAGTGTTTTGTGCAAGTGTGTGTAATGAGTGGGTTTGAGACTTACTCACCCACATAAAAGAATCGCTATTTATAACTGAATCGATTTTTTTTCACGCCATCTCTACAGATTTGCAACTTGTGCTCTAAATTTTGCACCCTACATCATTTTATTTTCCATCATTGTAGTTAGTCACTTTCTTTGCTAGAACTTACAGTCCTACAGAAATACAGCTGGGTGTCCAAGTGCTCTAACATAGATACATGGCTTTGCAAAAGAATTCGTACGACTTGAACTTTTCCGCATTGTATCAGGTCACAACCACAAACGTAAAATGCACTTTATATGTATTTGGAATTTTATGTTATAGACTGACACAAGGTGAAAGTGAAGGTTCACGTTCCAGCAGGACATCGACCCTAAAAATAAAGGCCAGAGACACAACGGAATGGTTTAGATCAGCGCCTATTCATGTGTTGGCCAAGTCCAGACCAAAATCCAAATGAGAATCCATGGCATGAAGATTGCTGTTCACAGACACAAAGCTGGTAGAGACATACCATAAAAGACTTGCAGCTGTAATTTCAGTGAAAGTTGGTTTTACCACATATGGACTTGGGCGGGGGGAGGGGGGGGTGCTGAATCCAAATGCAAGCTACATTTTTCAAAATGTAGAAAAAAAACTTAAAACCAACACACAGTGGCACATGATTGCGAAGTGAATGGGTTTTTATCACAGAAAATCCCAATAAAATCCATTTACTTTTGTAGTTGTAACGTGACAAAATGTGGGGTATAAATACTTCTGCAAGGCACTGTACTAGATTATATCTCTACTAAAAGGTTTGCATGGTAAAAATACACACACGTTACTTAACACCCACAAAAATCAGCAAGATTTCTGAAACGTTCAGGCGGATGCAAGAGCAGGGTACCTTGTTCTATTCAAATCAATACGGCAGCCATTGACAGGCAGCTAGGGTACTACTCGGAAACTCGAGGCGGGGTGAATATATGAGGCAGCTGGCAAACAGGCACAGATTAGATCATTACAGCAAGCAGGTAATGGTCCATACACTGATTCTACAATTGCAGCTGAATGTGAGGTGGGACACACTGGAGTGGAAAGTGTCTGATCGAGTCGTGGGTTACGAATCATGGGAGTTTGTAGAGTGCGACCTTGGGAGTTCCAGACACACATGTGACACGGGGTGATTTTTATTGACAGGGTCTATAGAGAACGGTGAGTTTAATATGAGCAAAATAACACTGCCTTAATTCATTATTATTCGAAAAATAATAGCAGAAATCACAGTTCAACTCGAGCATTATACTTGACTTCATGGTAACCAAGATGCACTGAGAGCTGATGTTTATTTTAGAACTTGGTTCAGGATATTATTCCTCGAGCTGGACCAAATCAAACTGCCTGAAAATCTTCTGTCTGTCTTGTATCTCTTTAGGAATCTCTTAAGCCTACATCTCTAGGAATGTAGGCCTGAGCAATAGAACAATAATATATACTGCAATAGACATTTTCTCAATATGGGGATTTAAAAAGGAAAAAAATAAAGTCTTGATAAGCAATGTATTAAGAGACCGCTGGTGTTACGAGATCAAGACTAAGGCCGTCACATTTTTTTTAAAGGCTCCTTCAAATGAAAATAAAGGGTACAATGGAGTATGCTTCACGGCCCAACCTGTCCCAAGATTCTTTGCGGAAGAGATGATGGTGCAAGCAGCACGCAAGGGTATTAAAAATAGATATATTATAAGAGTAAAATATATAATTAATTAAAAAAAATTAATTAATAAAAAAAAAGGGGGATTTACATGAAATCAGCTCTGTGAGAGACACAATTATTTACTCATCGTCTACACCACTTTATCCTGTATACAGGGTCACGGAGGGCTCCAGGAGCCCTAGGGAACAAGGCAGGGCACACACTGGACAGTGTGCTAATCCATCGCAGGTCACACACATTCACTCACTACGGGCAATTTTTGGGAATACCATTTAGAATAATCTGCATGTCTTTGGACTATGTGAGGAAACCCACCAACATGCACACAGGTGGCGGGAATCAAACCCGTACCCAGGAGGTGCAAGCCAACAGTGCTAACCACTGCGCCACCGTGCCACCTCCCTGAGAGAGAGAGGGTTTTGTAAAACGTGGTTAAGAGTTACTGTACATGACGTTAAACAGCAGCAGTTCTGCTCCGTAGAACAGACCATCTCATTTCGGTTCAGCAGATACCGCAGACATGTCGGCCTCTCAAATGAGAAAATGTTACAACAGAAGCAGTGTGGAACACGTGGGAGAAAATGAGTGCCTTGATAAAAACAATATATTTTACTAAAAAATAAAGTTTATTAAAAAACATAGCCTTGCCATAATTTAAAGACGTCAATAATTAGGGAGGTTAAGGCATTGGACTACGGTTCAGAAGGTCCCAGGTTCAAACCCCAAGACCACCAAGTTGTTCCTGTTGGGCCCTTGAGCAAAGCCCTTAACCTTCAACTGCTCAGATGTTTAATGAGATAAGGGGGTCTGCCAAATGCCTAAATGTAATTATCAGTATCGACTCTATAGGGAAAAATATTTATGTGATTAAAAACTTCTTGCCATAATCACCCAGCCCAATGCATATGCACATCCCGCATATCTCCTCCCATCCCTGAGCTTTCAGTAGATTCAGTAGCTTTCCCACCTGGTGAATTTTACTCATGTCCGGTCTGACTACTGTTTTAACTGAAAAGCACGAAAGCATAGTCGGCGGCTTCATTGCTGTAGAAAAGGATCAAAAATCGTAACTGCTACGGCTAAACAGTCGGCGTTGGCACCTCTGAGAATTCGATAACTGCCCTTATGTTTGCTTTACGCGTTTTTCCTGTCTGCGGTAATCACCCATACGCTACTGTTGCAGTCGATAGGGAGCGTTCGTTTAATGCTGTTACTATAAGGTTGTGAGATTGTTATAAGGTCTGGATCGATTGTAAAAAATTAAAAAGGGGACTAAATGAGACTGAAAGAGGCGAGGCGCACACTCACTCTCACTGCTAAGGCAAAAATGCACTTTCTGCAGAACCAAGGCGAGAGGTCGGCTGAGCTCTCCACTTGCGGCATGTGGCACAGCTGGTGGTAGCCTGTCAGGAGAGGGGGAGAAAGAAAAAAAAAAGAGAAGACATTTGAGGGCATTTGACAGGCTGCTGGTCTCAGAGGCACTTCAGAGCTGTAAATATGAAGAGTCTGAATTAATCCCTATGCAGAGAGTGTGCAGGGAGAGCCAAGTCCCTTGTGAGCAATTACACGCGGCACAGTCTTCCCCTCGGCCTCATCACCCAGGCTCAAAATACTCCTCTGTTTGCTTTGAAGACTGCATGGATTTTTACCCAGATTGATGATGCCACGGCTCTGTCCCAGTTTACTGCTTGTTTTTTTTTTTTTTCTTCCTGCATCTTGAAACTGCAGAGGTTAACAGTGAACACTGCGTTTATAAAAAAAAAAAAAAAAAAAGAGACTACACTGTACATCACTGTGAAACCATGTCACCTGACTGAAGAAGAAAAAAAAAACTGATTGAAAAAAAAAAAACATTAATTAACAAACAAACATGGCCTGCTTACAGCAAGTCCCCTACATACAAACATTTGACTTACGAACTTTCTCAGATACAAGCATGCGTTTGCACACGTTCAATCGCCCGAGTTATATCCCATGATGTCCGGAAGCAAGCGAAAAAGCAGCGGCGATGAAGCTAGTACTGCTAAGAAGCGGCGAGCAATAACGATGGAGAAAAAAGTAAAAAAAAAATTATTGAGAGAATGGAGCACAATTCTAAAGAAAAAGGACAAGATCATGCAAAATGTTAGTTTTTATTTATTTATTTATTTATTTATACTGTGTATAGCCAATTGAGTTAGTATCCTAGTACCTGGACAATGTTTGTTGAAGACTTACAAACAAATTGGACTTTCGAACGAGATCTCAGAACGGAGCTGGTTTGTATGTTGGGGACTTACTGTACTTGCATAAAAGAGTAACTGACGGACTGCCCTGATCTCTCGGGCACAGTTATAAAGATGAAACCTTAGCAATATGATTTTTTTTTCTTCAATATTTGTTGTAGTATTGTACAGTAATATTTATACCGTTTAATGTAGTAATTTATAAATTAATGCACTAATATTTGTGCTCCAGCTAGTTTCATTTTCCTTTACTCTTTACCTTTAACCTTTCTGCTCCACATTTATTTGGGGATTTTTCTCGAATGCTGCTTTCACATCTATTCGTCTGACTTTGGAGTCTGAATCAAAGCGAAATTGATACTTTGGGTTCGTTTGCAGTTTGGTTTGATTTAGTTTCACATTCCGTGTAATTAAACAAAGCAGAACGGAGAGAGAGGGGAAAAAAAAACAAAAAAAACATTAACCTGAGTGCCAGGAGATCCGAGAAGTCACTTGTGTATGAAGAACAATGAAGTGACGCTACATACAGTCTAAAACTAGTTTTAAAATGTTACATGGAACTCGTTACTTTCTTTATTTCTGCATGTGCAGAACATTTCTGCAGTTCTACGGCACTGTGCTTTGACTCTGTGTCCTTCGGGTGTCATGTTTCAGTTTAGCAGATCAGTTGTATTTAATTCTAATTCTATTGAAATAAAAATAAATAGCATGACTTGATTATTTTTTTTGCAAGCGATTCATTGGTAGCGTTATACTGCCGCACAAAGACCTCGTTTTGCTTCAATGCGACTGCCACGTTCTCAACTGATAAAAAGGAACAAAAATTAAATAAAAAAAAAAAAAAAAAAATCACATCTGGGGTTCCATTCAAATCCTTCTAACGGTTGTCAACCAGCTAGCTTTGTTTAAGAATATTATCTGATGTCGACTTGTTTTTAACATCGTCTTCAGATTCCTTTAGTACGCTGTGCTGAAATGTCACACATCCGTTCACCCGCATGGTGCATCTGCTTAGCTGCGATTTGCATAGATGAAATTCTGTTCCACAGACTAACCTCATGTAAATGTGGGCTGGGAAATTAAAAATAAAATAAAAAATAAAAAAACTAAAAGAAAGAAAGACAAAAAGAAAAAAAAACAACACCCTCCGTTTTTCAGTGCCGAGAAGTGACTCACCAATTCCACATTTTCCACAGATAAGGATTTTATTCTCAGACACCATAGTCATCTCGGAGCACACGGAGCATTTGGGCTCTTCTCCCGGAACGCCAGCTGAGTTGATGAATAAAAATAAATAAATAAATGAATACAGTGCAGCATAATTACACATTCACATCATGTATATATCATAGTCAGTGCACACACACACACACACCAGTCAAAGAAAGACAACGATTCACCTGTGAGATCATTCAGGTTATATTTAACGCTAAAATTCACAAAACGCTCATTAGTGAAAGTGCCCTGAATTACAATAAAGTGACAGAAACCTATGTGCTTCCTCAGAGCTCCATGGTAACAGCAGACACGACTAGAGAACTGCAGCAGAGAGCAGATGAAAGAGAAGATGAAATCATGGACGCTGCGTACCGTGTTGTATGTCCTTCCAAAGCACCCAGAACTTGGAGTTGTCTTCGAACGTGACAAAACAGCTCTGCTTTGAAGGGTTAACCTACATGCACACGAGCACACACACACACACCATAAAAAAGTCTCAGTCTTTATTGCTTTTATTAGATTGGACTGTGCACACACTGAGAACATTAAACAGTTCATGGGTAATGTCACATGATCCTGAGAGGAGGAGAAGGCAGGTAGATCTACCTAATCATGGCCTTCATGGGAATACCACTGAATCTTTTGAAATGCTTAGAGTCGCGTGAGATGTGCTGTGCTACATTCACTAAAAGAATAAACATGTGCAGCGTTAAGACGTGCAGCCCATTTAGAAAACAAATCACCTTTCATCATTTCACACTTAAAGCACAGGCTTCTTGATCCCGAGTGCTGCGGTGGTGCCTTAGTTTGCCGCAATCCTCTGGAGATTGCGTTTGATTACTGGAAGATTCTGGCCACGCTATCTCAAGGGGAGAGGTGGCACGCTGCACTTTCGCGCCAATCGCGCAAACTAGTCAATCACCTCTGTGAGCTCCTGCAAGTGGAGCAGGCAGATACGCTTTCCTCGGAGTGTGTTCGCTATCCCTGACTTGAGGGAGTATTGGAAATATACACACATGCAGACAAACAGACAGACACACGCAGACAGACACGACGCACGCAAAAAGACACGCAGACAGACAGACAGACAGACACACAGACAGACACGCAGACAGACACGCAGACAGACACGCAGACAGACAGACAGACAGACAGACAGACACGCAGACAGACAGACAGACAGACAGACAGACACGCAGACAGACACGCAGACAGACAGACAGACA
>JAQQZS010000039.1:6804924-6815321 GCA_030068045.1 Platyallabes tihoni | reverse complement strand
GGAGACTTTCGGGCACGAGGCAGGGTACACCCTGGACAGGGTGCCAATCCATCGCAGGGCACACACACACACATTCGAATTCTTATATATTTTTTAATATTCATTACAGTAAACCTACTGTGGAGGAAACACCACATGTCACTCTTGTGTTTATTCCTCCCCATTTTTCTGGGGTCTGTCGTGGAACACATGGCATTCCAGAGATGCCAGTGATCCGGACCACCTCTGCCCTCCGGACCTGTTTGACTCATCCTGGTGCCCCGTTTCTGGTCGGAGATCTCATCGCATGGAGGCTTGGATGCGTGTGGTTACTGGGAGATGATCTGGGACTCGGCTGATGCAGACAGCTGTTCTCTGATGACTTGTGACTGCAATCACTCAATTCCTACAAACTATGTTGACCTGAGCCTCTAATAATAAAAGTGGACTCTATATTAACTTATCCACCTCTCTTGTTATACTCAACTTCCAGCCTCCTAACACATTTCATACTCATATCCCTCATTTTCCTTTTGATTCTTTAAAGCTGCTTTGTGACAATTGCCATTGTTAAAAGCGCCATACAAAATAAAATTGAAAAGAATATGCAATTTTTACGATTCATTAATTTTCAGAACTGACTTTACTAGTTGATTATTACATGATTCATTGCTTATCAAATAGTGATTTTACCAAATGATTCATTTATTTTCACATGCAATTTGGGACAAATGCTCTGGGCAGTTTTAGGGTATAATATGCTCAGAAGTATTACTAACATGTGATAATCTCTTCTTCTTTCCCTCATCAATTTGATCTGCCAATTTTCATCAAGATACAAATATTCTGCTTAAAATGCATTATACCCGTCATGTACAATAGCGGCCAAACGCATCATAGATAAACACAATGCTATTACATTTTTAGCACCCTAAGGCATACACCAAAATGGGAAACCTTCCATTAAAATTGCCTGATTTTGTAATGACATTCAAAGTAACATGAGAAAATGTGACGCCATCTTCATGAATAAGTCTGTCAGCGCAGTGTTTTAAACAGTCCCAGTTTGATAAGTGTGCCCTTTTTGGCTATGGCTGCAGCAAAAACGTCACTTTCCATTTTTCCCTTAGTTATTAACGATGCTCGAATGTCTCGGGATGAGAGAAGTCAGCTGTGCTGTCTAGATGATACCCACCAGGTGCCATCACAAGCTTTTAAAGTTCAAACACAAGTTTTAGATGCTCTGTGAGTTGTAAAAGGAAGACATAATGATCATCCAGGTGTACACTCTGATAGAGAAGTTTCTGTATATAATTCATACCAGATATACATATTTTATATGATCTGTAAAGGAATTGCATACTTCATAGCCAAATCCGAAGATTCTATGGACCAGGTCCTTAATTCTGAGCTGTGGATCTTCCAACCATCTTCAATTCTATTCACCTTTATTCGATTTTATTTGTATTCTACTATTTAAAATGAGCATGTTGCAAAGCGGCTTGACAGAAATGAAAATTATGGATATATAGAATCAGTTTGCTCCTGATGAGCAAGCAGGAGGCAATGGTGGCAAATAAAAAATAACAATAGGAAGAAACTTTGTGAGGAACCAGATTTAAAAGGGAACTCATTTGGGTGATACCAGATAGTACAACCATAAATCAGTCCCTGCTGTGTGCTACAGTATAAGGTTGAAACTTCTATTATATACCAGGAAAGGTGTTTAGGTAGTCCACTGTTCCTGGCAACAAAACTGGTCTTGGCAATTGCAGTCCTAAACTACTGGGCAACTGGAGTCACAAGCCATCACCAAAAAAAAAAAAAAAAACTCCCAGTCCAAGATCAATTTCGTGATCATCACGTGAAACTATCATCATTCACCACACGTGGCCCCAATTAGACCACACAGGCCATCCTCGGCAGCTAGAGGCCTCCATGCGACAAGAACTCTAACTAGACGTGGGGCACCAGGATGTATCAGCCTCACTCTCATCTTCTGAGTTACCCTTGGTTTCTTGATAGCAGTGTTGAATAATACCTTCCATACCCAGTCACTGCCTTTTGGTGCCTTTATACCTCAAGTGATACTTTTTGCACTTTGTCCTGTAATTGGTATGATAGCTCCTTGGTCTTCGTAATGATCTGTGTTGAGGAATGTTCTCTAATAAACTCAGAAGTCTCCAGGAACAGGTGTATTTACACTGATTTATACATGTGACACTGCACAGAGGTGGATTCCATTTAACAAACTACAGTATGTGAGTCCAATGAGGAATGAGTACACCAGAGCCAATCTGGTTGAATAGTTACGCATATTGTATATTTTACCTGAGTTATTCATATTTTTTCACACACTACCAGTTGAAAGTTTTTTTTAAATTATTATTTCTATATTGTAAAACAATGCTGAAGCATCCAAAAAATGCAATAATTATCATAAAATATGACAGGATGAGATGATATTGAGATGTTTCTGTAAAGAATTTAGAGATTCAATCTGGAACTGGTGCATGGGCCAGGTTGAGAGAATACACTTTCTCTAATACCAGTGAACCTGTGAAGAGCTGCTTGAAATCATTCTAACCTTTAGGAATTAAATTGTATTAAGCTAAAATATACCCAATACCCATTTTGCATTTTACCAGAAGCTTAATGCATTAATCTTTTTGTAAGCAACGTCTGAAAGAAGAAGACGTTGCAATTTTTTCTTGTCAGCTCTACAAAAGGAACGACGGGAAGCCTGACATATACACAAGTTAGCGTTTACCAGTGATTTATTCTCTGCATTGCTTGATGACAGCAGCAGGTTTTTTTTCTAGATAAATGAGCTAAAAGCCCAATCAGAAGTTCCTCGATGCAGACCTCTTAATATTGCGTGTCCCTCAGGGTGACCCTCCTCTCATATCTAAAGGGAAATGACAGCCACTTGTCTCATGTTTCTATAAATACCCTCTCCATCATTCTTGACTCTCTCTTCCCTCAGAGTCAGACTCAGAAGTGGATTTTTTTGCCCTTTGACTTAGAGGAAGGGGAATATCCGTGAAGAGTGTCTGACAGCAGATGAGCTTTTTGGTGAGAATGGCAAGTCAATAAAACCTTAAGTGCAGCCGATTATTGTTGTTGAGAAAATGAAAACCGGAATTTCTGACCATGATATGATGTACACACACTGATTTTGTACATTGATATAGAACTACAGTGAAAATTTGTGCAGGTCTTATTCAGGTCTGCCAAGAGGAACCATCAATGTGATGCTACCACCATCATGCTTCATTGCAGAGATGGTCTTCACTGGTAAGGGGCAGTGCTATGGTTCTCTTATACACAGATACCATATGTAAAAATGACTGATTTAGAATTGCACATGATCTCTATAGCAAATTGTAATAAAATGTCACGGCTGGATCGTACTGATGAAGATAACATTAATGACAGTTGTCCATAGCTGAAAAAGTGACAGGTTGTGCAAGACATCTGGTAGGAAGCACAATTTAATTCAAAAATGTCTGAAAAGCAGTTGTGCAGTTGTAGTTATAAAGTGATTCACCTGCAGAGTGAGTGGGCATGAATAAAAAGCAGAGGAGTGAGAAAACAGTTCCCCAGAGATCTGTTAGAGGCATCTGTAATGAAACATCTTGACCTTGGTTGTTGCTTGACTAATGGTTGGTTTCCATTTTTCTGGTTCATTTGTACTCCATCAGTTTGACAGCCTATGCTTTTAAAGAGTGAAGGTGATCATACTGCTGATTATATTGTTTATGTCTAAGAAAAGAGATCTGGTAATTAACATACTACAGTATGTTGAAGCATAATGCCATCCTACTTACCATACAACTGGTATCTTCTGAGAGGCCATCAAGGAGCAAACCGACAGTGGAAACTGCAGACAAATTAATTAATTTTGAGTACCCTCTGATATTAGCAGTAGTAGTAGTAGATTATATTGGGAAAAGAAGATATTATTCCAGAGGAGAAGTCAATACTCTGTAAGTTCTATAAGTTCGGTAAGTCACAAATCAGTCAATGCGATATTATAGTATGGCACTTCCATAATTGTAGTATTTAAAGTGGCACAGAGGGTCAAGAAGTTGGCATTTAATAAATTACAACAATTACATTTACAGGCTTGGAATCTGAGGACAATGTGGTCAAGTTTGGCTGTAGATAGAAGCATCTTGGAGGCCGCCACTAACCAGATGGATACTTAGGAATTCTGGGGAATAGAACGTCCGTAGAATTATGATGTAGCCCTTGAGGATTTGGAAGCATAGTTGTCCATCTGGGTTCTCCAAATTCAAAGATGCAAAAGCAGGGGGAAGATTGATCGTTTGCAGAAATGGAAGATGGGCCATATGAGTCTGTATGAGTCTGAGCCATACTGTCTAAATTAGCTGACAAAACACAACACTCTCACTCTATCTACACCGATTATCCTGTACAGGGTTGCAGGAGGTCTGGAGAGTATCCCAGGGAACTTGGGGAACAAGTTGGAATACACCCCAGTGTGCCAATCCATTACAGGGCACAAGCACACACAGATACACTACATCGCTATTTATCATTTATCCACTGTACAGTATACTGTATATGTTTCAGCACTTTATCACTAGCTCATAAAGTCTCGGAATCTGTTTGTGCCACAACTTGTTTAATCCTTTTCTTAAGAACATTGTGTGCTGGGTAAAGAAGAGTGACCATCACCTTACACTTAGTTTCTTAGACAAACTATAGAATTTGAGATTTAATGTACTAAAGGCGTTACAGTACATTCTAATGCAATTCACAGTGTACAGCTGACAAGAAAATCACACTGAAACTATCAAATTACTGTATTTATGTAATTTATTTATTTCATATTGGCTCTATCAGCCCTCCAGTGATGTGCAATATGAAATTAAAATCTTGTGCATGTGGGTTGACTAAATTTGCAAACTACTGTAATAACACTGTGAATCATTACCAGAACTGACTTGTTTTCCGTTCATATGACTCAGATGCCTCCCTTGTTGTGAGCACAGCAGCGGTTTAGGTCTTAGTCATGCTGGTTGTAGCAGCTGGGAGGATTTAGATACAGAAAGATAACATGTTCCAACACTGTTCTGAGGTCAGGGATATGCTGATGAGATATGTAAATCACCCTACAGTAAGGGTCATCAATCCCATGGTGATGCGGTTTTGAATCCTGTATACTGTATGTGCATGCTCAGGGCCACTTGAGTCCACTCAGCAGTTGATTATAGGGCGTAACAAGAATGTTACTGTACATTAGGAAAATTAACAAACTTTGCTGTTCTTAAAAGATTCAGAAATAATGGGAAACATTTCAGTTTGGAACCCGACTATCACAATTTTTGTGGTTCTTCCCCAAATATTACCACAAAGATAGAGGCACACCATTGTACAGGATGTCTTTATATGCTGTAGCATTACAATACGCCTGTGCACAACGTGAGTTCCATAAACACATGAATGGTTTGCCAATGGTGGAGTGTAATAATTGACTGGATGTCCAACCACGGTTGTAAAAATGGGAATACAATGGTCACCATTGGCCTCCACGGTACCTAGTTGGTGGGAACATAGGTTCCTAGATGGATGGATGAAGTATAATAACACTTAAAAAATTTAGTGCAAAGCCTTCCTAGAGGAAGTATAAGGAGTACTAAAGCAGCAAAGGTGTACTAAATCTGCAGCGTGCTGTTACAGTGCATGGGTATGATACATGTGCATATGATTGTCATGTGTTCATAAACTTTGGACATGTAGTTTGCCATTACATTAAATAGAATAGAGGACTAACGTCAAAGTTATGAAATATGTTGGGAGAACTGAGACTTTACTGGATGAAAAAAAAGCTATCATTATTGCATCTGCGACTTGGAATGACTTTGCATGATCAGTGACAAACCAGGTCTGAAAGAACACAAATTTTTTTCAAACAGTTTTTTTCCCCAAGTTCATAGAATCATGGGTGTTTTTTGGAAGCCCTTTACATCAGGGTCCTTCAACTGCAGTCCTGAAGAGCTAAAGTCCAGCACAGCTTGATGTGGACAGTGGGCACCTCTGGAAGGGTCACAGGAAGCCTGGAGCCTATCTTAGGGGGAGTATTTCACAAGGTACGGTACACCCTGGATGGTCCATCCATGGTCCACTGCAGGGCACACAAGCACACACTCACACACTACAGGGAATTTGTGAACACCAGTTTACAGCCTACATTGCCTGTCTTCGGACTATGTGATGAAACTGGAGTAGGAAACCCACCAACCACAGACCTGAGGTAGGAACAAAACCCATTGATCAAACCCAAAGATAAAGCCAATCAAACCCTGGAGGTGTGAAGCCAAAGTGGTGACCACTACACCGGCCCATTGTAAGATAATTGATGTTATTCTCATCATCTGTCAGTGGTTATAATGCCATAGGTGATCAGTGTATATGTTTAATGTTCATCATGTATTATGTGATGTTCATTCTAATCAGCAGGTCTTTGGTTGGAGGAAACCGGAGCACAGGGAGGAAACCCATCAAGTACGGGGAGAACTTGCCTACTCCATGCATTTAGACCTGAGGCAGGAATTGAACCTGGACATGCAAGGCGACAGTGCTAACCACTATACTACCTTCATTATACCCATTATTTTATAATTATTATACTTATTTTATGATACTTAGTGAGATTAATGAGATATTAAGTCAAAATATTGACATAGCACTTCCATGTTTTGAGGATTCTGCTCATTCTCAGATCCTCCTATCTGAGATGTGAGTCTATGAGAATTTAAATCACGCACAAGACCGAGCCAATATACATAAATAAATTTGGTGTACATAAAGACAGTCTTGCTCATATGACATTGAGGATCCAGGATGCATCAGCATGTTGAAAAGCATATTCAGTTCGCAATATAGAACAGCATAATTGGAATCAAATTTTAATAATTTTTAAAAGTGCCCAGAGATCTTTTAGTCGGTGCTGTGGATCAGATGACTCATCTCTGAAGACTGAATTTTAATAAGAGCTGCTTATTTTCAGCAAAGAGGCCAAAGACACTCTCCTATGCACTTCACAATATCAAACCCATTTATACTTCTTTAATATGGAATAGTAATAAACTGCAGGCAGAAAAAAACAAGGACATTTTATGTTGTGCACTATGGCTATATTGTATGGAAAAGGATTAGGGCCACCATAAACAATTTATTTGAGTTCTGACTTTTTTATAATTTTTTAAAATTTTGACCTAATCTCTTTTTTTTTTTTTAATTTCTCAGTATTCTGTTATTCTTTTTTCCTTAAACTTCTGACTTTAATGTCAGAAAAATCTTTCTTTTTTTAAATGATTAATGATTTTCTAATCCTTTTCTGTAATACTGTGATACAGTACCTGTTAGAATTATGTTTTTTTATGTTAGTTGTTATGAAGCTCCTATTTAGATCTCAGGAAAATCCACCCTGGATTACTTGCATATTCAACCATGTCATATAAATCCACAAAATTCCACAAAGTTGTTGGACTACCTATGGATAGAGAAGGAAGCACAGTGGGTAGCACCGTCACCTTGCACCACCAGGTCCTGGGTTCGATTCCCATCTCGGGGTCTTTCTGCATGGAGTTTGCATGTTCTCCTCGTGGAGGGGAGGGTTTCCTCCGGGTACTCCGGTTTCCTTCCACAGTCCAAAGACATGCAGATCAGGCTAATTGGCATTCCTGAATTGCCAGTAGTATGCGGATGTGTGTGTAAATGTTGACCTACCACGGTACAAAATGGCAATAAATACAATGGTCACCATTGGCCTCCACGGTCCCGAGTTGGACTACAGAGGTTCCTGGATGGATGGGTAGAGAAATGCAGTTATAGGAAAAAAAATTCACTTTAGCATCATAATGGCCTGGTGCAAAACGTCAAATCCAGACGATGATTATTTTCTCTCAACAGCACACTCGCTGTGTTTTATCCCTTCTTTACAAAAATTATCATTGTGTCAATTAGCACTTGTCAAATGATCTCCTAACAGTAATAGTGCTATTAGAGCTGCAGTAACACTGGTGAAATATACTACTTTAATTTCACAGTGAAGGAAATGATAAATCATCTCATTCTCTTCACACCAGTGAAATGGCCTGGCTGATGGCATTAGCTTTGTCATCACATGCCAAAATATGAGAACACCCAAAGTACTCACAGACCTCCACCAATGTCTGAGGGGAAAATGTAACTGTCAGACCCGTTCCATTAATGTACTCATCTTTAATAAATGATCCCATCTCTCTGGCAGTGACTGCTAGCTAAAGCCCAAGGCTCTACTTATTGAGAGTTAATCTGTCATAATCGTAATAAAAAAAGTCAGCTCATACTAAGTGCGTTGCCTTTGATAAGCAAATGACAATTATTCATATTTATTTATTTTTAGTTAGTATAATACAGAGTTAGCTTTTCCTTTATAAATATTGGCTTTTAAGTAAAATGAAAAGCATTTTTTTATGTAATGTGATTGCTGATGTTCATTCTTTTCATTAGGAAAATAATGTTCCATTTGTTCTTGGAACATTTTGACCTTTTAGCTGCTTTTTCGAAAAACAATTTAAGGGTGACATTCTAGTGTGAAAACACTGAGTTTCATTTCTGGACACTTTGCATCTTGGGCAACAAACAATGAGTAATTGCCGATGAGTATGGGGTAATTACGGGTACAAGATGGTCTTACGCTTGCACGCTTACGCTTTGTAGATATTTGTACAGTTATAGCCATATGAAAATGTACAAAATGAATATAAAATGAATATGAAAATGAACAAGGTTAGGTTTGGGGCCTGGGTTAACAATCATCTTCTTGTTTTTAAAAAACACAAAATCATCCTTGTTCGTTTAAATGTGTAACAAATTCTACTGGTTGTACAGATATTCTTGTACAGTATATACCGATCAGCCATGATATTTATATCACATAACATTAACACATTACCATTGATAATCAAATTCTGGTGAGAGGATCATGGGCGCCTACGGCTCACTCATGCCCGTGGGGACCAAAGGGCAGCAGGTCCAGTCCGATGCCATGGAAAAGCCGATGCAGCACTACTAAAAATGCCGGCCACGAGAGAAAGGAAAAACACAGAGTGCACCACAACCTGCCATGCATGGGGTCCAGCACCAGCAGGCAACGAGCCCAATTACAAACCAGATCACAATGTGATCGAGCACCCAAAATAATGCACCAGCCAAAAAAGTCCGACCCACAGAGGTCACTCCCGGCAATCCACAGCAACCAAAGATCCGCTGCCAACATCCTAGTGACAGACACCACAGATTTTTTAAATAATATTGGTCAGGTACCATATTAATTCCTAATTCTGTCATTTGCCCAGTTTAATGTGGATTTATACAGTATGCTTGTATTGCTGAAAAAAAATTAAATTTAGCCAAAGATCCAGATTACACCAAACTCACCTCAAATAAGTGTTGGCCATATGCTAGATTTTTGTTGCTGATGTGCTACAAATTTCTGACCATAGCTTCAGATCTTGTCAACGTTCCAGCATGATCTGAGCAAACTTTTGGCTTCTATATGTGTGGTTAGATAAAACAAATGAACGAACCAAAACAATAATAATAAAGAAAGAATTAATACAATTAAGGCACAAGTGTGGAATCAAGGCATGAGTGCAATCTGGATACTTGGGTACCCCTTAATCAAATGTGAAAAAAATAATAAGCTACTGTATGAGAAGATGTGCTTGAAAGTATTATTAATAATATTTGCAACAAACAATTACTTCACCATGCAGTGCAGTCTGTTAAGAGTAAGTTTCGTTGCTAAGCAACAAATGGACAAAAAATAGGGGTTTCCAAAGACAGAACAGGCTTTTTTTTCACCAAAGCATATGTGATATTCTTGCCCATGAAGTTTTGGCATCTCTGCGACAAATAACAAGTGCACTGATGAGAAACAAGATAGCAAGAAAACTAATAAAATCAGTGCAGCAGATCCCTAAATCCAGATCTATTGTATCATTAATATCTCAATGTACAAGGGTGAAGGTGAAATGTTAAGCACAATAATACACCTTCTTGTTCTTCTTCTTCTTCTTCAGTGTAAAAACAACTGCATTTCTTTTCTCTAAACCTCTTCCAAGAACCTCCTTTAGATTTTTCATTTATTCTTATTTTTCCACTTTTTTCCACAGTAATCAGAAAAGACAGACACGATCAACAACTCTCGAGTTTATTTTCCTGGCAAAGTGGGATTTAGGCATTCAACGTATTTCAGCGATCCCTCCAGGTGAAAGATGTAGAGTAGTGCCTTTCCTGCAAGCATGTGATAAGTACTGTAATCTAGGGCTGCACGATATTAGGAAAATATGCGATATGCGATATTGTTGTTGAATATTGCGATAACGATATTTCTTGCA
>JAQQZS010000039.1:6787491-6801922 GCA_030068045.1 Platyallabes tihoni | reverse complement strand
ATACCGGAAGTGTTGTTTACCAGCCCTTGTTTTTGATTCCCGAATCCGTATTTTTGTAACTAGTGGTTTAATACTAACCCAAGCGTTACAAGCTGAACTTTGGAATGCATTTTTGCATGGAAGAAGGGTTGTGGGTGACAAACTTCATGGTCGGTGTGCAGGAACAGGAACACTTAAGATGACAAAGACCTAGTGTAATGTACTTATACTTATTGTAATGCACCTCAATTTTGATTCGTTTTTGATTGGCAGGCTTTGAAAAAGCATTGATCAAAGAAGCATTGATTTACTCAAACTGACAATCAATTATGGAACGGTTATCGACTCCCAACAATAATTGGAGCACTTTTGCAAATCCTATTTAGTTGGAAGATGAATTCTCGCAAGAAAAAAAAGGAAACAAAACAAACGGTGTAAACCTGTTTATATTTTAATTTGTAATTTAATCTGAATACAATGGTACCTTGCCCTACGAATGCTCTGCCTTAAAAGAATTTGAGTTCGGCGTATGTCCAGAAGCCGTTTAAAACTTGTTTGAGGCAGGGAAACGGCAAGCAAAGTGAGTTTACATGTTTCTTGTGGGTTTCTTTGCATTCCCCACTCCATTCCCCACTAACACAATCATGTCCCAAATAGAAACTGTCCTATGCCAGGTGTTGAGAATGAATTGTTCTATAGTTACTGGTACTTTACTCCCAATTTGATCAATTTTCAAAAATTATTTTTTTTTATTATTTCTTTTCAAGTACCAATGCATCACCCTTCATAGACACATCTTTCAATCGCTATACTGAATACACAACAGCAATTATGTTCAAGATAAGCTAGATGATGATGATGATGATGATGATAATGTGTTTTTTTTTATTTAGCTATTGATCCTGTAAGTGATTCTGTAAAAAAAACTAACAGCTTCTGAACCAGCACCAACACACTGTTGATAGAAAAAGGCTATCATTGCCCCGACGAATGCAGAAGTAAATATGGAGATATTCATTTACAAAATGAACAAAGCCAAGCTCTGGGGATTACTAAACTATTTAGAGGCCAATGATTCTGCTGAAAGACTTAGCAGCACATACTGCGAAGAGTCCAGTGTGCTCCATCATGCTCTTATCAATAATAAGGTCATTCATAGAGAGCAGTAAAACACACCTTCAATCAAAATGGACTTTTGTTTTTCATATCAGAACCATTTCCATTGGTATGGCGATGCCTTCAGCATGTTGTTCTTGTTTAGGTTTAGTGTGAGTAATTCCTTTTGATGAACAAGGGCGCAGGATCACCGCTCGCTGGTAAAAGTCTCAGGAAATGTGCTCTTGCCATTGAGGTGTCAGTGTGAGGAATATTTCAGACGGAGCTAATCGCTCTGAGAATCATTGTCCAGACAGTTTTCAGTGAGATCACAATATCATTGTACGCTTCTCTTCCATAGTTAGTGGTTGTAACATTTAGAGCCCACTACATTTTTCCCCCATTATTAGCATTCTTTCCATGTCTTTGTGCTCACTAATTTTCCTCACATGTCGGCCTGATTTTCATCTCCGTAAATTTCAGCGAGTACTGCCATCCCGTCCAGGAGGACCACTCGATGCCGTCGGCATAGGACGAGTGCTGGCCGCGGAGGTACTGCCCGTTCAGGTTGGACATGTGGCAGTTGCGGTACCACCAGGCTCCGTGGTAGAATGAGGCACAGTTGTTCTCAGAGTGATCGTTGTCTTTGTCCTTAGTGGTGAACTTCATTCCATTGTGTTTGAGCAATGAGTCACCTAAAGGAACAGAAAAGACAATAAAGGAAGCAAATCCAAAAATGATTATTATATGACTCAATAAAAGGTAGAACGACTTTTTAGACAAACATATAAAACTGTTACTGGCTGTTAATTTAACTTTGAGGCAAAATGAAACTTCACAGAAATTTCAAAAGACCAGGTGGTGCTTACTTTTCTAACATTTTAACAGAAGGCTATACAGTAGTAGCTAGTACTAGCTACAGTGCCTTGCAAAAGTATTCGTACCCCTTGAACTTTTCTACATTTTGTCACGTTACAACCACAAACGCAAATGCATTTTATTGGCATATATTATGTCACAGACCAACACAAAGTAGTACATAATTGTCAAGTAGAAAGAAAATAATAAATGAAAAGTGCATTTGTATTCAGCCCCGCTGAGTTAATACTTTCCCTGCAATTACAGCTGCAAGTCTTTTAGGGTATATCTCTACCAGCTTTGCGCACCTAGAGAGTGCAGAATACTGTACAGTAGCTCAAACTCAGTCTGATTGGATGGAGAGTCTCTGTGAACAGTATTTTTAAAGTTGTGCCACAGATTCTCACTTTGATTTAGGTCTGGACTTTGATTTGGCCATTCTAACACATGAATGTGCTTTGATCTGTATCATTTTCCTTTCACTTTACAATTATGTGCCACTTTGTGTTGGTCTATCACATAAAATCTCAACAAAGTACATTTACGTTTGTGGTTGCAACATGATAAAATGTGGAAAAAAAATTCAAGGGGTATAAATACTTTTGCAAGGCACTGTAGTTAATTAGATAGCTTGTCGTCTGTTTTAATGAATAATTTAACACATTTTTTTTGGATACATCATCATCTGTAGGATAAATGATATTTGTTAGAGAAATGTGAAGTCTTAACCAGGTCAACTATCACACGGTTTTTGAAGAGTTCCACACACTGGTTATTAACAATGCCTTTGCCTTTAGAACTATATTGATTGGTAATTTTGCACATTAGTCTCTTTGGTTTCAGAGTAGATTAAATGACATCACATTTAGCCACTGTAATTTACAATTTCAATATCCGTTAATTAAGTGAGATTTATCACAGGTATTGGATTTGCATTTAGATATAATTCATTAAACTCTCTTCTCCTGCGTGATACAGAATACAAATCAGGCTTCTCAATATTACACAACCTAGAATGTACATGGATCTATATGCATTTCACAATGCTGTTTTATTTATTTATTTATTTATTTTTTATTTTTTTCTTTTTTTTTTCTTTAGGACATACGGAACTGGAAAGAACTGAAGTTCATGAAACCTCACATCTAACTATCTGTACAGAGTCTGGTACATTTTGTCCCTAATCAAGGCCAATGAGCACCTGCTTTCAACAAGAAGTGTCTGTTTGATTGACAGTGCAAACAATCATTAACTTTGTCCTTAACCTTTCAGCAAGAGCAAGAGAGCTATAGCTGTAAAAGCTTAAATGTGGGAAGAAAATAATAATCACATAACTACAACTCATCCTATTCCATTATGATATTTAATTATTTATAATAACCGAGTACAGAGTGTAATTCATTATGCCAAAGCTCATCATTTAAATAAGGTTTTTACATTGTACTTAATCTGGTAAAGTGTTGTTAATTAGCTTAGAAGTTTTTAAACAATGTAGATTATAGACAAGGCGGAAGAAAAGAGAAGAAAACAGAAGAGCACAAAGGAAAAGAGATGAGAACAGACAAGAAGAAAAATAGAACTGACGAGAAGAGAACACAGAAGAAGAGAAGTGTTTAATTTGCCGTAACAGGTTCATTTGCTGTGTTGTGAGTGTGATGGACTACACGCCTCGTAAATGTAATGTTGCTGTGCTCAATGTACTGTAATGGCATTCCATGGTGGTTGATGACATCAGCCTGTTCCTGCACATGTATGAATCACACCAGACCTTTTACAGAAATAAAGGAGAGGCACTCTCATAAATCCATGTTCCTCTGTGGATACATCAGCTTCTTCTCTGCTTTATTTAATGTGGTTGGTTCACAAAATGTCCTAATATCAGTGAAACGTCCATTTTAAACGAAATTGTAATAACCCATACAACAACCTTGGGGACGCTCACTAACTGGTTATGACATTAAATTCACAATGAAAACAACATGGAGTTACAAAAGGAAAATGAAGCCTATTGGACATTTTGGTTTATAACCAGCCATGATAGCCAGCCAGCCACTCTGTAATTTCGGGTACATTCCACGTCTGTTGATGATAAGAATTTATTTTTTGCACATTTTCCCTTTAAAAATATAATATTTTCCCTTTAAAGGTAAAGCATGTTATATTATCACACAAACCATACGTGCATCCTGTGCTTCACTTAGCTTGAAAATTGGCATAATGTTGCTAAATTTAGCATTTTTGTCATGTCCGCTTTTGCAATTGAGGGTTTCTTGGCTTTAAAAGCCATTAGAATTACTCACTCACTCACCATCTATACCACTCTATCCTGTATACAGGGTCACAGGGGGGCCTGGAGCCTATCCCAGGAGACTTAGAGCACGAGGCGGAGTACACCCTGGATAGGGTGCCAATCCATCGCAGGGCACCATTAGAATTATTTTATCATTTTAAAAATAATTTCTAAATACATCGTTCAAACTGCAGGATCTACACACACACAGACACACCAATTAGCATGTTACTTTGGACTGTGGGACGAAACCGGAGTACCCGGAGGAAACCCACCAAGCACGGGGAGAACATGCAAACCCCTTGCACACAGACCCGAAGTAGGAATCGGACCCGGACACTGGAGGTGCAAGGCGGCAGTGCTAACCACGATGCCATCATGCTGCCTCCATACTGATCAATTAAATGAAATTTCACACATATTAAAAGATACATTTAATGCTGGAAAGATGCTGCAAAACAAGACAGTCCGTACTACATAGAACATATTACGGTATATCAGCTATAACCAGTTGTTCCCCTTACCATACTGCTGCTCTTATAGAAAATGAATCACGAATCAGCATCTTCTGACCAATCAGAATTGAATATCTGTTTTTCTTGTTGACAAAAAAACATTGGCATATGAAACAAAAGTGCCATTGGAAAAACCTTTAAAAAAAAAAAAGGCAGGGGTTTTAAGCTGGTGGAAAATGTGGTCAAAGCATTCGAGGATCCTCGCTACAGGTTCAGGAGGTAAATGATTGGCGTATCTTTTGGCTTCAGGCACCTGATTGGCTCTCGAGGGAAAGCTCGAGGGGAATATAGCAAAACAACTGTATTAAACTGTAGGTCATCCACTGCCCTCATTTTTTCATTTCTCATTTCGGTGTGGCTGCAGGACACAGAATTACTTGGTACAAAATGCTTTAAGAAAAGGTTTAAATAATATGTGTAGTGGTCAGGGAAAAACACATTCACTGTGAACTTGGTCAAACAGACCAAAAAAAAAATATATATATATATATACAATTTGGTGCCTGATGGGTCAATTGACAATAGAACAAAATGCAAGAACTTGTCTAATAAGTATGTGTTATTTCATCCCCAGTATTGTTCTCGAATGTAGAAAATAAACCACTAAACAAAAAAACACTGAATTAGTAGAGAAATATAAAAATGTCATATTGTGGATGGTTTTCCCACTGTGGTACAGATGAAATTACAAATATATCAAGACATTTTATGAAATTCAGGGACTGAATTATACTTTTTCCTTTTTGTACATTGTTCAATACATTTGGAATTGAGAACCAATGAGATGGGTGGCCACTGATCGTACAGTATCAGTATACAGTATATAGCGTGTATCAGACAATCTAATTCTTTTTAGCCAGCTTAGAGAAGCTTCTCAGGTAAAAATATACAAGATTAGGAATGAGTGTGCGAAGCTAGGTGGCATTTAGACCGGGTATGAATCCGAAGTGAAACAGGAGCAGTTCATAACCATAGGGTACTTATGGCTCTTGTATTATATAATCTAGTTACATTGCAGTTGTTGAAATCCTGACTTTAAAATCTCTCTGAAACAAAATACTGCATAGAACAGCAGGTTTTTGAAGGGTTTTTTTTTTCTTGTGAATTGATCGACCTGGTGGTAAAAAGTACTTGACGCCACAACACTTTTCCAAAAAACAAGAAAAACCTTAGGATGCAGGGCTTTTTAAATGATACTTCATTCCTTCCACCTGCGTTATGGACATTTTTCATAGGGATATATGTAAAACATATACAAAACCACAACAACAACAACAAAACTAGCAAGTAAACACCATAAAGCATTCACGCCATTAGGACTCACTGGAAAAGCTGTGCTGGTTAATTAGAGCAGAGCGAATGCCTGTTTTCCCCCCCCTGATTTATATTTATAAAGTGTGTTTGTTTCACATAATTAGCAAACTGTCCACCTTTATAGCATGCCATAGACGTGCCACACTGCCTCATTATCGCTGCTCCTCCCGGTGAGTCCGACATGGTGAGGAGGCCAGAGGCAGAGGACAGGAACCTGGGACAGATTGATTGCAGAAAACCAATTAACGTTTGACAGAGGACCTGAGGGCAGTGTAGGTAAAGGTTCTCTGCCACACCGAGATAAGCAGCACATATACTTTACTTTTTCAGGATTTACAGGATGGGAAGCTTAAAAAAATAAAAAGTGCTAAATTTCATGACAGTTCCTATACTTAGTGTCGGACTTATGCCTGATCTCCTCAGACTTTGGAATTCGGTTTTCCAGTTCCAGTCGGGTCCGGTAGCTAACTTTACTACACCTATACATAGGGTCTTTGAAAGGTAACATGGAGCGCAGATACTGCATCAATATGTAGTGATGTTCTGGCATACACACTGCTCAGCTCCTCCTGCAGTAGGAGGCTAAAGATGGACCAAATGAAATAAGAAAGTCAGCAACGCAGGCTGAGCCACCGTACCCACTGTTTAAAATTCACTGAAAAGATTTTGTTTGAACGGTAAATAATATAATATTCTGAATTTCATTTCAGCACCTACTTTCCCTTATGAAAAGAAGTTCATTCCACAAATTTATTTATGTTTCCTAATAGCAGTGTACACAGGGAGCAAAGTATGCCAAGTGTGTAGTATGAGAAGTAGACTTATTTTAAACTATCAGATTTATTTGCAAGCATTTCTCTCTCGCTCTCTTTCATTCTCTATACCGATTATCCTGTATAGGGTCGCGGGGGTGCCTGGAGCATATCCCAGGTGACTCGGGCACTAGTTACACTTGGTACACTAGTTACACTCGACAGGGTGCCAATCCATTGCAGGGAACAAGCATGCACACTCAATCACATTGGACATGCCAGTTAGCCTAATCTGCATGTCGTTGCACCATGGCTGGAAACCCACCGAGGATGAGGAGAGAATGCTAATTCACTTTTTAATGATCTGTCTTGTAAATAGGGTTAAAATCCCCATAAGTATTCATGTTTAAAAAGTTCCCAGAACTAATACAACAAAGCCAGCGGGCTTAAACAATGTGCATAGTGGCCACTGTACAAGCCTCTGGAGGCAGTGTTAGGATCTGGGGTTGCTACAGCAACGTTACGTGGCAATAAAATAAAGTCAGCTGATGACATCAATATACTGAATGACCAGGGTATCACATTAATTGAATTTTTCTTCCCTGATGGCAAAGGACTCAAATTGTGAAACAGTAGGAATCGGGGCCTCCGAGTGGCGCAGTGGTAAATGCTCCCCCTATCATCCAGAGATCGCTGGTTTGATTCGCAGGTGATGCTGTAACCCCTCGCAGCCAAAAGTCTAGAGAGAGCTGATTGGCCGTGCGCTCTCAGAGGGGCGGGATGAGAGGTACTTCGTGCTCCCACATTAATCATGACTCTACAGCCAATCAGGGTCGTCTGTGAGCTCACGCAAGCGGAAGGAGCGGATAGCGCTGTCCTCCGAGTGTGTTACGCCGTCCCCAATGGTGCGTGAGTGAGCAGTTAGAAAAGATGCGGTCGACTGGCGTCATGTGGTTCGGAGGAAACACGTGATAGTCTTCGGCCCTCCCGACTGAGTGGTAGTAGTAGCCTTAATGTGGGAGCCCCCTAGTGACAGGGAGGAATTGGACACGACTAAATTAGGAAGAAAATCAGGAAAAATTTTTTTTTAAAAGAAACGGTAGGAATCATTTTGACACATGAACTAACCACCACAACGTGCACTGTAATGAAAGCTAAAGGTGACTGAATGGAATCTTAGAGTGTGCAACTTTTTTGCCAGGCAGTGAATATTGTTATACACTAGCAAATTTTTATAAAATTCTCATTAACTCAATTTTACTGTGCAGTAACACTATAATACCTAAAAGTGCCTGATGTAATTCATGATACTAAAAAGTGCCCTTTATATAACATGAATTACTACACATATCAGAACTTATTTAATCCCTTGGTTCTAAGTTCTTTCTAATGGTGCAAGAGTTCAGCCTATGATTGGACAATGTCAAAGCATGATACCCCAGTAAGGACGTTTACCTTTAAATGGGTGGCCATCCTATAAGTTATGACAATCTTGAGATAAACCATTTTTGTACAAGTAGGGCACAGTAAATGTTGGCCTAAAACTAAAGTTTTGGCTTCAGAGAGAGTGAGAGAGAGGGGAAAAAAGCTAGTATGTTCTACATTTCTGTAGTGCAGCATGTATCTTTACAATATGGCTCCATAAAGCAGTGCAGTATAATACAGGTCTAAAAGCTTCCTTGTTGTCCGTAAATCTAAAAGATTCGACTTGAGATACAGCCATACCCGCTGAATACAAAAGACTTCCGGATGAAGAAAGAACCTACCGGCGGTTCCCGAGTAGTCTGTAACGCTCAACGGATAGCCGTCCTCATCCGGGTCGACCGAGAACAATCCCACGCCAAAGGATCCATATTGCGCAAAGGAAGTGCTGTTCTCAAAGTCCTCCATGTCGATCCTCAACTCATAATTAGCCTGAATGGTCAGAGCATGAATCCGGGTCAGGCCTAAAAAATTAAGACAGAGAAGGTGCTGAGTCAGATGACAGAAACTAAACAATAAAAGACGTTGCAAAGGAATTAAATACAGTTTAGATCGAAGTGCCTGGCAGTGGACATGAACTTCCATGAGAACCATCATCATTAAGAATTCAGTTCCTACCCCAGCGCATCCAATCAATAAACAGCTTTATGCAACTTTATTTCAATGGAATCAGATATTCTTCGGTTCAGGAGGAGGTCAGAGCTGTAGTCACTCTTAATGTACATGATCTACATAGTTGACTCTAAGGCTAGGAGGAGTGTAAAATTAAGCAACATTTTGTTGTAAACAACCAGAGAAATTCACACTCAAACAAAAGAGCAGGCAATTCTAGGCCATACAGTATTAAACACACACACATACTGTATACTTCTATATTAAACAAATAATTAATTAATAAAATTATGAAGAACTCATAAAATGAGCTATAGGTATAGCAGATCAGATAATCATTTAAAAACCAATGCTTTTATCATTGATCTAGTGTCTTGCAGATTCATAAGGCTGTGTGCATTTGTGCCAACTGTTGGCATGAAATAAAGAAAATAATAATTGTATGTGCTGGATCAAGTACCATTTTATAAGTTGTGTTAAATAATGAGGGTGGAAGCTAATAAGACAAATAAGAACAAATAAAACCAATTTTGCCATGAAACATTAACACCCCATAATATTAAGACTATGAATTAACTGGAAATCCTATTGTGAATACAGTACATTTGTCATAGGTAAAGGGATCTGCGGGACTAGAGACGTAGATGGACATAGAGTTTTTTAGAGAACTGGTACAGTATGGTTGGATGCTGTCTTCCCCATTCTCATTGATCACTCAGGTTTGTTGACGGTGGAGTGACTGGTTGCTTCACTTCCCAGGGACCCCTTATGTCTGTGCTACCTTCTGGCTCTACCTTTTTAGTTATGATGGCATACAGTAGTTAGTCCTGCTGAGGTCCCTGATTGCACTCTGCACTAAATACTGTATAGATCCCCTCTCTCTCTGTCAATACATGGTATAGTACCACTGAGTCGCCAGGGGTTTCAACCTCTTTTGCTGCTTTTGCATTCAATTCTTATCACATAGAGGCCTTAGGCTCTCTGCTGAGGGTGCCATCATGTGGTCTGCTTGGGATGTAGGGCAGCAACTAACAATTATTTTAATAATTGATTAATCTACTAGTCGACTATTTTTTAGATTAATTAATGAATCGGATAAAAAAAAAAATGTCCAACAGTTTATTCAAAAACAGAACTAAAATCTTGGCACAAACATGTCGCTCCTTGAGCTGTTATAATAATAATAAAAGAAAAGAAAAATGGACTAACACAAAAAACATACACATGTATGCTTTATATCTGCCAAATAGATACAGTGGAACCTCGGATTATGAGCATAATTAGTTCTGGAAGCGGGTTCATATTCCAAAACACTCGTAAACCAAATTAAATTTTCCCATAAGAAATAATGGAAACTTTAATTATTCGTTCCACAGCCCAAAAAAAAATTAGCATAAAATATTAAATAAAAATAAAACAAATTAACCTGCACTTTACCTTTAAAAAAGGTAAAAATAAATCTCGACAGATAAGTGTTTCCGTTTGTGCGCGCAGGCGCTGTGTGTGTGTGTGTGTGTGTGTGTGAATCTAAAGTAAGCTCCCCTCTCCCCCTTCTCGTCTTACAAAGTTACCCTTCCTCCACTCTTTTCACACACATACGCGCACACAACAGAAACAACTGTTTTTTTCGAAAAAAATAAACAAGAAATCTCTCTAATGACACTCGATTGAGCGACACAAACGGAATCACAGCTGTAAAGTAAAATAAAACAAGTTAACCTGCACTTTACCTTTGAAAAGAATTGCGACAGAGCAGTGTTTCTGTGTAGAGCAGAGAGAAAGAGTGTGTGTGTCTGTGACGGCGAAAGTAGGAGGGGTTTGTGTGTCCAGCAGGCTGAGCCTTGAGCAGAGAGAGAAAATGGATCTTTAACCTCTCTAATGAGACTTGCTTTTGCTTTACACACGCGCTGTACACACACGCATACAGACACAAAATAAAATATGTTTTACACACACGTGGTCACAGTGTTATAGTAAACAGTACACGCATGCACGGATGTTGATTATACCAGTAAGAGACGCGCACTAAGACCCAGCAGGGGAGACGATTACCTCCTATCCCAGGAGACTAAGGGCACGAGGCGGGGTACACTCTAGACAGGGTGCCAATCCATCGCAGGGCACACACATCACACAATCATTCACACACATACACACATCACACACTCATTCACACAATGCAGGCAATTTGGGAACGCCAATTAGCCCAATCTGCGTTTCTTTGGAGTGTGGGAGAAAACCGGAGTACCTGGAGAAAAACCAACAAAGCACTGGGAAAACATGCAAACAGAGACAGGAATCGAACGTTGCCGGGAATCGAATCCGGACCCTGGAGGTGCAAGGCGGCAGTGCTAACCACTACACCACCGTGCCACCAACCTGAAACCAAGGTGGTTTTAATGTTGATGTTTTTACTGTTATGGCTGATTGGTGTATGTGAGCCATAAACAAAATTATGTTTATCTAGAGTTTAAAGAAAAAAAAATCCACAAAACTATCCTTATTGATGGCAAGATGACTTAGAGGCTGCTTGGTTGTGGGTGCAAATCTTGCCTCTGGTCATTGTGTGTGTGTGTGTGTGTGTGTGTGTGTGTGTTTCCATGTTCTCCCCAAGCTTGGCTGGTTTTTTCAGCTACTCTTGTTTCTCTCCACAATCCAAAGAACAGTGAAGTAGACTGATTGGTTTCTCCAAATTGCCTATAGTGCATTGCGTGTTCGAGTGTGTGTTCTACAATAGATTGGCACCTGCCCAGGATGTAACCAGCCTTGTGACTTAGGATAGGATCCAACCTTGTGACCCTACACAGGTTGAACACCATAGATAATGGACAAATGGACTATATTGATCAATTACAACTGAATGTTTAAGAAGCACCGAACTAGGATGCATCACATTACCCTACATGCATTATGGATGTATAAAGCTGTCTGAACCTGTTTTCACAAATAAACAGGTGAATCTTGATTGCTTTGTAGAAAGCCGGCAATTTAAAAAGTAAAATGAGACTGAATACATATTTCCGCTCAAAATACTAAACTTTTAACTTTTAGAGAAATTATCGAGCGCCTCTCAAAAGCAGGTGCGAACTGACTCCTCCCTTTAAACTGTGTACACAGTATGTCAGGTGCATGATTTTATTTCTGTCAGTGCAGATATTACCTTATTTATGACAAAATGGTGGCAAAAACAAACAAACTCGTGTTTATACAACATTTTATATGAATAACTATGGACATTATCACAAAGCAGCCATCCAGGGATCCAAAGATCAAATTATAATCTATCATTAATAAGCATACCAGAGGTAATGGCGCCAACACGAGACAAGATGAGGATGAAACATTAAGAGGAGCCAAGACTCAAAATGAAACCCATTCTTATCTGGGTGGCAACAAAAAGTAGGGCTGATATTTTGTACTTCCAGAAAAACTTGACACAACTGATTAAGCGATAGACAACCAGACAGACCATTCATTCCTTAGAGTTCTCACATTTTGGTCACTGGATGGCTTGCCTGATACTTATACAATATATTGTAGATGTTTATACAATAGTTGCAAATGAGAAATCTGTACCTGCGGCATTCCACAAGTGGTTATATACAGTAGAGCATAACAGCTGTATTCGTGCCCACTTCACTGTTAACTTACAGATGTGACATTGTTTAACAAGAACTTCACTTACATATCTTTATTATCAACTCGTATTTAGACTTGAGCTTTTCTACACCTCTACAGCTAAACTTTCCGCAGCATTTCGTAGCAGCTTTTAAACCGCAAACCGACCCTGAGTTAAGAACATGCTTGGTGAAGCAGCACTCCAAAGAATTCGAGCCAGCTCTCTGACATGAAGGTTGCAACTTCACTACATTTTTTTCATTTAATATTCCAAACTCTGGCTTCAGAGAGCAAGCATGAATACACATGAATTCCCTAGAAAGACCAGGTACTCTGTGTGTTTTTGTGTGTGAGTGTGTGTGCATGCATGCATGTGTGCGTGTCTATATTATAGCATCAGGAAACAAAATCAATAAGGCTGGGAATTGTTTTTAATTGAGGCTCTTTTGTGCGGCTCTTAAGGAAACAAGGAAACAAACTTGGAAACTTTATATTGCTGTGAAGTTGTTCTTCACAGCAATATGAATAGAAAAATATGAAATAATATTCTGATAATCTTTACTAAAACCGAGTGCTGTTGGGCTAAACATCAGCACGGCTGTTATGCTGCCATAGACATGACATAGCTATTATACAACAGTTCCTACAAACACCATTGTATTATCAGCAGATTATGATTGGTTTGATTATTTATCCAGGTATTTTGATCTGCCAACACATATTCTTTTGTGACTTGACCAACAGTTTGCAACAGACAGCGAAAGTAGTTTCAATTTCTTACCAGTACTACTACGTAGCCAAAAGGTGAAGAGAGTAAACTATGGAGGTGGTGGACAGTCCTGAGATTTACTTTATATTTCCACTTAGAATATCAGCTGTTTGGGGTTACTGTCCTGGATCAGTGGTTAGAGAGATATTTGGGATTCAGCCTTGTGTAGAAGCTGGTTAGCTTTGTAGCATGTGTTAGCAGTGAACTGAAAACACACAGATGGTTCCGAGGCTATTCTTCAATTACTAGGAAGAAAAGTGTTGTTTAAGATGACATATCATTGTTTGGTGTTTTTTCTTGCTGAAATGAACCGTACCGAACCGTACCGACCTACAGTACTCATGCTGGCAACCAACAGTTAGTGTAATTAATGATTGTTACAGCACCTGTGATGTAAAGTGATACACATAGATAAACATTTCAGCGACGTTATGCTCTACATCACCACTAATAGGCTCTCGTCCAATCAGATTTCTCAGTGGGAACTCACTCATCGCCTATAACGCTTGTATACAGGGTTCCGGGGGGCCTGGACCCTATCCCAGGAGACTGGGACATGAGGTGCCAAGCCATCGCAGGGAACTCACACACACATATTATGGGCAAACTTGGGAATGCCAATTAGCCTAATCTCCATGTCTTTGGACTGTGTAAGGAAACCAGAAGGAAAACCACCAAGCACGAGGAGAACATGCAAAGTGGTGCAAGTCGATAGTCACTACAGTATGCCACCCAGTGGAAACTAAATGTTAAAAAATAATTATATTATATATAATAAATAATATATAATCAACCACATTTGAAAAATGTGAAGCCTTAAGACATTTACTCATACTGTATATTATGAGTGTGGCAGTGAGATATAGGTATTTCTGGTTACTTGCATTTGGAAACCCTTTGACACATCATTGTTGCTCAAACTGATTTCCTTCAAACTCAGTCCTACAACTGAGTGCCTAGACTTTTCTCAAAAATCACTCCTATTTTTTTAAATTCCGCTACTAATGATGCCTGAGTCTAAAAAGATGTTAATGATTACGAGACTGTTTGTGTAAGGGTTAACCCCTAGAGGGCGCCGAAGCGCCCATTGGTTTATTTCAGTTTGTAGTTTGTTTTCTGTTCAGTTTTCATGTTTATACTTCAGTTC
>JAQQZS010000039.1:6762725-6787391 GCA_030068045.1 Platyallabes tihoni | reverse complement strand
TTTGTGACATTAAATAAACTTCATTATTATTAAACCGTCAGCTCGCCTCCAGCAATGATGCCACGCACACGCCGACACACACCACAAGAACGTGGCAGTTTGGTTTACAACATAACACATAAAATGTGAGGATCAGTACCCAGTGGCCATTTCGTTATTTCAAGTAATTTACTGATTTCAGTCTACAACATTTTAGAGGCATCATATAGATTTTGCTAGCAAAATGCTTGTGCTGTAAAATCCAAACTGTGGCAGATCTTTATTACCTTTTAAACATTGAATACAACCAATGTTTGTTGTGATTTATCACTTATTCACAAGGTTATATTCAGTAATTCCAAGTTGAAAATGTTAATGAAAATTAGTTGATATGTCCTGTCTATCAGCATGCCTTTTTTCTTTTAGCAAAGCAATTAACAAATAAATCAAATAATAAGCCTCTATATGAACGCATGTTACAGTTTTCTTCCTTTGGATTATGGTTCCCATGGTTACGGACGCCCAGTGCATGTGCTTGTACTTTTCACATTTTTTTACAGTCCAAGTTTGTTTCCTGGTCCTTTTTATTAAAACCTTGTACTCACCTGTTTTGTATTAGTGCTTGAGTAGTTTGTCATTGTACCGTACGTCCTGATGTTCGTTTTGTAGCCTTGCAATGTCGTCGATTTTTTTTCTTTTTTTTTTAATTTAGTTTTTTTTGTTTGTGTGTGTGTGTGTGTGTGTGCGCGTTCTGTTTTCTTTTGACTCTTGTCTGATGCGGGTAATCCTTTATGATTATGGATTATCCTTATTTTAGTTACTATTATTATTATTAAAACAATAAGTTTATTATTATTATTTTAGAAATGGTTTACTACTACAATCTGGACAGGTTAAGTGTTAACTTGAAGTTGTCTTTTACTACTTGATGATCACATCAATTGACAAAAACCCTTTGAAACCACCTTTATAGAGCCTTTATATTTTTGAGGTTCTGTTTGTTAATTGGTGATTTCTGAGGCTGGTGACTCTAAATGAACTTCTCCTCTGTAGCAGATGTAAGTTTTGGTCTTGCATTACTGGGAAGGTCTTCAGGAGAGCCAGTTTCATCATGGTGCTTGATGGGTTTTTCAAATGCACTTAACACAATACTGTTCTTGCAAAATAACTATACTATATACTATATACAAAATATACTATATAACAAATTACTTGTTGTTGTTGCTGTAACATAATTGCCTAATTCCATATGTGTTATTTCATAGTTTCGAATATATATACTGTATATATATTTTAGATCCAACATCAAGCTAGAAAAATATTGTCAACCCATATGGACCAATTGCATGTATAGCTTTTAGTAATTATACATCAATAGAGAACAGGGGAGAGAGAGAGAGAGAGAGAGAGAGAGAGAACATGATGATCACAGCAGAAAGCGAGAAAGACAGCAAGAAGAACCAGGTGTGAAGAACACGCAAATCAAATTATATTAAAAAAGTACTATTAATAGCAAGACATATACATTCTCATCCATCACAAGTTCTGATCATATAATCGCTCCTGACATAATACCATAGACATGTGGCTTAATTTTACGGTACTCGTATTCCTCTTGAATCGCGTGCTGCACATGCACCTTTATTCTATTTCATAACTCAGATAAATAAAGGTATATATTTGAATATCATAAAGATCTCTTTGCCTCAAGCTTAGCCGTTCAGTGCACTCATAGCCACGGGCTTGCCTGAATAAGAAAACGCACAGCTCCATCAATATATTATCCAAATGTAGCAAATATTTGAACACACCATTGTTGTTCAAACAGTTCGCTTGTTTGGAAGCCTAATTTATTCTCGCAAGAATCTCACTTTCATAGCACACTGTCGGATATGCTTCTAAATCAAAGCTTAATGTTTGGGTGGTGTTTCAGTTTGAGTAACTAGATTTTATCAATTGAAAATAACCCACATTTTACATAATGGCCATAACTTGTAAAAATGCTTTTAAATGTCTTGTAATGTGAATATAAAATCTATACTAAACTGTGTTTTTCAAATTAACATGTTAGCCTGTGTTAATCAAGGTTTATTTGAATATATATGTGATATATTTGATATACAGGTGGCACAGTGATGTAGTGGTTAGCACTGTGGCTTCGCATCTCCAGGGTCGGGGTTCGATTCCTACATCGGGTTTGTGTGTATGTTCTCTTTATGCTTGGTGGGTTTCCTCCTGGTACTCCGGGTTCCGCCCACAGTCCAAAGACATGCATATTAGGCTAATGAAAACTGATTACAACTTCTATTAAATCTGTATTGAAGGAATCCATTGCATGTATAAAATAAATAAACTAATAATTCAGAGCGATTCTAAAAACCTAAAATACACTAGGTCTACTTTACGTGAGAGTTATTAAATAGAGCTGTTCTGTCTGAATAAGACGTATCTACGTGTCTTACAGCGGAGAAACTTGACAGTCAGCTTTCCTTTCCTTTTGTCTCCATGTAACAAAACAGGGTCATTAATTTTTAATCACAGTCCACCGTCTGTGTGGCTGCTCAGGGGAGACCTTTTGGGAAAAGTGTCTCATATATGAAGGTGTTTCTCTGACTCTGTCACACACTGGCAGAAAGAGGAGAGATGAATAGGGAGAGGAAGGTGATAAAAGCTCAGCTCACAGACAGACACACACACACACACACCTTCTCTCTTTTTCTCTCTAAAGGCGAGTGTGTTGTGCCAGTAAGCACTCAGGTCTGGTATGGGGTCTTTGAACCCTCGCAGGCCGCAGACATATTAGCGATTTCACACACACACACACACACACACACACACACGCATACACACAAACAAAACATGCCTTCATCTTTGATTACAGTATGCCATTGTTTTGACATCCTTACACACCCTCACAGCATTAATATTCAGCCAAGATCATGTATTGATGTATATTGATTGTATCGAACCACTCCATAAAGTCTTCTCCATCACAACCCAAAGGGTTGAGGTTAGGACTCTGTGGTCGCCAGTTTATGTGTGAAAATTATTCCTTATGCTCCCAGAACCAATTTGAGTCCTGACTATGGTCAGATCATCACGGAAAAAAACTCCATACACCTGATAACCTGGTCATTCAGGTCGTCAGCTGACTTTATTTTATTGCCACATAACGTTGCTGAGCCTAGACCTGACCAACTAAAGCAACCTAACACTGCATTCAGAGATTGTACCATTGCCACTATACATGATGAGTGCACCGCTTCCCTGCTTACCCAGAAACAACCATCGCTCTGGAATAGGGTCAGTCTGGACTCATCAAACCACATGGCCTTTTTCCATTGTTCCAAAGTCCAATCTTTAGGCTCCCTAACAAACAGAACTGTTTAGACCCAATCCTCTTAAACATGGCTTCTTGTCACATTGTGTGTGTGTGTGTGTGTGCACGGAAATGCCTTTACTTAAACATAGCTGTGATTTCAACAGGCCATTTTTTAACAATGCATCTTCACCAAGCGTCCGAGTGATACTTAATTTAGCCCTTATCCTTCCATAGTTTTTTGGAATACAGTACGTCTAATCCGTTTAATCCGTCCCGGAGGCGAGCAAAATTTTCCCTTAGGAAATAATGTAAATGAAGATAATGTGTTAAAGCCACCGCAAAAGATTACCCATATTACATAAACATGTAGAAAAGACATGCGAATGAAGTAATATATGAAATAAATAGACATTAAACCTCACTTAACATTAATTTATGATTCCTCTTTGCACCAGCTGCTTTAAAAAAGAAACTCAAACCAAATTCAAACTTGATTTGTCACATACACAGTACGATATGCATTGAAATGCTTATATGACCTCAAAATCAAAATTATCAATAAGAAATAAATTATGGAATAGAATAAGAATAAAATATAGAAAAACTTAACTTCAGAAAAAAATTGAAGAACAACATATAAAATATAGTAGGATCTCTCTCTCTCTCTCTCTCTCTCTAAAGAAAATGGATATATATATATAAATAAACTTAGCTGTACAAAATATAGACAATAATGGCTGTACAAATATGGAAAATATGGGAAAATGTGTAATGTACTAAAACTGAAAGTAACTCCATTTTCTTCTTTCTAGCCGCATTGCTAACTTTCTTAAGACGTATGGTCATGGTTACCTCTGGGTACTCCGGAAGACATGGTTAAGATGTCTTCAATGAATTGTGCACAGAATGCAAAAACCAAAAAAAATTATCTTGCTTCACTTGTATACAAATTAAAAAATTACTTGCACAATTTTAGGGCTTAAGACAAAAATTCGCAAGGTGGAGGTGTTCGTATGTAACGTGTTGGTCATTTCTTCACCCAAGTCCAGTAAAGCTCTTTAACTTCACTAATACCAACTCAGTAACTTCATCTCCTTAGTTGTTTTCTTTGCTTGACACAGGCCAATGACCTTTCTGAAAACACAGTAACATTCCGGCATGGCTGTTTAATAAATGACAAGGTACTCATTGCATCAGTTAGGGTTAAAAGAATCGTTGGCAGCTGAAACATACTACTTACTGCATTAATTATTCAATCAAAGGCTCTTAAATATTTGCTTATTTAAATCTATAATTTTGTATATGTGTATAATGATTCCTAAATGATTTATAAAGTTTACTTTTCTGCATACTGGTCAAGTGTCAGCAATTCTGACAGCATCAGACGCTTCACATCTCTATCAGCAGAAATCATGTAAATCCATCGGCTTCTCTATGTAACATTTTTGACCCTCTCCATCTGTTTTCCGCTTTTTTCCTCTGAAAAGTGTCACATCGTACACATTACTGTTCATCACTGCTTTCGGGTCCAGCTACCCAAATAGCTTCTCTGGGACCATGAGACATGTGGTGTATCCAGAAGGTAGCACAGACTATGAAATTAATTGCCTTTAAAAAAAAGGGGGGGGGGGGGGGTACGGGAGAGAGATTTTTTAATTTATTTTTTTATTTTAAAACTACATTGCACCTAGTTACCTGCAAAAAAACAGCAGTCTTATCACACAGCAACACACTTGGCTTCTTAAGCCCTGAGATAATTTTCCTTTTTTTGCAAAACCATGTTTTGTAAGTATAGTATGGTTTAGGATTTCACTTAATTTACACATCACAATTCTCAGCATAAAGTACTGCTGTGGTTTGAGAATAGCAGAAGAATAGCAGAACATCTGGATAATAAGGGAAAAAAAAGAGTTCCACTGAAGTAGAAAAAAAGACAAGTATGTTTTTTTTTCTTTTCATTTCTGTTCTCTGTATCTGCATAAAAGTGTAGGACATTAATGCAAGTGGAGTGTCTCAGTATTATCCAGCGGAGAAAGATAAGTAGACGGCTTTAAACAATAAGAGCAAGGATTAATGGAATGCTTTGCGGATGTTGAAAGAATTCATGGTTTATTCAGGAAGATCAGGATTGCAGATAGATCACAGATAAAGACCGCATTCTAACCACCAATATGTTCATGGTGCATGACGTCTCAGTGGGGACTGCAGTGTTGTCTGGAAGTATTATGTCTCTACCTCCTGAAATGGAGTTTTACTCTTATCAATCTATACATATGTAATCCACAACGATGAGGAGAAAAGGAGCGAGATCAAAGGAGTCCTCCAGGATTATGTGTGTAATCGAGTGGAGTTTATGAAGCATAGCTAAGGAGCCTGTTTTCTGTTACGAGGGTAAAAATCACAACCCCATGATCGATACCTTCATGCTGCAATGCCTCAAAAACAAGAAGGCTGATGAATTATATGCACCCGAGATCTATCGTGTTCTGTTGGTGGAAATTTTATTAATAAATCCCTCTATGGATTCAAAAATTAACCAAAATATTATTTTACACATTGAAGTAATGAGTCTAATATTGACATCCATCTATTTATTTACTCTTCCATTAATCCATCCTGTACTGTATACAGGGTTGCGGGGGACTGGAGCCTATTTCAGGAGACTTAGGGCACGAGGTGGGGTACACCCTGGACAGGGTGTCAATCCATTGCAAGGCACACACACACTCATTAACCTAATCTGCATGTCTTTGGACTGTTGGACTGTTTGGACTTTGGACTGGAGTACCTAGAGGAAACCCACCAAGCACGTGGACAACATGCAAACTCCATGCAGACAGACCCTGAGGCGAGAACCAAACCTTGCCCCTGGAATTGCAAGGCAATAGTGCTTACCACAAAGCCACTGTGTCACCCCATCCACTTCTCCATCCATCAATTTATACATCCACTCTTCTATCCCGATAACCAGCCAGCCTTTCATCTATTCATATTTACTTTTCCCTCCTTCCATTTATCCATCCACTTATACATCTACTCTTCCATCCATCCATTTTTCCATTAATCCATCAACTCCACCATCCATCAATTTGTCTAGCCTTCTATTCATCCACTTTTCCATTCGTCCATCCAGCCAGTTTTCCATCCGTTCATCACCCTTCTATCTACAGTATATATCCACTCTTCCATCCACCCATCTGTCCATTCACTTTTCCATTCATGGACCAATTTTTAACATCTACTCTTCCATCAATCCAACCAGCCATCTGTCCATCCATCCATCCATCCATCTTCTCTTTTGTACATTCATTTATCCATCCATCTATACATCTATTCGTCCATCCATCAAAGCCCAAACATCGATCCGTCTTAAGATTGACTAGTCCAAAAGTCTGTCAATCTTTCACAATTTTTGCACTTTGTTACGTTGCTCCCATTCTTGGTTACCTGCACCTATGCCTTGTTTCCTTCGCATCAACATGTGCAAGTCCTCTGTTTCTCTGTGTGATCTTGTAAAATCCTGTCATGCTTTATCCCACCAATGAACCCATCTTTTATTATTATAGATTTGATCCACTTTAAAAAAAAAAAAAAAGTCTGCTGTGATTTGACCCACTGCTATGAACTTTGACACCTTTCTGGTTTTGCCTCAGTAAACTTCACACTGACTTTCTCTAAACAATAATTCAGACAGACAGGCTTCACTGGGCATTTCAATCGAGGTATCAATATGAAGGTTCAGATTTTACTGTGCATGTTTAATAACATTTGATCAAACTTACATTACTACCAGACCAACAGGATCCATAAATTTCAAATAAATTGTCCTTCAATTACCTTTTGGATCCATTAATGAAAGACAAATTTACACCCCGGCCTTATTATACTTTTTCTGGTAAATCAATAATCAACAACCAAGTATTCATTATCACACTGGGTGTAATCAGCATGATTAGCAAGACATGATTGTGCTCTTTTCTCTTAGGCTATTACTAGTGATCCCCCTGCTGTCTGACAAATTTTTGGGGCTGTCACAGCTAGATTCTGTAACAGCTTTGTTCCCTGGGTGGCCTACAGTAGATACCCAACACCTGCTACTCACCAAAATGATTAACATCCCTTATTTGGACTCTATTTGGACTGATCACACTGGACTGTCCTCTAAATATTTAGCGTACTACACAACATTGACTCCACACTGTATACACATGATGACAAAAAAAAGACCTGCTTGATTTGCATCCTGGCTGTCATTGTGCCATCTAGAGGTACAGGTCATTACTGCACACTGTGATATACAGGTGTGTTTTGTCTCTGCTGTACATGTGTGTGTATTGTTTGAAGTGGCGGCAGGTTGGCGTAGTAGTTAGCCCTATGACCTCGGGTCGAGGGTTAGTGTTCCTCCTTGGGTGTTCGGAGAGTTGCATATTCTCCCTGTGCTTGGTGGGTTTTCCTCTGGGTACTCCGGTTTCCTCCCACAGTTGAATGACATGCAGATTATGCAAATTGGTGTTTTCAAATTACCTGTAGTGTGTGACTGAGTGTTTGAGCGTGTGTGTGTTTTGTTTGAAGAGTGATGTGTTTAGTTTGAAGCATCCAGGTGTGTACTGTTTAAAATACATGCAGTTGTGTATTGCAAAAGTGTTCTGTTTGAAGTGTGCAAGTGTATATAGTTTGAAATGCGCAGGTGTTTTTTTTTTGTTTAAAGTTTGCAAATGCAGTGTTTTGTTTGAAGTGTGCAAGTGTGTATTGTACGAAATGCGCAGGTGTTTTTTTGTTTGAAGTGTGCAGGTGTGTTTCGTTTGAAGTGTGCAGGTGTTTTTTTGTTTGAAGTGTGCAGGTGTTTTTTTTTTTTTTTTTAAATGTGAATGTGCGTTTTGTTTAAAAATGTTTTTTTTCCCCGAAGTGTGTGTAGGTATGTATTGTTTGAACTGTGCATCTGTGTTTTGCTTGAAGTGTGCAGGTGTGTTTTGTTTAAACTGTCTGCAGGTGTGTACTGTTTGAAGTATATGCATTTCTGTTTTAAGTGTGCATCTGTGTTTTGTTTAAAGTGTGCAGGTGTGTATTGTTTGAAGTGTGCAGGTGTGTTTTGTTTCAAGTGTGTGCATCTGTGTTTTGTTTAAATTGTCTGCAGGTGTGTACTGTTGAAAGTATATACATTTCTGTTTGAAGTGTGCATCTGTGTTTTGTCTGCAGTGTGTGTAGGTATGTATTGTTTGAAGTGTGTGTAGGTATGTATTGTTTGAAGTGTGTGTAGGTATGTATTGTTTGAACTGTGCATCCGTGTTTTGCAATGTGCAGGTGTGTTTTGTGTACTGTTTAAAGTATATACATTTCTGTTTAAGGTGTGCAATCTGTGTTTTGTTTAAAGTGTGCTGGTGTGTATTGTTTGAAGTGTGCAGGCGTGTTTCGTTTGATGTGTGCAGGTATGTTTTGTTTAAATTGTCGGTGTGTACTGTTTAAAGCATATGCATTTCTGTTAGTCTGAATTAAGCTTCTTTGTATTTGTCTTAGGTGTTTCATGTATTTGTACTGTTAGAGCTGTACATGTGTGCTTGTTGTGAGGTGTGCAGGTTCAGATATACAGTACATGGTGTACAGGTGTGAATTTTCTAATCAAATACATTTCTGAATTCTTCCTCCTGCCTATGATTCAGAGGACGATGCCACAGGGTTGAATTTTATATATCTAATATATTCAGAGTGTGTTAACACATTCTCTTTATCACACTTGAAAAGTGTTAAAAGATTCTACCTGTTCTTGAACAATCTGAAACAGTGAAATATTTAGGAGGTCATTCAATAGCAGCCAGCTCTATGAAAGTAAACGATTGTGAAATGTCATAACTTTACAAACACCTTTACACACATAAACCAATAGACAGATTAAGGTAGGCAACATAAGATAGAACGATGTGGGGAAGAGAGAACAGAGTGTACATATAGTGATACATATAGTGATTAGCCATGATTGTCAGCAGAGTGTGCGTTGTACTGTAAATCTTAGGAACTGGAAGAGGTAGAGGATGAGAAACATGAAAGGAGGTAGGGGAGGAGAAACATGAGCACACCAAGTGCTTTGACCGAACATAAAGAGGTGTAGGGGAGAGAGAGAGAGAGAGAGAGAGAGAGAGAGAGAGCATTAGAGATTGCTAAGAGGAACTTCCTCTTGATTTTCATGTTAATTTAAATGCAATATGTTCTAGCTGGTTCACATATGTCTCTGTGGTGCAAAGCATCAGTACTCTTTTCTGAATCCCTTAAGAATACTCTGGTCTGACTGTTAGTAGGAATGATTTTTTGAAGTGTGTAGGTGCCCTCTGTTCTAAAGCGTGCAGGTTTTTTCCCCTAAAAAGTGCAGATGCATTTTGTTTAATAAATGTTGAAGTGAGCAGGTGTGTTTTGTTTAACTTGTCTGAAAGGTGCAGGGGTTTTGTTTAAAGTGTGTACAGGTGTGTTTTGTTTACAGTGTGCAACTGTGTTTTGTCTGATGTGCAAGTGTGTTTTGTCTGATATGTACAGGAATCTTTTGTTTAAATTGTGCGCAGGTGTGTTTTGTTTAAATTGTACATTTGTGTGAATTGTGTGTTTGTCTGAAGTCTGCAGTTGTGTTTGTCTGAAGTCTGCAGTTGTGTTTGTCTGAAGTCTGCAGGTGTGTTTGTCTGAAGTCTGCAGGTCTGATCCTTCAGCACTGCTAGACTGGTTCTACCATCTCTCAGGGATCAAGAAAGAAATGCATCTAGACTGTTTTCTATCCTTACTCCTAGGTAGTGGAATGAACTTCCTCTAGATGTCCATACAGCCGAGTCCCTGGCAATCTTTAAGCAACCACCAAAGACATACTGTATCTGTTTCTTACAGTAAATAAAAGAAAAATAAAACTTTTCCCAACAGGGTTGACAGATGTACTGTAAGTTCTAGTTAGTAAGAATGAATTGTAAGGAGATATTTCATCACAAAAGCTTCAAAACACTTATGTAAGTCGCTCTGCATAACAGCGTCTGCCAAATGCATAACGATAAATATCCAGTTGTGTTTGTCTGAAATGTGCAGGTGTATGTTGTTTAAGGGGTGATGGTGTGTTAATGGAATTTGAAGACTAAAGAATATGAGAACATGAGTCACGCTGCAGTGGAAGCGTTATTACTGTATCACTAATGCTAGCACAACAATCATTCATCACACAAAACTAACTAGCGTAAATAATATTTGATCAGAGAACACTACAGCTTATGGCAGAAAGATCAGCCTTTCGATATTTTCCCCCGATTTTTCCCCCCTTTATATGGAAAAGAATTAAGGCTTGCTCTACATTATGTTACCTCATCTAGGGATTCACTCACTTTGTTTTCACAGTCTGTCATAGTCAATAGTAAACATAATTTGCTTGTCATAGTTTGAATACAAAATGGTTAGTGGTAACTTTTAAGTCTAGTTAATTAGTGTGCATAACTTGGGACTAGGCAGTACATTAGAGCTTTCACTCCGGCTACCTAAAGAAATTAAATATCTCCACCGCTGCAGCGTATGGCTAATTTCTTTTCATCCCATTCAACCCAGTTTATTCATTCGCATCACTGCAATTGGCTTAATTTAAGGCCGTTTTACAAACTAGTAAAAAGTTCACAAACCCACCTAGCTGAGTATGAAGGATTCGGACATGTTATAGAACAGTGCATAATGAAATCACTCTGCTGAATGTCGTCGTTTAATCTTACTAGGAGGGTGAGAGGACCACTGACGAGACTCAAGATTCAACAGAGTCGCTAATAAGCACGGAGGTGTCACTTTCTGCTCAATATGCTGGGAAACGCCATCAGATTCATTAATGCATGACTGCTTTGCAGTAACATCTAATCCTCAAGACATTTCTAACCAGAAAGATATAATTAAGAAGTGATAGATACACCTTTAATTGAGTTTAACTTGAAAAAGACGTGACAACAAAATGACCTCTGACCTCGTCAAAGGGTTTGCCACTGGAGCGTGGACTGGCCTGTTTTGGTAAATTCAAAGTCTTCTGATTTAGGACTGCCCCTGATTTTTAAATAACGTACCGGGTTTGTGATCAACAGCTTTCTTTTGGCATGTCTATATTTTCTGGTGATAGCTTATGTACAGGGGCACGGCAGCTTAGTAGTTACCAATGTCGCCTTGCACCTCCAGGTTCTGTGTTTGATTCTCACCCGGGTTCGATTCTTGCCTCCACGTATATGAAGTACGTCCTGCCTCTACTGTATGTTCAACATTTACTGTAGTTCTCACTGCTCACTGCCGTCACGGTGGCTTAGTGGCTAGCAATGTTGCCTTGCAACTCCAGAGTCCGGGTTCGATTCCCGTCTCGGGTCTGTGTGTATGGAGTTTGCATGTTCTCCCTGTGCTTGGTGGGTTTCCTCTAGGTACTCCGGTTTCTTTCCACAGTCCAGAGAAATGCACATTAGGCTAACTGGCGTTCCCAAATTGCCCGTAATGTGCGAGTGTGTGCCCTGCAATGCATTGGCACCCTGTCCAGTGTGTACCTGCCATCATGCCTGGGATAGGCTCCAGGCCCCCCATGACCCTGTATTAAGGCTAAAGCGGTATAGACAATGAATGAGTGAGCTAACGTACATAACAACGCCAACAGTCACTCCCTCGGTCCTACAGCTGAGCTGCGTCTCTGTTATGAGTTTGTCTTTGTCTTTTCATTCTTCGTCCCCTTATCTTCATGCCTGTGTACTCCTTATTGTCTCCCCTTCAGCTCATCTCTTTGAACTCATAGGTTAATTGTGCTCAGCTTCCTCGTGTCTTTTTGATCAGCGATCAGAAGAGCTTTAGACTCATTTTCATAAACGGTAGTGGCATCCCAGAGCGCCACCATCAGGCAGAACTATTGGATTCTTTAGCCCATGACAGGGAACATATTATCTGGTATCCAAACAAATATCTGGCAGTTTCCCAGACTTGGGGGATCAGTGTCAAAGGCCAGGCTTTTTTTATAACCTGCTGTAGGAAATATCATTCGTCTTCTGATAAACAACAACAGACAGAGGGAGATGACATTCACTGACAGACCTGTCATTCCTCATTATTGGTGCCAAGAACAAGTGCACATATTTCATTAGACAGAGCAGGAAAAAAATTGATTTCTTTCCTATTGTTCTGATATAAAGGAACCTTACCAAAAACAAAAATAAAGCTCTTAGTCTGCCATAAAATATTTTACCTGGTAGTGACAGACAGTCAGAAACCTACACATGGCTTTGTGCAAGAAACTGAACTAAAAACATTGTCACAGAAGCCTGTGAAAAAAACTTCTCATATCTGTATTGGCTATCTGTGCACCCACCACCATCTGTTTCTGCCGTGGTGCTCCATATTAAATTACTCCTTTCTTAATTCTTCAAAATAAATCAGAGAGGTTCATTACAGGTAACCTGTTTTGGGTGTGTCATAAATAATTATTCATTCACACTGTTGCTTTCTAACATCATCCTCCTAAAATAATTTTTAATTAACGGTAATGGCTGAGTAAAGTACCTGACAAAACATGATCGGAAATTAACAAGACCTGCTTCAGCCTTTAACCTTTGAGGCGTAATTATTGACAATGAACTCCCAATGAACAGCCAATAATTACAGTACGTTCGAAATTAAGCTAATTTTATTCTTATCTTTTGAAAAGCACCGAAAAAGAAACACGATGCCTTACCAAGCCAGTGTTCCCCCGTGATCTTCCCGAAGCCCTCGCGATACGCGGCCCATTCCCTGAAGAAGTTTACAGAACCGTCCTCTCTGCGCTGAAACACCTGGTGGACATAAATGAAAGTAACATCAAAACTTAAGCATAAAACATTAATAATACAAATTTACTGTTGAGTATGTACAGCTGGAAAAATATGTTATAAATAATAATAATAATAATAATAATAATAATATTTAACATTATTACTTAAGGTGTAAAAAAAAAAAAAAACTAAAGATTATCATGGGAATATGTGATTCAATAAGAGAATGTGTGATTCACATAAAAGAAACAAGTATATTGGTACCTTGGTAAGTTTTTAAGGTGAAATGCATTTTCCCATAGGAAATAATGTGAATGCAGATACTCCGTTTCAGCCATCCAAAAATACAGATTAATGTCAATACTTTAGAAAATCATCAAAAAGTTGATTTATTCCCTTAATTCATTTAAAAAAGTGAAACTCATATATTATATAGATTCACTACACACAGACTGATATTTCAAGTGTTTATTTAGTTAATTTTGATGATTATGGCTTATAGCTATTGTGAAAAAGTTCAATATTGGAGACACTTGGTGTCACACTCTAATCAGCTAATTAACTCAAAACACCTGCAAAGTCGAGTCTTTAAATGGTCTCTCAGTCTGGTTCAGTGGGCCACAAAAGGTCATTTCTAAAGAATCTGGCTGTTTACAGAGTGCTGTATCCAGGCACATTAATAGAAATTTGAATGTACGGAAAAAATGTGGTAGATAAAGGTGCACAAGCAACAGGGATAACCGCAGCCTTAAATGGATTGTGAAACGAAGCCCATTCTAAAATTTGGGGGAGATTTGAAGGGAGCGGACAGCAGCTGGAGTCAGTGCTTCAAGAGCCACCACACACACACACACACACACACACACACACTTATCCTGGTTACAACTGTTGCATTCCTTGTGTCAAGCCACTCTTGAACCAGAGACAACGTCAGAGGTGTCTTACCTGGGCTAAGGACAAGAAGGACTGGACTGTTGCTCAGTGGGTCAAAGTCCTCTTTACAGATTAAAGTAAATTTTCCATTTCATTTGGAAATCAAGGTCCCTGTGTCTGGAGGAAGCGAGGAGAAGCACAGAATCCAAGTTGCTTGAGGTCCAGTGTAAAGTTTGCATTAAGTGGTTGTTTGGGGAATGTCTCCATGCTTCCCTCTGCAGACCAGCTTTATGGAGATGCCGATTTAATTTTCCAGCAGGACCTTGCACCTGCATACACTGCCAAAAGTACTAATACCTGGGATCATGGTATCCCTGTGCTTGATGGACCAGCAAACTCAACCGACCTAACCCCTAAGTAATATTATAATTTTCTGAGATACTGAATTTTGGGTTTTCGTTAGCTGTAAGCCATAATCATCCAAAATAAAGGAAATAAACACTTGAAATATATCAGTCTGTTTCACTTTTTGAATTGAATTACGGAAATAAATCAACTTTTTGATGATATTCTAATTTATTGAGATGCACCTGTATTACCAATATTGCCAATTTCCAACATTTTATCATATTTTTGCACATCAAAACATTTAGAAAAGAAGTGAAGTAAATGAAGTAAAATATGAGGTAAATAGGAATTAAACCTATTTACTTCACCTTAATTTATGATTCCTCTTGGCACCGGCTGCTTTAACAACAAAACTGAAAGTGGCTCCCTACTTTTCTTGCTACCGGGAGCCATGGGGATATGTCCTCACTAAATCTTGCGCAAAATGGCTAAAAAATTTTTTTTTTAAAAAGTATGTAAACTCGCTTCCATTGGCTTTCCACTGTTGCAGACAAGTTTTGTACAATTCGTATGCCGAGGCAAATTTCAGTTCTTAACTGAAGGCGGGGCGGCGTTCGTATGATGAGGAACCACTTGACGATGCATCTAATAGACACTAATCAGTGCAACCTGTAAAGTTTATATATAAACAGCCTGATAATTATAGAATTTGACAACAGTAACCATTTAAAATAGCTCTTCAGTAGCTTTTAATTGACACCGGCTCAAGAAAGAGGATGCAGAACATGGGCATTTTAGCCGACCTCAATTTCCATTTATTTTAAGCTATGTTGGACTATTAGTACATTTTGCTTACAATCATAAACCTTTTTTGGGACATTTATGTTGACACTGCCTTTTAGCCCTAGCATTAATTGTTCTGTCTTTACGTCCTGTTACATACTCTCATACTCCTGTTACATACAGTACTTTCATCAATTAACTGTACCACGTATCCTGTGTAGGTTTGAGGGGCTTATCCCACATAACTCCAGGGAAAGGGCAGGGTGCACTTTGGAAACATACACGCACTAATTACACACCCATTAATAGACTATGGGCAGTTGGAAATGCCAATCAGCATAAAGAGATGGACTGTGGGAGGAAACCAGAGTACCCAGAGTACCCTGGGGAAACCATGGGACCCAAGGCATGATTTCACCACTAAGCCAATATCCTGCAAACTATCTTATTTATCTTCATTTAATGATTTCTTTTGAATTGTTTTCTTTTAATAAGAAGTGATGAAGTTTCAGAATTTTTGAAGATTGATCCCATATTTATAGACATAAAAAAATTCCCACTGGTTCCCTTTTCTATTCTTGTAAACCTGAGCGATCCAGTTGTCGTGAGGGTGCTCCACTGGCTTGTAGGACTGAAATTACATAAACTACACAACTTCCAGTTATATGTTCATTCAGTCCAGATGACTAGATTGATTTAATAACCAAAATCATCATGAACGTTTACTATAGCTCTTGATTGTGCACTTCACAACACAGTAACAGACACAACTCTTAAATAAGAATTGCTCAGAGCCATGATACTGTACTCTGTTAGAGGATTATAATCACTTGGTGCCTTAATAATAGGGCAGGGTTAAGGTTGAGTGTTTCAGGTATTGGACTACTGATTGGAAGGTCTCAGGTTCAAACCCCACAACCACCAAGTTGCCACTCTTGAGCAAGGCCCTTAACCCTCAACTGCTTAGTTGTGTAATAAGATAAATATATAAGTCACTCTGAATAAGGGTGTCTGTCAAATCCCGTAAAAATGTACAGTTAATGTAATACTCCATAATTCACTGTTGAGTTTCTGAATTGTTATAAACTGTTCTATGTTAATGATACGAATCAGACCAATAAATACATGTAATTCACTAATTCTCTTTGCAAACAAACAGATGACTTGCTTCCTATTGTGATTGGTCAAATCTACTTCTACTATTATTATTTTTTTTATTTTATTTTTTTTTATTACTAACCATACAGCTTTTTTAACACAATATGCACAACTCTGACCTTGCCTATTGGTAAAAAGTAATACTGGCTGCATCAAAAGAAAAATTAAATACTGCTTAAAGTATAATGAAAATAATACAGAGCAACTAATGGATCATCTGTTATCATTCTCCATCAGCCCTCTCTACTGTTACTCCTATGAAAATATGCTGAGAAGCAGGCCGGTCTCATGTGAGACATCCCTGGGCCTCTCTTTCATTACAATACCATTTAGCCTTATCACTACTCTTACAACAACTACAAACACACATTCCTTCTTTGATTACATTCCTTCTTTGATTAAAGTTAATATGAGCAAAGATGTGGCTTGTCAGTGAGAAACTGCAAAACTTCATCTTCTAAAATATATAGATTCACATTTTATTTTAAAAAGTTTACACTGGAGACTCATTCCAAAAAAATATATATAAACATCTCATCACAGAAACCTTCAAAATGTCATAGACACAATTTTATCAAATTATATGTTTCCTAATTTGTATATGTATAGACTATACAAATCTTTGAACATACTCAAAATGTATAATTATCCAATATCACATAAGAGGGAGGGCTGTTGTAGTGAATATCAGCACGGCTGTGATGCAGCCCTAGGCATGAGGCCACAGCCCGAGTGTAATAGATAGTGGTGTCGACAAACACCATTTATTATCTACAGTACAGATTATTATCTGTTTGTTTATTTAACCAGTTTCATGCTGTATCCTTTCTTGACTGGCGGGAATAGTATTGAGCTGGCAACCAACAGTTAGCATCTGACAGTAGTTTTAAATTCTAAATGGGGGGCGGGGGGCAGGGGGGGCGAGGGCTACTGATAAGGTGTTAGATACAGATTTGGGATTCAGCCTTGTGACTTTGTAGCTCTGGTTAGACGTGAAACATAACACAGGCGGTTCAGAGGCAATTCAGAACGACTTGGAAGAAATTACTTAGGAGACAAAATGTTGTTTAAGATGACATGACATGACATTTTCTTGCTGCAAGTGCATCCGTGACTGGCTTCGAATGTGGGTTTTGGCAGCTGCTCTCACCTCGTGCGAGTAGCGCGGATTGCACCGACCTGCTTTCATCCAAGCTGGTAACTGACAGTTAGTGTATCTAACAATTGTTAGACCACCTGTGATGCAGAGTGATGCATATAGTTTAATGTCCCAGCGCTGTTACAATCGGTCCAGTCAGATTACTCAGTCGGCAATAAATGTTGTATAACTTGAATTAAATCTAGCATTACTGTCGGAGTTGATGTTATGTGCTGATAGATTCCAGAATTCGGAAATATTACACGTAAATTATTTTCTGAAATAATTTTCAACAAGACATCATTGATTAATAAGAAAAACAATAATGTAAAAGGACAAAAATTCTATCAGACATGTCTGTCCAGGGAGCTTGTCTTGGCAAGGGTGTGAAGGTAAGACATGGACAGAATTCAGAACATAATTCAGGCAGTAATTGACGGCTTCTGCCCTTATTGAAGATTAAACTAGAAAGCAGCGAATCAAGATAAAATGGCGGAAAAGGAAAAAAAAACCTGGCAAGTCAAATAAGGAGAGAAGAGTGCTCGTCTCATGTGCTTGGCAAGAACACAGACATGCAAAAAGTACCGTGGGATACGCTTCCCCATGGATCTTCCTTAAGAAAAATAAATGCACACTGATTTAGACACATCTTCTGGTCTGAATGAGAAATAATATCATTGTCTCTTTGTGTGTGTGTCAGAGATCTAAGGCTTCCTTGTCATCTGGCATCCATTTCAAAGTAAAGCATTGCCATTAGTGTGGTTTAGCAGTGGCTACCTGAAGACATTTTGATCTATGAAGATATGTACATACATACAATCCAGATCCCATAGTGAGACCCGGGAGCTGCACCTTTCAGGCGAGAGATCTTGGAAAACACAGTGCACCTCTTAATAAAACATGCAAGCGCGTCTGTGCTCGGGGCCGCATTTGAAATGAACGGCTGCGTTTCGATTCTAAATAAATCCTCTCCTTCAATCCATGGAGCACCCAAAGAGCTTTAATTATTCACAATAATCCCTGTAAGTACTTACTGAGTCACCTTTAAGCAGGAAGCGCTCTAAATCTTTATTGCACCTAGAGAATAAATTTAGGCAGTTAAAAACAAGAGATTTCTCATGTTTTGATAAATATTTCACCCGGACGGATATGAAAATTCTCAACAGCACCTTGTAAATTTGCTACACTCTCACTCACTCACTCATCGTCTATACCGCTTTATCCTGTATTCAGGGTCGCAGGGATCTGGAGCCTATCCTAGGAGGCTTAGGACACGAGCCAGGGTACACCCTGGACAGGGTGCCAATCCATCGCAGGGCACACACACATACACTATAGGAAATTTGGAAATGGCAATTAGCCTAACCTGCATATCTTTGGACTGTGGGAGGAAACCGGAGTACTCGTAGGAAACCTACCAAGCACGGGGAGAACATGCAAACTTCAGACGCAAATCGAGCCTGGCCGGGAATCAAACCCAGACCCTGGAGGTGCAAGGCGACAGTGCTAACCACTACACCACCATGCCGCCTAAATTTGCTACAGTTAAAAAAAAAAAAAAAAGCATTTTGATGGCATGTGGAAAAAGATGTGGAAACTGACAAGGCTTTGGGAAGGAAATGAGAAACTGGCCGTGATTGAAAGATGTAATTTTGGGTGATATATCCGCTGCAAACCTGCTGTCTGTAGTATCCGATATACTGGGTAAACAGAAAGAAAAATTATAACGGCATTAGATTGAGTGGAAATGGGTATGTGATGTTTTCTCCCTGGGCTTTTTTTTTTTTTTTTTCAACAGCCACCATGAATCTGCTTCAGCTTTTACACGGTGTGTCCGCAAAGCAATTTCTTTCCATATAACGAATGTCCACTGGCAGCACAGCACACAATAGCTGACACCAGATGAGCTTCCGCAGCAGATTACATTGCTTTGCCATGTACGCCGACCTGCTTTTGTCTAAAGGCTTCAACACGGATGGATGACCTTTTCCTAGAAATTCTAGGAATGAGAGCCCGGCCAGGAAGCTGTTGAATAGTCAAAGTTCAGGAGCTCTGACACTAGTTCTAGCTGCACGGCAAACCACATGTTAATATCGATACACTAATTCTCAATACTTTATCATACACTATATGGACAAAAGTATTTGGCCAAACGTGCAATGATATTGTATCCAAATTCATATACTTCAATGCAACCAATGGAGTTGGTCCCCCTTTTGCAGCTATAACAGCTTCCACTATTCTGTCCACAAGATTTTGGAGTGTTTCTGTTGTAATTCATACTGTAGAGCATTTATGAGGTCATTCTGTGATGCTGTACAAGAAGGCCTGGCTTACAATCTTCGTCCCAATTCATCCCAGGGTGCTCGATGGGGTTGAGGTCAGGGCTCTGTGCGGGCTGGACAAGTTCTTCCACACCGAAACTCATCAAATCATGTCTTTATAGTTCTTACTTTGTGCACTGGAGCACAGTCATGTTGGAATAGAAAATGTCCTTTCCCAAACTGTTTCCACAAAGTCTTTTGGTATTAAGATTAAGATAGTCCTTTAATGAGAATAAAGGGCCTGATTGAAACACTTGAATTTAATAATCAACAGGTTTGACCAAGTACTTTTGTCCATACAGTATAGTGTATCTACACTTAAGCCTTGTTCAGACAAATCTGATCTTTGGATCTTTGGCTGTCCACACTGTTTTTTGAAAGTGATCAGAACGGATTCAGACTGGCAGTCTAAATCCGACACATTATCGACCTACGTGCATTGGTTGCTGTTGTAACTATACCGGGCACTAGCATGGGTACACTGTCATAAATGTGGTGTGACGTCAAATGCTAGTGACTTATAACAACAAGACAGTTAAGAATGGTGATGTCATATCCTGCCACAGTGCTATGAAATATTTCATTTCTCCAGAGATTAATTGTTCTCCATTTCCATCACCATTTCTTTAATTGTATTCTAGCTCGTTTTTCAACCATGGATCTATATCAGTACGACGTGATTATGTGGACTTGAAATCGAGTTTAAGCCGGTAGAGCATCCTGACTAAAAAACAATTTAAGGAATCTGATTTGCTAAAATCGGAATTGCAAAAAATCATCGTTTGAGTACAAGGATGTCATCCTTAACGTTATTGATATTTCGGGAAAAAAGTCAACAGCGCCCCTCTTGTATGACTTTCTACTTCATCAGCTATGGATGTGTATTTCAGAGGATGATAGACACTATAATGATGTCACATTTTATACAGAGTCCATAAATGGCGATGCAGGCCGAGGTGGTTTAGAGCCCACTGCAGTCGCTCCCACAAGTAATCAGCAAATGGAATATCTGATTCTTGAAAATATGGTAACTGTATGCACAATCATTCATGAACACCAGTTGCACATTACATCACCTTGACTGGGTGTTATTGCCACATCCCAGTACATTCCCTACGTCGCTCAAAGCCATTTATGGATGTTTGGGGTTCCTGGGAGATCAGAACTGCAGACGTGAAACAGGCAGTCTGATCATGGCTCTGGTACTCGTACTAAGAAATCTTTTTGCCTTTGCCTTTCTGCAAATTATAGTTTGAATAGAGCAAACGTTTTCAACGGATCCTTGAAAATCAATTAATAACTTGTCGCCAACTTGAGGAAGAGATGCATCTATCTTTAGGAACTGTACACACAGTCATTTCCTAAATGATTAGATCACGAAATCTAATACGTCCCTTGTAGTCAGTGTATAGTATGCAATGCATAGCTCCGCATTCTCTGTAGGAGTTCAAAAGCAATCTAAGGACACAGCAACGAGGAAGCCCATCCCGAAGCCCTCCACAGCGTACAACAAAGACACCAGAGTCCAGTGACTGCAGCCATAGATCTAGTCCATTAAAGGAGAAAAAAATTTCATAGCCCTAAAATCTGTCAATTTTGTAAAGATGTGATGAGAAAAGGACAGTTAGGTAGCAGGCTGAAGGTATTGCTTTAAGCCCGTATTTGCTTTCCAATTTACAGCCTCTCCGTCGATGCTCGCACACTCCAAATTACGCAGCTCCATCAATGACAGCAATCTGCCACGGAGACAGAGCTTTTCACCGATGGAATCCACCGCATCTCCTCTGCTGCTCTCTAATCCACAGGCATCACAGCATAGAGACAAATAGAAACAAATACACTGATGCACATTGCTATTGAAGCACTTTTTCCCTCCCAGAGTAATGTGCCAAATTGCGCAGGAGTCGATATTTGTACAAATTCAGGGTTCTCTAATCTTTAGAAATCCTTTAAAGCTCTATAACATATTGTAGGGGTTATATTCTTAATCTTCATTAATGTGATCTCATTTATCCATATCTTTCATTCTGAAATTCTGTTTATTAACAAAATCCTTTTTTTTTTTGTCGTAGCGCAACACGGATTAACAGAGAAGATTATAGAAGTGCTAAGCTAGTACAACAGATCAAAATAATGACACGTAACTTTTAAAGGATTATTTTTATCATCCATTGTGATTTCTGGAAAATATACTAATGCAGTTTATCACCTTATTATGACATAATAAGGGGGAAAAAAACCTACACTGTGAACACTTCAGTACTGCAGAAATGAACAGCGGTCTGCACTGTAGGTTGTAAAAACACGTTTGGGACACACCAAATTATCTGTCATACACTGGGATTAGAGTCGGCCTACTGGCAAATAAAATGACATTCACGCATGCCAGTAGTGAATGTTGTTAAATTGTGGTCTGACTCGGACAACAGCTGCAGTCCTGGAAAATATCCAACAGGTTATCAAATCCCTTAATACTGCCAACAACACCACCAACATGGGCATGAGTCGGGAAATGTAAACTGTGCGAGAGTATTCCTGTGTCTCAGGAGACACCAGTGCCCAAACGTTGTTCCATAAATAAAATCAAAAATGTGTGCTTGTTTAAAAAAAGTTTAGTTAATTTTTTTTATAATGAAGAATGCTTTGTGCCGTTGGTACAAAAGTGGCTTAGTAGGAGCTCCACATTGGGGATGGTGTGCTATTACTTGTTTTTTAAGGAATTCGACCCATAGTTTCCCAAACTAATACCAAAATTCCTGTTTTTCTGACACTAGGATCCTTAAGAGCTCTGAATTTTATGCGCCCCTGATCTTGGAGCAAAATGCACCAGTTTAGTATAAAGTGTTCCGAACCACTTTGATCCCATGACTCGTACTGTAGCTATCTCAATTTTGGTCCGATTGAAAAACGAGACACAGTATGTTAAAGGGCTTAAAACTCTATTAGATTCTAACTCTAATAATAAAAATAATTCACCTTTTCAAAAATGACCCTGAACTGAAATGAACCATATATATATATAAAAAAACAGTCCTCTCCCAAACAGTCCAAGGATCAATGCTCTAGCATGTATGGTTCCTCTCATAGAAGTAAAAGTAGCATGGGAGTGCCTTTGACTTTGAAGTTAAAGCTTGTTACATTCTCTGTGCCTGTGAGTTTTTGCATACAGGGGGAGGGGCAGGGGCAAAGAGTGGCCCATACCACACCCCCCTGGACTTTCCCACACATTACCTGGAATCACAGGCAGTATACATTCTCATGGTTTAGGAATGAGAAGTTTTTAGCTTTTTGCCCAGTAAAAGTGGTGTGCCATTGTGCCCTTACTTCACTATTTCTCCAGAAATTGTCTAAGTTCTACATAATGTCCATGAGTCCAATTAGCTCCTGTTATTAAATATGTTATAAAAGCTATAAACTATTGCTCCCTCATCAGCCTTTTGTTATTTATCTTGAAGACTGCTCTGCACCGGTGAGCCAGTGGGTGTGTTTACAAAGTGGCAAATAATCTGATTTGGGGGGAAATGCAATTTGTAAAATAAATGAATTTTCATCCCATTAAGTAATCAGATAATGGCAAAATCTGGGTCAATCAATAATCAGATTTCTTTTGTCTACATTATGAAAATACATTACTACACAGCAAAGTGTCCAGTGCTGAAATAACACCCTACTATTTGTTTAGGGTGTTATTTCAGGGAGCTATTTGTTTGTGCATATTCATAGATAAAGACAAAACCAAACAAAAGATATTAATAGGACAAACATGTTAAATGAGGGTATGACGGAGCTAAAGACAGCATGGTATGCTGTTTACACTATTTAGTATGCTGAGATCCATCTGAGAATGTGAGAGAAATGAGTTATTTTTGTTATTGGACATTAAACTGGGGACCACTTATCATGTTTAAAGTCACAATAAGCCTGGAGCCTTTTCCAGGAAACTTAGGGCACAAGGTGGGGTACACCCTGGATTGTGTTCCAACCCATCACAGGCCACAAGCACACACACCCTTACACATCACTACACACAATTTGGAAATGTCAATCAGCCGTCATGTTTTTAACTGGGGGGAGGAAACCAGAGTACCCGGAGGAAACCCACCAAGCATAGGGAGGACATGCACACCACACACACACAGGACCAGAGGTGAGATTCGAATCCCCAACCCTGGAAGCATAAGGTGGCAGTGCTAATCATTAGGATGTCATGCAGCAGAGAATAAACTGTACCCATTTTCGAAAATTAAAGTACAAAATTGTGCTTATATTGAGGTATGTTCAATTTTGTATGTTCAAGATGAGCACCAATTACTGTAAGTTCTCCTGTCGTTTCTGACAATTTCTGTCACGTTGTAGTATCTTTGTCACCTGTATAGATTAACAGTTACCTGTTTATTGAGCTACTCTGCAAAAAATATATATATATATATCTTAGCAAGCAAGAATATCTTGAATATAGTTAATTGTATCTACACTTTCTTAAAATAAGATTACAGCAAACCGAATATAATTAAGATAATTAAGATTATTCCTAATCAAATGCTATTAAACCTTTATGCTTGTTTTAGGAATTCATTTCTCGAAAGAAGCAAATTCTCTGCCAACATTTCCGACATTTGTTACTATAAAGAACATAAACCATTGTAAAATTTCCTGGTGAAATCCTGAAGAACAAAAGACTGGAAGACTGGACAGGTGTACTTCTAACTTTGAATTAGGAGGTGTCGGCTCGAGGTAGGGGGTGAGGGGAAGAGAGAGAGATCAAGATCGATAGAGAGAATGAGGATGTGAGTGTGGGAGCGTTAGCACCTTAAGAATAAATGCAAATTCAAATTCAAATTTTATTTGTCACATACACAGTCATACACAGTGCGAAATGCAGTGAAATGCTTAATAAGACCGCCAGTGACCTTAGAAATGTAAAATAAAGACTTATACGTAAAAATATGAATAAAAAGAAATACTAAAGAAAAT
>JAQQZS010000039.1:6739042-6754762 GCA_030068045.1 Platyallabes tihoni | reverse complement strand
CATTTTGTGTGACAAACATGCAAAAGAATAAGAAATCAGGAGGGGGGCAAATAGTTTTTCACACCACTGTATAAGAAGTTCTCTGGAGGGTGTGGCTCGGCAGATGCTCGATTACATAGACACTGAAATAGCATGTTCGGAAGACGTGTGAAACAGAGGGAGTTTGACACATGTAAAATTTAATATTATTATTATTATTATTATAACAACAACAACAATAATAATAATGATAATAATAAAAACATATGAATAATGATATTATATTATGTACTATAAATAATATAACATTGATAATATTATTAAATAAAAGATATTGGGGTATTAATGAATGAGGAATGAGGAATTTACTGATGAAAATATGGTACCATCCAGAGCTAATGTTGAGAATGTGATGAAGGACACATACGAAACAAAACAATCATTATGTTAAATGAATTTAATCTCATTAAATAACCTCTGATCTGATCAAGAATATTGTAGGTGCTTGTGATCCTACACTATCTCTGCTTAAATAAGGAATATAGCTTGCACACCTATGGAAATGCATGTAAGACTATAAATACTTGCAATGCACAGTGTGTGTGAAGTGTAGATCTATGGCTGTGTGTAGCTTTATACTAATATTGTGCATATTTTAGTGAAGTCCCATAAGGTGAATAGACAAGAAAAGAAATGGGGCAGAAAATGAAATCATTATTCACAATTATATGACAATTAATCAGCAGTTACAACTGCAGAACTGTGAAAGGACAAAACAAATCAGTCCATGCTGGCAGTTCAAAGTAAAATGCAATTTTTCCATTGAAAAAAAAAGTGTCTAATAAAGCACAATTTAGACAAAGAACACGACCTTAATTAGACCTCAATGAGTGTTCTTTAAAGTACATTTTTTACATGGAAAATGGCAAAAAAAAAAAAAACACTGCCTTATGCTTTAAAGAATAATTGTTGTTATTGCACTAATCACTAAGTTATGCACAGATAATTACACCAATGATTCACATCTAATAATTAATGATTTTTCTTTGCCAGTAGCTACAAGCCACATGCTCTGGTTGAGGATCAATTTAATATTCATCTTCGTGCATTTTGTTTATTGATAGCTAGTCGCTAATAAATTCCCAGCAACTTGTGAAACATCTGCACATTATCATGATCATGAAGGCTTAGTCATCCCTCAACAAGATTTCTCAGCAGGCTGCCTGTTTGCATTTATTCAAATGTCAGAGACATGAGGCGCTTCTCATCACCATGCTGAATTCCCATGTGATCTTGTGCTTGATGCAGCTGGCAACAAGTTAACTGGCTTCATTAAATCTGACTTTTTAATTTGCAACTAATTACCAAGAGAGTGAGAAAGAAGAACTGGCAGGAGGGGGGAACTCCTGGAAAATACAGTTGGAGAATATGAGCTTAATGGTTCAGAAAGAAAGAACCAGGAGAGCACTACAGTTCTGTACATTGTTATTGCTCCCTTTCTCTCAGATTTATGCAAATAGCTCATTCCTTAATGTCTTCTGGGATTAATGGAGCCGTTGAAAGGTAACGGCGGGAAACCGGCCCCGGAGATATATAATGAAGTTGGACAGCAGTAATCTCCTCAAGGCCCGCTGCTTTACCGAGCACATGAAAGAACACAATATGTTCTTCCTGGAAATCAAAATACTTGTCTTTCTTCACAAAAAATCGATATATCACAAAATATTACCATGAAGTTTGTCTGGTTGAAGAAAAAAAGGGAAATAAATGCAAAAGCACTTTGTGAGAGCACCCAGGGTCAAATTTGTGAACAAGCATTTGTAAAAATTCACTTTACAGACAAGGTGAATTTTTCATAAGAGGCACTTTACCTTTAGATATATATTTAATTCCCAAAAGAGAGAGAGAGAGAGAGAGAGAGAGAGATGTATGTATACAGTATATCCATCAATCTATTCTTCCATCCATCCATCCACCCACCTAGGAAACTTTGTAGTCCAACGGTGACCATTGTATTTATTCCCATTTTTACAACCATAGTACTGTAGGATCTCCAGTCAACATTCACATACTAATCTGCATGTCAATGGACTGTGGGAGGAAATCGGAGTACTCGGGTACTTGAAGGGAACCCACCAAGCACAGGGAGACCATGCAAATTCCATGCACACAGACCCCAAGGCGGGAATTTAACCTGGACCCCGGAGGTGCATATATACATATGGGCACTGTTGGCTCAGTGGTAGGTGTTTCGCCTTCCATGCGGAATGCCCGGGTTCGATTCCCAGCCAGTGTCCAAACCCCAGCCACTGGATGCTGTGCCGGTCCCAAGCCCGGTATTGTCAAGTGCAGTACCATCATGAAACTGGTTCTTATGAAGACCCAGAAAAATCATCAATTAGCATCACCTTAGATTAGAGCACTAAGTAGCAGACACTTCTCAATATTAGCTGTTCTGTGCATATTTTGGAGGCCTTAGAAGAGAAATAAAAACCAAGAAATACCATGGAATTAGGTGTGATCAAATTTTTGACTGGTCGTGTACATATAGATCACACCTCCTCCTCTATGTCTCACAGTGGGAACTACAAACTCAGGAACCATCTGTTCACCTTCTCTATGTCTAACAAAGACATGGCGTGTAAAACCACAAATCTCAAATTTGGATTCATCAGATCAAAGGACAGTTCTTCTCTGATCTCTGGTCCATTCATTGTGTTTCTTGCCCCAGGTAAGTATTTTCTGTCTGTTGTTGTTCCGAAGTAATGGTTTCTTTACCACAATTCGACCATGGAGGCCTGACTCACGCAGTCTACTTCTGAACAGTGAATGGTAAAATATGTCTGCTTTATGAAATCCAAAAAGCATTTATGTGGGCTCTAATCTGAGGTGCTGCAAATTGGGAGTTTCTGAGGTTGGTCATTTCAATAAAGTGATCCTCTGCAGCAGAGGTAGAGGTCTTTGTCTTCCTTTCCTGATACGGTCCTCACGAGAGCCAATTACATCACAGTGTTTGATGATTTTGTAGAATGCACTTGGGGATCCATTTAAAGGCCAAAACGTGGTGGCAAAGGAAATGAATAACTAAAGTTAGATAGAATATGTCAGCTCACACACAAAACATTCACCAATCAATTGCTGGTTGCCAAGACAATATACAGTACATGTAATACAGTACAAAATTAGATTTTTGTGCACTATTGAAAAAAAAAAAAAAACAGACATGGGGGGAAAAAGTAATGAAAATATATGGCAACACTTTTCCCCATTGTATTATCATTCCGTTTTACCTCCCCAAACCAACAAAATGTGGCTGTGTCACACAGTAATACAATACCGCGGATACTTAGAGAACCAGGAATGACAGAGCAGAGCAGATGATACCTACAGACAGCCTGTAATGGAAGCAGGACGCATATAAAGCTTTCCAGGTTCAGACTAGATTGAAGTTAGATTGATATATTTCATTCACTTGACATGCTCTTTTTCCCCTTCAAATAGGAAAGACATGCACTCTGCTGTAATTTCCCCCTCGGCTGCTCCAGGTGCGGTCCATGTCAGAGTGACTTCTAGGTGAACCAGTTCAGCTGATGCCTGATCCTCTAAGACTTCTTAACTGAAGTACAGCTACAGTACACTTATGGATGTGTACATCTGTTCATGTAGCAATGCTCCTGCTGAAACCTGCTTTGTCTAGGTCGTCACTATTTTATAAACTTTTAATATCCAGTAGTTTGCAAATGTTTTATTATCCTAAATGTAACTTTTTGTGTAGCTTTAGAAGGAAATAAGGTACTATGTTTTACTGAGCATCATGCAGACCACCTACTGTTCTTCTGAGGACTATGACTGTTGCACCCGCTTCTTTTTTTTGCATGCAATGCAAAATCCAGCATCTTACATTTTGTTTTTGTCTAAAAAGTAGTCACTTATATAACGTGCTCTTTTCTTTTTTGACATACAAATATTTTTTTTTGTAATGTTTACATTTATGGTGGAATACTAATATTCAGATATTCAGAACTGTTTTTGGTCTGACTCAATTCAGACCAAAATTCTTGAATTCTTGATTGGTCAGATGTTGAGCAATTTTTAATAGTTTCAAGTAGAACCTTTATCAATCTCACTCACTAATCTTCTATATCGCTTTATCCTGTATTCAGGGTCGTGGGGGGCCTGGAGTCTATCCCAGGAGGCTTAGGGCACGAGGTGGGGTACCCCCTGGATGGTGGTGCCAATCCATCCCAGGGCAAACACACTCATATGGGCAATTTGGAACCACCAATTAACCTAATCAGGTCTTTGGACTGTGGGAGGAAACCCACCAAGCATGGGGAGAATGTGCAAACTCCATGCACACAGAGACGAGAATTGAGCCTGGCCGGGAATCGACCCCGAGCCTTGGAGGTGCAAGGCGGCAGTGCTAACCCCTACTACTGTACACCTCCGTGCCGCATTTGACTCAATAATATAGTCATAAAATGTAAAAAAAAAAAAAAATCTATAACAAAGTTTGTACTAAAGATTTTGCACAGTACTGTACAGTATATCTTACATTACATTCCTCAAAAGGGTTTCCTATGGTGAAAATCTCCTCTGAGCTAATCAGTGTGCACAGAAGAAAAGCAACTACGTAAATGATTAAATAATGTTTCATATATTTAATATTATCTTTGACTAGCAATCTAACATGAACTTATGGCTGCTCCTCGCTTGAGTTACAGTATCAACCAAGAAAAGCAAGCTTGAATGAATTCAAGGGGGAAAAAAATATTAAAAACTAAGATGAAAGCAATTCCTTTTTTGTGGAAAAAAGCTTCAAGAATGGGTTTCCAAGGCCGAGCAGCCTTACATCACCGAGTGCAATGCAAAGCATCAGTTGCACATGAGCAAAACACCACTGGACTCTAGAGCAGTGAAGTGAAGGCTCTGGAATGACGAATCAATCATCTCTGACCAGCAGTTCAATGGACGAGTCTGGGTTTGGTGGTTGCCAGGAGATTGATATTTGTCTGACTGCATTGTGTCAAGTTTAAAGTTTGGTGGAGGGGGGTTTCTGATGTAGGGTTGTTTGTCAGGAGTTGGCCTCGGCCGCTTAGTTCCACTGAAAGGAACTCTTAATGCTTAAGCATATCAAGGCATTTTGGACAATTTCATGCTCCCAACTTTGTGGGAATAGTTTGGGGATGACCTCTTCCTGTTCCAACATGACTGCGCATCAGTGCACAAAGCAAGGTCCATAAAGACATGAATGAGCGAGTTTGGTGTGCAAGAACTTGACTGGTCCTGACCTCAACCCGATAGAAGACCTTTGGGATGAATTAGACCCAGGCCTTCTCATCCAACATCAGTGTCTGACCTCACAAATGCGCTTCTGGCAGAATGGTCAAAAATTCCCATAAACACACTCCTAAACCTTGTGGAAAGCCTTCCCAGAAGAGTTGAACGTTACTCAAGCTCATATGCATGTGATGACAGACAGGTGAATACTTTTGCCAATATAGTGTATGTTAAATTTTGGCCTTCTTACTCAGGATGGAAATCACCAAGTATCACCCGGTATTATATAACCACAATACCTGGGTGCCGATTTGATTTGTACAGAAAATCCCTTACTTACAAACATTTGAATTACAAACTTTCGAAGTTATAAACATGCATTCGTGCATGTTTAATCACGGAAGTTAGATCACATGTCCAGCGTACACTGTGCACTGCAGCAAATTCTAAAATTCTTCTTTTCTCCTACTATACAGGATACTGTACTGTGTGAATAGTTTAGAGCACGCCACCTGCCGGATTAAGAGATATGGGCACATTCTTCCACTGACTCATCTGAACTCATCAGATGTTTTCACCATTGCTACAAAGTCCAGTCTTTATGCTCCTTAGCCTTTTATTCATAATTAGCCATTAACAAGTGGTTTCGTAATGGCTACACTGTTTAGTCCTAACCCTGTGAGTTTTCATTGCACTGTGCAGGTGGAAATGCTCTATATTTAACTGTATACAATGCACCTTCACAAAGCATTTAAGTGATCTCTATTTATTACTCTTTTTTGGACCACATGAAGTTGATAGTTCTGCACTATCCTTCCAGGCCTTAATAATGTGTTGGACAGTTCTTAACTCAATTCCAGTAATTTCAGATCCCCTTAGCTGTTTTCCTTGATTTATGCAGAGCAAATATTATTGTGAAAAGTTGATGTTTTTTTTTTTTGGCCAGACAGTGTACATACTGAAAAATGTCCAAGTCTAAGAATCTAAGTGACATTGACAAGGGCCTAATCACTATTGCTAAATGACTGGGTCAGAACATCTCCAAAACAGCTGGTCTAGCCTGGTGTTCCTAGTTTGCAATGATAAGTACCTAACAAAATGGTCCAAAAACAAAAAAGGACAACTGGTGAACTGGAGACAGGGTCATAGGGACCCAAAGCTCAATGAAGTGAATCGAGAGTGAAAATCCATGTGGTCTGATCCTACAGGAGAGCTTATGTAGCACAAATGGCTGAAAATGTTAATGTATATTATGTTACAGTACATACGGGCAAAGTGCTCGTGCTGACATTGAAAACGGACGGCTGAGCATCAGAACCGAACCACAGAGCAATAGAAGAAGATTGTCTGATCTGATGAATCCCGTTTTCCTTAACATCATGTGGATGGCTGTGTGTGTGTGTGCATCACGTACCCGAGGAAGAGATGGCACCAGGATGCCTCTGAGAAGAAGGGAAGCCGTCTTTGTCAGTGTGATGCTATGGACAATATTCTGCTCATTTGTGAGATTCATGTGGATGTTACTTAGACACATACTGTACCACCTACCTAAACATTGTTCCTGACCAAGTACTGTATACCTCTTCATGGTAATTAGCCTACACTGTGAGCAGAATATCTAGAGGAAACCCACAAAGCCACTTTTTAGCCTTGCTTAATAATAAAAGAAAATACTTACTTACTAAATTGTTTGCTTCAGACCATATAGATACATGCACAATGAGTGAGCAAAAAAAAAAGCAAAGCTCTTTGTGATCAGAATTTGACAAAAAAAAAACACCAGAAGGCGACTGATACAGAAAAACTACGAGACTCTTATTGTTAAATGAGCTTTGAAGCTCCAAATGTCAGCGCTGCATCCCACATGGATATTAGGATAGCTCAGCACACTGGCGCACTGCTTTTCCATCAGGGTGACACCTGTGCGCTGAGAAAAAAAAAAAAAAGAAAAAAACTGTCCTTGAGCCACTGAGCTCTCAACATGAAGTGCAAATACTTTCAAACAGCCTGTCGCCCGTCACAGACTATGCGGGATCTAAAAAAAGGTTTTTAAAGCCGTGCTGTCAGTAAGCGCCTGCTTGCCGGTTCTGTGCGGTGGAGCAAGACGAACCTCTTTCACACGTGCGCTTGCACCCGTACATGTGTGAACACTCGCCAGAGCTGTTCATCTGGCAATTTGCTGGGACGAGACCAAGTGAAGGCGATGTGTAAGACTAAAACCGACTAAAAACTTCACACGCTGCCATTTTGGCCGCGGTAGAGAGAGAAATAGATTGAGGCTATGTTTATGCTGTGATGCTGAATAGACTTTCAGTAATTTTCAGAATCATTCTTCTTATGCAAGGCCATGATGGACAGATAAATCCATTACACAGGAACACAAACCAGCTTGTGATTCTCATTACAGCAGACTCGAGTTGTGTCCAGTATCGAGTTTTTAGGGGGAATAAAAATGAATAAATGAGTAAAATAATTGTGGATACAGAGGACAATCATTGCAGATAGTCACAGCTGTGCCACAGATGTTTATACATCTGATTATGGCTCCAAAGCTTTCTGCTCCAATTAACCACTGTTCGTTACAGAGATATTCCGTTTCAAAGATTTTTTTTGAGCATTTTCTCCTTATCCTTCCTAAGCCCTTTCTCTTTTCCAATTTCCATGTTTTTTTCTCTCTTTCGAGCCTTTTGCGTGACAGATTTTGTGTATGTATGATGTCTGCTGTGTATATCTGCCTCCCTCTGTGCTCCTTTCTCTGTCGTTTTAATCTTTTTCTTTCTCGCTCCATGTGGCAGGAATGGAAATGGAGTGCAAATAATTTTTTAATTAATAAAGTAACACAAGAGAACATGAGCTATGAATCGAAGAAAGGACAAAAAAAAGAGGGGGGAGCATGAAAGCAGTTTATTTGTATGCGTGTGATGAATGGGGCTGTAAACCAAACAGTGTGAGTGATAGAGAATGAAAGATTTTCACTTCCTTTTTTTTTTTTGTCGCACCTCCAATCTTCACCATCGCGCTTCTCCCTGCCATCACCACATACCTTCTGCTTTCCTTCCTCACTTTTTCCATTCCTTTTTTTTTTCCTTTTTCTTGCTCTCTGAACTCAATCTGTTTCTGCAAGCCCCACATCCTCATCAAAAAAAAAAAAAGAAAGAAAAAGAAAAATGCTGAAGGCCAGCGAAGATAAATAGCTTTCTCCCTCCTCTACGGTCTCCTACTGCTGACGATACGCTCAGGATTGGATGAGTGGGGCAAATGCTCTCATGTTCAATATGTCCCCCTTTCAGATGTAATAGAGAGGGCAAACATAGAAAATATGTGTTGCTGTCAGCTTGGAATCGCTCACGTCTGCACAAGGAAGGATTGGCTCATCTTCTTTTTTTCCTTTTTACACAGTAGTGCACAAGAATTCTTGATTGGTCAGAAGGTGTTGAGCAATTTTTTAATAGTTGCAACTAGAACCTTTATCAATCTCACTCACTCATCGTCTATACCACGTTATCCTGTATACAGGATCGTGGAGGGCCTGGAGCTTATCCCAGGAGACTTAGGGCACGAGGCGGGGTACACCCTGGACATGGAGCCAATTCTTCGCAGGGCACTCGCACATACACACACTCCCTCACTCATTCACACACTACGGGCGATTTAGAAACATGAATTAGCTTTATCTCCATGTCTTCGGGCTGTGGTGGGAGGAAACCCACCAAAACAGGGGAGAACATGCTAACTACATGCACACATAGGTGGGAATCGACCTGACCATGATTCGAACCAGCACTCTGGAAGTGCAAGGCAAGAGAGCTAACCACTAAGCCACTAAGCCGTGGCGCCTTTGCGAGCTTTATATCCAAGTTTATTATTTAATATGGTGTAAATGTGTACATGTAGTTATTAACATTGTGAGGAAGGGTTTATTGATTTTAGAAGGAGTCTCCATTGTCAACATTTTTGTTCTTATTAAGTGAGAGAGAGAGAGAGAGAGAGAGAGAGAGAGAGAGAGGAATGACTGCTTATACTTACTTTAACATTGATCAGTGTACCCCGCCTAGTGCCCTAAGCCTCCTGGGATAGACTCCAGGTCCCCGCGACCCTGAATACAGGATAAAGTGGTATAGAAGATGAGTGAGGTTCTGTGTTCACCTTGTGCCACCAGTGTGGCTCTGGCCCTTTGGGGCGTAGTCGTGCAGGAGCTCTGGTGTATTGTTGTGGTGTCTGGCACAGGGATGTTAGCAGTGTGGGTCGAGGGTCGGGCCTGGATAAGACTTGTTCATCTGGTGCATCCCAGGGGTATTCAGTCGAACAGGGATCTGGGGAGTTCGGAGGCCAGGTTGGTGTCCTAAAGCTTTTAAACCGCTGGACCTTACGTGTGCCTGGCTGTGGGTGTTCTGGTTCCTTTATATTGTGTCCAGCATTAACTTTTTGTTTTGTGGTTTGTGCTGCATTGGCTTTTGTGGGATCGGACCAGACGGGCTGGCTTTTGGTCCCCGCAGGTTTGGGTGAACCTTGAGTGTCCATGATTGTTCCCACAACATAAGGAGACACTTGTGTGCACATATGTGATGCATCACCTACAAACAGGCACTATTTTTGATATTTCCCAGGATTTATTAGCAAAAATAAATAATAAACGGGACTTAAACATATGATGGACTCAAAGAGAATGACGAAAACACAACTTTGTTCTCAGACATCAAGGAGGTGTATCAGTGTTCCTCACTCCCACTGTGAGCTGCCACATCACTTCTCATTTGCAACTAACGCTGCAACTGAATAATTTCCAGCTGCTTTGTCACATCATGTCACTATGATGCTAGTGTGAGTGTAGGATTTCTCATGAAACTAATTGTCACCTGTCGCTTTGTCACTTATTGGTGTCAACACTGGGATAGCAGAGTAATGGCAGAACACAATTATCAAAAGTTCTTCATGCTTTTTAACTATTTATAATGCATCCAACATAATATAATACGTGCCCAAGTGGATTGGCACCCATCAAGGGTGTACTCCATCTCGTGCCCTAACTTGGGATAGGCTAAAGGCCCCCCATAACCCTGTATACAGGATAAAGCGGTACATTCACTGATATATGGGTTTTCTTTAAGAGTTTGCACCATTCAAACATTTTACTTCAGCTAAGAGTCTTAGCACCACACTGTGCTTCAAGTCATGCAAATGCCAATTAGTTTTACACCTTTATTCATGACAAATTTCATCCCAAGTCCCAGTTCACAAACCAAGTGCACAAACCAACTGGAAGGTCAGGACAGAACCGTGGCACACCACTCCAAATCAAGCTTATCAGGATTTAATAAGGGTTATTTTAATCTTTGTTTCAAACTAGTTTTTGCTTGAATTTTATATGAATTGTTGTAAGAAACATATTTTTTCCCAAATGGAATTTTCTAAATTTCACAGCTCATCCACCGCTGCGTGGAATGCAACTTTCTTGACTATGACCAATCTGAGTAGCAGATTCCTCTGGCTTCTCCAGAGTTCCCCTGTGGGTACTCCCCTGACTGATACCCTAATCTGTTTAATCTCCCGTGACCCAGACTCTACTGTTGTGGGTGGTTGTTTGCCTGGTCCCCTCACTGTTTATGTTTAGGCAGCACGGTGGCTTAGTGGTTAGCTCTGTCACCTTGCATCGTCAGGGTTCGATTCCCGTCTGGGTTAAATTCCCACTACTTGGAGTGTGCATATTCTCCCTGTGCTTGATGGGTTTCCTCTGGGTTCTCCAGTTTCCTTCCATAGTCAAAAGACATGCAGTTTAGGCTAACTGGTGTTCCCAAATTGCCTGCAGTGTGTGACTGTGTGTGTGTGTGCCCTGCAATGGATTGGCATACAAGTTTAAACTTAATCAATGTCTTCAAATAGGAAGAGGTCTGCCAAAAGTATTATAAATACCCACTCTCATACAGTATGAGGCTTGTACAAGGATATAAAGTTGATGTGGTTCCTTTTACAGTTCCTTATACTGTAATGACTTAATCACCTGCCAAATTGTAGTTCATGGGCTGCTCTAGACTGAGCCACAGCTGTGCTCTACTCTTTCATTTTTAATAATTAGCAACAAAGTACAGGTATTTATACCCTATACACTGGATCCAAATGACAGTGTGACAACTGTACTGTATGTGCCTAAATCTCTTTTCGCCCTATCTAACTCGATAGATCGGGCATGGCTGGCTGGAGATAATTGTTAATGGATCTCAGGCTTGCACTGCTCTATAAAAGCGTTGCCGCGAATCGCAGCTCAAGGTCCGGAGCTCGGGTGCAAGGAGAATGTGTGGCGGATGCCAAACACGAGAGTGGCACGTGAGCGGGGCGATGCAACGTCCCCCTATGACTTTGTGGACTAAGCATTGTCGTTTGATCGCCACACAGACAGCCGCTAAAGAACTGCACAAGCAGCCTTTGGCACTGCCAGCCTTTGCAATCCCGCCGCCAAAGAGGAAAAAGCTGCTGCATTCAACGTTAAGGCGCTGCGGTTTTCTGGAGGAGCAACAGCCGACTTTGGCTGCAATCACATTTGAATTCCATCTGTGGCCACACCCAAGAAGAGCTGGGCGGGGCCGGTTAACAGCGACTGTGACAGCAGCGTTGATGAGCCTGCAGGAGCTGCTGCCCATGTGGGTCCACTATGCCACTCTACCTGCTGCCATGACTCGCCAGCTGAGTGCCCACATGCAAGCTGGGCACTGCCTTTGGTAACGCATGCGCACAACCTCACTTCTTTCCTTCCCTTCGTTCCTTCCTCCATTCTTAAAATCATTTCCTTTTCCCATTTTCCTCAATAACATTATCCTATTCCCTCCTATATATATTACTGTATTCAAGATTAAAAGAACTATGTGTATTGATTTGTTCTAAAAAAATCTCTATAAGAAAATAGAGGAAAAAATTCTCATACAAAAAAACAAAAAAAAGGACACATGACAATGCTAAGGAATTTTCTAAGTATCTTCACCCTGTACAGTGTTTTCCATATGGTCTATTTTCAGTGAACTTGGTTTGTGAGCAGAAGAATAGATTTTAAAAATATACTCGATCAAGTGCACATGGCCTTGGATAAAATAAAATAAAGTATCATCTAAACACATGCTTTAATAAAGATTAGAGAGATTAGAAGAGATTAGGCTTGGGGATAATCTTTAGTCAATATGACTATACTTAAATTTAAATAGGAACCTACTGCTGAATCCTGATATTTAACATTTTCTTTCGTTCATCTATCCAACTGTGCAGCTTATCCTGTGTAGGGTCGCAGGGGGCCTGCAGCCTATCCAAAACAGGTTAAAACTTGGATAGGGTGCCAAGCCATTACAGAGCACAAGCACATACAGAAGTATACGCAGTCATACACTGTGCAATGTGCAAATTCCATTCAGCCTACGACGCATGACTTTGTTAGAGGAAACCAAAGAACACAGAGGAAACCCACCAACCATAAGGAGAACATGCAATCTGAGATTCAAACCCGGGGATACCATGAAGGTGTGAGTCTAACCACTAAGCTAAAGTGTAAATCTCTAGGGTCCAGGTTTAAACCTCGACCAGGTTCAAGTCCTGTCTCTGTGTGCATGTTGTTTGTATGTTTTCCCCATGCTTGGTGGGTTTCCCCGGGTACTCCGGTTTCCTCCCACAGTCCAAAGGCCTGCAGATTACGCTCATTGATGAGACTGCAGGAGCTGCTGCCCATGTGGGTCCACTATGCCACTCTACCTGCTGCCATGACTCGCCAGCTGTATAGACGATGAATGAGTAAATAAATATCAGCCCAAAAAATTGTGCCTTTAGTAGCTTTTTCGGGGGATGTCTAAGGGTACTCTGAATGTGGTTTCACATGCATGTTGCTGAGGACCTCAATCTTCGTGCAACCTTCAAGCACACACACATCGCAGGGCAATTTGGAAATGCCAATCTGACGACAATGTATGTCTTTGGAACCTGGAGGAAACACAGCATTAGTCACTGAGAACATGTAAACTCCACACACAGACTGTAGGCGAGATTTAGTTCCCAACCTTGGACATGTTACGCGATAGTGCTACCCCATCCATAACTAAGCCAAAGTGCTGCCGGATTTCTACATGGCCCACTCAAGTCCATATTAGTGACACTAGATACAGACTTCAAGATATGTGAAACTAAGCAATTCAGTTCCAGTTCCTGTCCTTCATTAAGCACTACCCTGCAGCAAAAGTCCAAACGATTCAAAAGTTAAAAAGCCTAAATGTGCTGAATATTCGGTTTTGACAAGGGGAAACCCTGGCCTTCAAGAATATGACTCACCGTCCAGCCACCTCCGTCAGTGCTCATGTCACAGTAAACCTGAAAGCCTGAGGGGAAGTGAATAGGAAACACAGAATAGATCCCATCTTCGCGCTGTCCACTGGCATAGATATCACTGCAGTCTCTCGGTTGGGAGGCTGCGAGATAAAAAAAAAAAAAAAAGCATAACATTATCATTTATCATCTTAACACAGCAGACATGACATGTGTCTTCTTTCACATGCTGCCTCTGAATAGCATTAGTCACTCAGAGAGACTGCCAAGAGAAAGGAACAGCCTAAGGGAAGGCTACAGGGTATAAGGCGACGAGGCTCATTATGGCCGACTGGCCACTTTAAGACAGCGAGGGAATAAGGGTTTTTCGTTACCGTCTCCTCTGGAGCAGCCTCTGGGCCGGATACTGCTGCGCACCGGAGCCCTCTGAAGCAGATCCGCTTTCAGCAGCCCCCTCTCGCTGCCGCCGTCCTTTTGCACGGAGTCAAGCACATCTCGCAGAGAGTTCACAACCTTCATCATGTTGATCTGAGTCTCTGACAACAGCTGGAGTGAGAACGCAACAAAGGAAAAAAAAAAAACACTTGAAAGCTTCTGGTTTTATTCAGGCACAAGAGACATCTTTATTATCCGTTAAGTGTTTAATATTTAATAGAAAAATCATAGATTTTTGCAGGATGTTAAAAATATGAAAAGAAACGATCTGTAAGGTTAAGAGATTTTTAAAAAATTATATGAATACAAAATGTACATTCATTCATTTATTCATTTATATTTTTATTTATTTATGTACATACTATTCTTAATGCATTCCTGCAACCAAAACACACATGCATAGTTTAATGCTGTTCATCTCTCATCTACTGTATATAGTCCATCCAAACTTCTGGAAACTTTTTTAGCCCAACTAGGGAGTGTGGAGACCAATGGTAACTTTTGGAGGCCAGTGGTGACCAGTGTATTTATTACCATTTTTAGAACCATGGTAGGACCTCTGATCAACATTTACACATGCATTCACATACTACGGGAAATTCGGAAATGCCGGTTAGCCTAATCTGCATGTGGGAGAAAACCGGAGTACACGGGGGAAACCCACCAAATCCAACTCCGTGCACACAGACCCCGAGGCGGGAATCTAATCTGGACCCTGGAAGTGCAAGGTGACAATGCTAACCCCTAAGTCACCGTTGCCGCCCATCTATATATTATTTAGCCTGATTTAGATTGTAGCCTAATTCTCTCATCAATCTCATACCGAGTCAGTGATTTTAGAGAAACCTGCTGTTCTCATCAATTCCGTCACCTTCATTAACCTCTTTTTTTTTTCTGGGCAGTGTTGCAGTACTGTAACACACAGTGGGAGGTGGGACTATCCAGGCACTGATTCCAGCTCATTGAAGGGCACCATCCACACATAAATTCACACCCAGAGGCAATTTATGGTTGCCAGTTCGTCTCCCAGCATGTTTCCGGAAGGTGGAAGGAAACCAGAGAACTCGAAAGAATCGACACGTTCAGGCACGGCGAGAACAAAAGACAGTAAATGGAGCTCAGGATCCAAATGGGAAACCTGGAGATATGAGACGGCTACATGCTGCATCACATTCTGAATCGCATCTAAAAGTGAGTCAAGTCAAGTCAAGTAGCCTTTTGTTGTCACTTCAACCATATACAGTTTAGTACACAGTGAAACGAAACAACGTTCCTCCAAAACCAAGTTGCAACATGACAACATAAATTAACAGAAATAGACTCTCTTACTAAGAAACCTAATTAGCTGGCTAGCTGAGTCAAGACAGATTGACATTTTAAGTTAACAGAAAACTATCTACGTTTTTATACAAAAGAGACAACATAAATGTGCTAACAAGAGCGACAATGTGACTATGCAACAACATGACAATACAAAACTTTGTAATGAGGTAATGAGGTAATGAGTTGAGGTAGTGGGAGGAGAAACCGTAAACGTTCCTTGTAAGTAGCAAAGACACTGTCCTGTTCAGAGGATGTGAACACTATCCGGTAGTGATGGGTCGTTCATGAACGATTCGTTCTTTTGACTCAGATGAACGAGTCGTCTCGGAGAGTGATGCGCAAAGCATCGCAAAACCTCCATATGTTATATACAGGAAACAGTATTGAACGATTCTCAGCAATAAGTCTTCA
>JAQQZS010000039.1:6719226-6731902 GCA_030068045.1 Platyallabes tihoni | reverse complement strand
TCCCCCGCGACCCTGATCACAGGATAAAGCGGTATAGAAAATAAATGAATGAATGAATATATATATATATATATATATATATATATACACACAAGATATATATTCCACAAATAGAACTGCAGGCTGATTCGTGCCAAAAATGTGGGAGATGGAGTTAAAGCTTATAAACACTTATAGTATGTAACCCAAATAATTTCGACATGCACAAAATATTCTCTATCAGTTTGCAACACTTACTGCTTCACTTGAAAAATCCTCGAAAGTGCAGAATTGCAGAATCTCATTTTGCTGTCAAAGCAGACCAAAGAGTGAAACAGAAAGCTACAGTAGAGGGAAAAAGAGATATGCAGCAATCCTAAAAAAATTCTAACATTTCCAATTAATGCAGACCATTTGATCAGTGATGAGGAGCATGAAAATTGTAATGTTGGTTTAATTATGTATCAGGGATTGAACAAAAATTAAGTACAGACTTTATTTATTTGGCAATTATTTACTTGTCATTAATATCAAGTGCACGGAGATGCCAAAGTGACAGCACAGATTGTTTTCAGCATGCGACTGATTGATGAATCAGCCACTGAATTTCTTTCCGGTTCACCAACTAAAGGGCAAAAGGGTGGAGTTTTAGGGAAAAGGTTTCTCACCGGGTGACAGAGCGCTGCATGGTGACTGAGTCGGCAGGGGGAAACCCGTGGTGTTTTTTTCTAATGAGCCCACACTTATAATTACTGTAACTAGCATTAATCAGTCTTACAGGACGGATCCCAAATCCAACCTGTAATTTGCTGTAGTAGAGATTTCCAAACATCAGCCTTCATTTATCTTTTGTCTTTAAGGCTCACATATTATATTCCTTTTGTAAAACTAAATCCGAGGTTCCGCTGTAGTTAAAACACAACAAAGCGCTGAAGAACTCAGGCGATTAGCCACTAACTTACCCATGTTTGGATCTTAGTTTCACCAACAAGTGGTTTCTTATGGCCACACAGCTGTTTCATCCCTGTCTGTTGATTTCTCATCACATTGTATTCATAAACAAGTGCTCTTACTTTCACTATTATAGAAATAGAGCTTTGATTTCTACTATAGATTTTTTAACAATGCAACTTTACCAAGCATTTACGTATATGATCACCGGTGATGACATTTTATCCCTAAAAATTCTTAACTTAAATCCAGTAATTGTAATGTTATCTTCGCTGTGTGCAAGCTAATCTTTTGACCATTCTGAAACTGACAAGGTTTTTCAATTTTTACTTTTTTTGGGCCAGACAGTGTAGTTGAATACTTTCGAAAATCTTACCATTGGCTTAAGTATGTGCACAGCAGAATGCAAATTGCTCTGCATAAGAAGAAACATTTGCATATTTGGATTGATGAGTAAATTCCTTATACTCTGGAACCGATTTTTTTTTGGAAAATCCTACATTTACAATAGCAGTCACGAGTCACTAATAACACAAGTCTGAGTAGAGTTTGAAATACAGTGCAAGAATGATATTTTCTCTCTATAAGGAATATTATGCATTGCTGAGAATGTTGTTCATCATATGATACTGTATTTAGTTGTGGTCTTTTCTTGTGTGTGTGTGTTCAAACCTCTGCACTTTGTTATGAGGTTACTACCCTCAGCCAGCATATATATATATATATATATATATATATATATATAACAAGTTGTCAAGAGGAAGACTGGGGAAACCATTTATTATTGCAGCAGATTGAACAAAGCACTCAAAAATGACTGTAGCAAAGCCAGTAAACTTTTCTAACAAAATAATGGACTGTAGGTCAGTTTTCTGAACATGAACCAGAGCTGCAAACAATCAGTCTAAAACTACTGGACTATAGCCATCAGCTTGAAAAGGAAACTCACCCTGCAATCCACAGCACCTCGACACCAGCAACTTACAGTATATCACCCCCCACCAGAGGGCCTGCAAAGCCATCTCAGCCTCCCACACTTTTGTCAAACCCCTTGAATTAAAGCTTAAAATCTTGACTTCATGCACAAATCCCAAAATACTTATTTGTTCCAAGAATTATGGGCCTGACTGTATATCGTGTTGCTGGTTACAAAATTACAAATAATGAAAATGAAGTGGGCGCATGCCTTCACGTTTTGATGCCAAACACACACATCAGTTATCCCCATGGATCCTGTGGGATGCAACAAAAAGCTTTTCCTTCATCATCCATAAGATTGTGGAATCCCCTTGACTTCTTGGTTACACTTGGACAGGGGGAACCCAAAACCTACAGTAGGTGTTTATAATGTTTTTTTCAATGCCATGGCTGATGAGTGTCTAAAAAAAAATCCTACAAAAATATCCTTAATTTAATGTGTGTTTTACAGGAAGTGAGACAAGTGGCAGCCGTAAAGGGATAAATTAGAGAAAACATGGGAGGGTATGTGATTAATCAGGGAAGCGGAATTCATAATGCTCCATAGAAGAGATTTATTATATGAAATTGGCCAGCAAATGGAAAGTCGTGAAGTGTGGAAATAGCCGGAGCTCGTATGAGACTTTGAGCAGGCTCAGCAATCTGTTGTGTGAAGAGGAATCTGTATGACCCACTGTAGTGGTTGATTTGCTTTCTAAAATCATGTGAATATTTTAAGCTTTGTGGGCCGGATGGACTGTTGGTGATGATTAAGAGTTTGGAGATAGGTGGGCTCTGAGCTGGTAACTGGATCAAATCTGTTCGCCAAGGTTGTGATTCTGGTGATACTGGATGCTTTTATATTCTGGACCAAGTGTTGTCAGACAGGCAGTGCCACAGTTTCTAACAGTGCTTTTACATATGCAGTCTGTCTGAATCATACATACCCTCATACATTTTCCACTTCAGTGTGATTCATTTGGGCAAGTGAGAGCACTGTACCCGGACCAAGCAGAACATATCCAACAGAATCTAAACTAGTAACTGGAGCATGGTTGGACTGCAGCGAGAATATGATTTGACACTGAATTAATCCAAATGCATCACCTGAAAAAATAACATTGTGTGTTTTGTGTTACTGGCATTTTATTTTGGATATGTATACTAAGACCAAAGATAGATAGACAATAAAAAACTAAAATATTTTGCTTTATTTACTTACATGTGATCCGTCATATCGAGTCAGATATTAAGTCGCACAGGTTAGTTTTGCGCTATGGCCAATGGTATGCGGTAGGTGAAATCCTTCAACAGGAATTGAGAAGGTTTTTAATCCTACACATTGTTTTAAAGCACTTTAATGAACACTGTCCAAGATGGGCACTGGTGGCTCAATGGTAGGTGTTTCGCCTGCCATGCGTGAGGCCTGGGCTTGATTCGTAGCCCAAACCCCAGCCACTGGACCGATGCAGTGTTGGTCCCAAGCCCAGATAAAATGGGAGGGTTGGGAGGAACGGCATAAAACCTGTGACAAGCTTGTATGTGTGGACTGAACAGTCTGCTGTGGCGACTCTTTGCCGGGAGCAGCCAAATGACCAATGACAACCATGAACACTATCCAAGCTGGTTATTCCAGTTGTGATTAAAAAAACATGCATTTTTCATTATAAAACTGCACTGCAAGTTAGTTTTAGGAGGAGCTGAGATATTCCGGTGTCTTTCTTACCACAACACAGAATTTTCATTTAAATTTATTAAAAACAGGATTTTAATTTGAATGACAAACTCAGTAAATGGACACGATGCACTAACATCCTCGGTATCAAAAGGGAGCTTATTGAACCAGGAATCTGGAAATTTTAATCATCCAAAATGTAATGTAATGTAATGTAATTTGATATGACAGGTCACATACAGTATACTGTAAGAAATCAAACCACTGAAACAGCAAGTGAACCAAACATATTGATTTTGGAATATTCAACCTATGTAATATTTTTTGAAAGCAACCCGTAAGAAGTAAGCAGTAAGAGTAACCATGAAGTCAGTTTACTCTGCCCAGTGATTTAGTGTGTATAAACAACAAGAGTGGACCAAGAGCTAAGCCCTGAGCAACTACTGAAGTAATGCTGTGAGGTGATGAAACGAAACCTACGCGCTTTGAGGAAGGATCGATCTTATGGCTATGATGAAAAAGCCAGGTCAGAATGTAGCTTCTGAAGTCCAAGCTAGCAACTGTGGATATGAGGATCTAGAGATTCAATGCTTCAAAGGCTGCTGCCAGAAGGGAAAAAGAAGGATGAGGACAGAAAAGGTTGAGGATGAGTTTTTGCACTTTTGGTCTTCATGGATAGCTTATTACTGTACATTTAAGATCATGAAATATTCTGTTGTTTTAGTGGTCATTAAGGGTGTTATGGATTGACATTTTTAAAGTAGGATAGAAAAGGTAACAAAAAAAATCTGTTTCATGGAATGCTGGTATTAATTGACTATTAAAAAGAAAAAAATTCAAATAGTAAGTCGGTTTCTTTATATGTAGCATGATCCAAAAACAAAGAAAAAGATGGAATCCACTAACATTCATTTTAAGAACAACATTTAAAATAAAACCTCTGTAATTATCAATGATTATCAAGAAAGAAGAAGGTGTCATAAAGAAAATGTTTGTGTTAAGCCACAAAAAAGTTACTGAAATTACTAATTGGCTGCAATTCTTGAATGGTTAATGCCACACTTTTAATACCACACCATCAATTAAAGCTTAAAGTCTTGACCTCACTCAAATCTTGAGTATTTTGTTCAAATTCAAATTAAGTATGGCGACTCTAAATGAACTTCTACTCTTGCTTTCCTGGGATAGTCTTCATAAGAACCAGTTTCTTCATGTACTTGATGGTTCTTGCAAATGCACTTGACAATACTGCTCACCACCATAGGCAAGACCAAAGAGCTGTCAAATGACATCAAGGAAAAGATTGTAGACCTGCACATGGCTGGAATGGGCTACAAGATCATCAGCAAGGAGCTTGGTGAAAAGGAGACAACTGTAGGAGCAAATATTCTCAAATGGTAAAAATACAAAATAACTTTCCATCGCCCTCGGTCTGGAGCTCCATGCAGGATTTGACCTAATGGGGTAAGGATGATCAAGTCAGTCCAGAACAACACAGGAGGAGCCTGTTAATAATCTTAAGGCAGTTGGGACCACAGTCACCAAACAAACCAATGGTAACACAATACACCGCCATGGACTGAAATCCTGCAGCACCTAAAATGTTCCTCTACTCAAGAAGGCTCATGTTGAGGCCCGTCTGAAGTTTGTCAGATAAGACCATAATTGAGACGCTGTGTTTGGAGGAAGAAAAATGCTAACTATAACCCTATGAGAACCATCCCTACAGTCAAGCATGGAGGTGGAAACACAATGCTTGGGAGCTCCTAAAGGTACAGGCCATCTTTTCCGCATTAAGGAGGGGCCATGTATTGTAAAATCTTAGATGAGAACTTCCTTCCCTCAGCCAGAACACTAAAGATGGGTCGTGGATGGGTTTTCCAGCATGGCAATTTCTCAAAAATACCAGCTAGGCAACAATGTAGTGGCTTAAAAAATAAGGTCATGGAGTGGCCTAGGCAGTCTCCAGATCTAAACCTATAGAAAATTTATGGAGAGAGCTGGAACTCCCAGAGTTGCCAGACGACAGGCAAAACACCTTAATTTTCATTATTTTTTTTAAAGATCTGTAAAGAAGAGTGGACCAAAATCCCTCCTGAGATGTGTGCAAATCTGGTAACCAACTACATGAATTGTCTTGCCTCTGTGCTTGCCAACAAGGGTTTCTCTACCAAGTACTATACTAAGACATGTTTTGCTTGAGGAAATACTTCTTTTTCTGCAAATCATTCTACCTGCATAACCTTTATATAAAGTGTTTTTTCTTAAAAATATACCTAGAATAAACCTTAGCATGTAAAACATTGTAAATGTACCAATTTTAGTGCTTTTTAAAAAGCATGGTCTTAAATCTGTTTTTTTTTTTTTGTTGCCCAGACTCCCAGTCACTCAGCTGTTTTGACATCCAAAGGCACACCATTAAAGAGAAGGGTCATGTTTTTGACGGAATGCTATGTCAAGCTGACCCATGCCAAAAGTTCGAATGGGGATTAGTGCAGAGTAGGGTATTAAGACTGCCAGATTTAGAGCTGTTTATATTGCGCTGTTTATTTTTTCACATCCTGTCACTGCTTCATACCTGCAGTAGCACAACCTGTGGCAGCTTTTTATTTTTTCAAGGTGAGAAAAAACAGCTTATGTAAACCCATACAGCTCGGCTGTCCTTCAAACAAGAATCAACAGCTTATTATAAAAGTAACCTAAGAGAACATGACAAACAATAACCAAGCGCTCCACATGGGTTTAAGGGTGACAGTTCATCCAGGCTGATAACTGATAGAGCCTGGTGTTTATTGCCTGTCTGAGGAAATCTAATGAAGGCATGATCCTACTTCACTGGCTGAATTCATAAAATGCTGATCTAAATGATCAGGCAGCTGGTCCCATCTGTCTCTCAGTCTGCCAGCAGTGTCTTGTTCCAGCACTCAAATAACGCTATTACAGGTTATATTTGTGCTCTCGAAATCATCACCTTGCCCAGCAGAAATACCAAAATAAATTCTATAGGTAGAAGTTTTTAGAATTTTGAGGACTTGTTTGTGAAGTGTGAAGAGACAACCAGATGTTTTGGAGCTGGGAAAAGCACTTGACTCTACGATTCTGCAAGTGCTTATCAAATGATTCAGCAGAGGATGCATCATACTGGTATAACTAAGAGAAATAAATACTTTAAACACTTACTTTAATCAGACAGCCCTATCTAAATGGCGAAAAACGATTAAAAACTGAATTTTGCACAATACGTCTCCTTTAATATTGAAAACTGAATAAAGAGCACCATGTGCATATTGACGAACAGACATGAGACCTGGCATCGTTAATCGAGCATCATTAGTGTACCCACAAACACACTGTGGGTACACTAATGATGCTCGATTAAGTTCAATGATGCTTATTCAAGCTGTTCCTAGTAACCCAAGTTATGGAGCAGGTGGTAGTAAAGCATGTGAATTTCCTCGAGACTAAATAAATGATTAAAAAAAAAAAACCATGCAGAGAGGCTTATCTGAAAATAATATGAGCTGAAAATTTTATTTTTATATTTTACATCATGATAGACTGTTTAGCATACAAGCTCTTTCTAAGGTATCGCTTTCCTTTAAATGAAATAATATGAACAGCAAAAACGGAAACCACCCCAAGACACATCTGTAGGTTAACGCTTGTATTCCTCAGTCTCAAACTTTCATCCATCTATTATCAAGACCACTTATCCTGTACAGGGTAGGCATGAGGCCTGGAGCTTAGTCCAGGGAACCTAAGGCATAATCTGGATGAGATGCCAACCCATCAAATGGAACAAGCACACAAACACCCAATCATACACTACTGGCAATTTGGAAATGACAATCAACTGGAGGAAACTCACCAAGCACATTGAGAACATGCAAACTACACACACACTGCTCATGAGATTAGAAATCCCATCCTCGAAATCCAAGGTGGCACTGCTAACCCCTAAGACACATACACATTCATACAGTACCTGTTTTTTTTTCTCGCAATTATTAAATATTATAACTCATTAATAACATTTTATTTTCACACCTTATATGACATTAACATAATGTTAATTAATCATAAATGACCTGAATCATTTTATTTAGTTTTCCTGGTAGGAAAAGTGAGTGTGTGTGTGTTCATGCACATCCTCTTTATAATGTAACCTAGTTGATTTTAAATGAAATGAAATCGCTTACAACATATGATATGACATGAAATGATCATATATTATGATATAGCAGCCTATGAATACCACATCCAACAGTCTTCACGGACTCTCCCAAGTTCACCTTCATCTTTATTCTGAATGCAAACACCTAGTCTTAATTACTCAATCACACTCCACAATACAAAAGGACTCTCAGCAATCCCATTGATTGTGAAGTATGCGCTCTGTGTTCCGTACCCCTGATAGCAAACCCTTTGTTATTCTGCTGTAGTGCTCGTGGTCATGACTACGCTTCTTTTCATGTCTTTGCCTATTCTAAGACAAGCCTTGGTTACACATGGCCTGATTGATTCTGCAATACCATTGTGTGTCATCTCTTATTCCACAAGTGTCTCACCTGGAGGAGCCTGGCCTGCTCAGACTGCAGCATGCTGATCTCCTGACTGATGCTGCTCTGACCCTGCCTCAGAGCGCTGTACTCCGCCTTCAGCTGGTTAATGTGGGCCGACAGCTTCGAGATCTCCTCGGCCAGTTGGACGAGAAGCCCACGCTCCTGTCCCTTCACGGACTTCAGGTCAGTGTCGTGGTGGGTGAGCGAGTGCAGCAGGGATGTCTGAACCCCCTCCAGTCGGAGGAAGTTGCTGTTGTAGTCGGGGCAGTTGGGTTCAATGAAGATGTTAATGCGGGAGCCGTCGCCTCTCTCTACAGTCACCAGGGCGTTGCCTTCGTCTTGATTAGTAGTGATGAGGGGTGGAGCATCGGAGCCTGGAGATGCCTGGGAGTGGTTCATTAAGAGGATGGTGCCTGTTACAGTAAGGGCCAGGAGCACGGCAATGAAGAGCAGGATGGTGCACAGGAGGTAACTACAGCTCCTCCTCTGTAAGAGAGAGAAAAGATAAAGCCAAGAGATACAATTATTACATACTGTATGTATATATACATACTGTACATGCATAAAAATTGCATATAGCATGCTGTATAAAATGTGCCGCAGGTGCAAGCTAATATATGAGCTCGGGCGGGTTTACTACTGACTGCAGGGAAGACTTTAAGCTGATTTCTGTGATTGCTCTGGGCCTGTGAGAGTTTGGCTCCAATAATAAACTACACGAAATGCTTTGTCTGTGCAGCTCCTCCAGTAAGGGAAAAATCCCCCAGGGGCGAAAGTATGTGAGAGAAGTAGGGAAGATACTAATACAACGCCTGCGGCTCAATCCGTTCCGTTTCAGTAAAGTTCCTGGAGTTGACAACTCTTTTCTCAGTGTGTACATACACAAATAATGGCAGCCTGTCACAAATGAAGAGAAAAGGGATTTGATGACAAACGTTGAAGCTCAGGGAGAACAAAATGGCCAAAAAAAAAAAAAAAGTCTGTGATCTGTTTGTTTATTTATTTATTTATTTAAAGTTCTGCAGAACTCATTTCATAACTCCCTGCAGTGTACGTAGCAGTTCCTATATTTCTGTAGATTCACACAGCAGTATTGCTTACAGCAGGTGTTCTCAAACTTTACCTGTAAAATAAATTCCGAGAGACCTCTTAAACAATCAAACGAATTCCATTGACCCTGTCAGTACAGATTTATCTTGTGAGTACTGTATTGTATAATCCTACTTGTTTTTCAAATATGTACAATCCTTTTCTGGCTTTTTATTTTAACCATACAGATGTTTATTGCTCAAATATGATAAATAATTTAATGACTACTTGTTTTCAAATAAGCATATCCAACTCAAGCGGGTCAGGGTTGGCTCCGTGGTAAAGGTATTGGACTACGGTTTGGAAGGTCCCAGGTTCAAACACAGTTGCCACTATTCGGCCCTTGAACAACTCCCTAAACCCTCCACTGCTTAGATGCATAATAAGATAAAAATTTAAATCGTTCTGGATAAGGACGTCTGCCCAATGCCGTAATGTAAGTGGATAGTTAAATTGGCTATTAAGAACTCTTAATAGTCATAACAGCTTTGATAATGTTGGGTTGTGAATCCAGCACTGTAACTGGAAAAAAAAAAAACACACACCCCCCCCCCCCCCCCCCCATTTTAATTTTAATTACCAGGATCCTAATGTATTCTAATATCAGATTTTTGATCACCACAGTCTATTAGGAGTGTAACAATACTCCAAAATCATGGTTTGGAACGTACCTTGGTTTTGAAGTCAGGCTTACGTAGAGGGCAGTTTAAACATACTGTAAAAAATGTATCATATATTTAACTGATCAGTGTGCCAATCTATTGCAGGGCACACAGTACAGGCAATTTGAGAATGCCAATTAACCTAATCTGCGTGTCTTTGGACTGTGGGAGAAACCCGGAGTACCTGGAGGAAACTCACCAAGAAACCGACCACTCCGGAGAAGAATAAATATAAACAAAGTAAAACTACTTACCTTTAAATGTGTTATAACATACACTATGTGGACATTTGTATTTGGCCAAACCTGCAATGACATTGTATCCAAATACAGTACATACACTGCAATAAGTCCCCTTTTGCAGCTTCCACTTTTCTTGGAAGGCTGACCACAAGATTTTGGAGTTTTTCTGTGGGAATTCGTGCCCATTCATTCTGTAGAGCACTGGACAAGATTGGACGAGTCAGGTTCATCCACTCTGAACTCCTTAAACCATGTATTTATTGTCCTTGCTTTGTGTACTGGTGTCATGTTGGAATAGAAAAAGGCCCTAACTATTGCCACAAAGTTGGAAGCATAGCATTGCCCAAGATGTCTTGGTATGCTAAAATATTACGATTGCCCTTCACTGGGGAAAAGGGGCCTGATTGAAATACCTGAATTCAATAATTAACAGGTTTGACCAAATACCTTTTTTGTCTATATAGTGTATTTACAAGGATTACCATTACACTCAACCTTGCCATATTCACAAGCCCACAAGATATGAGTGCATGGGGGGACATGTGAAGAATACTGTGCAACCATGGTGGGTACTGGTGAACATTATTATCCTATTGTTTAAAAAGCCACTCTTAAATAATCTAAGCACGATGAATATTGTTTTCCCAAAACATAATTAGAAAAGAGTGTTTGTTGTAATGTGCACTTGGTTATGTAAATTTTCTTCATGTTTGTTGGCTATAATATGATCACGTGAATCAATCACTGAACCTAATGATTTCCATGAAATGGATGCCAAAATCATTACATATCCCAGCAGACACTGTGGGTAGAAGGCCCACAAGAAGAACCAACGGTTAAATGGACTCATTATGGCATGTAATTTTTTCATAGTGCTCAGAAATCAAGGTCATGAACTTGTACATCTCTACATATTGGCTTTTAATGCAACGGGTTTTTAAAACTGTAGAAATCACATCAATTCTAGTTTTATGACCTGCAAGAATGTTGATTGCAGCAATTATTCTGTGCAGGATTTAAGATTGCAAGAAATGCATGAGGAAATTCTCAACACAGATAAAAGCGATGATTAGAACAGGAAAGAGCAGAGAGCAGCTGAGCTGAATGTCTACCATCAGGATCGACTCAATAGAAGCAGAGTCCCACCGGGTCTATGTAAGAGGAATAAAAGCAGTTTCTGTCAGAAATAGCTTTGTCTTCCTTTGTGCTTGTTGTATGAGTGATGACATCAAGTGTACATATTAGATAAGAAGAGAAAAAAAAGACTGAATTCCCAAAATGCACATATGCTCATATTCGCTAAAAAAATATACACACCAATCCACCAAAACATTAACACCACATAACATGAATATATTAACATAGATTACCAATTATATACCAGGAAACTGGTGACAGCATCTGATTCCACAAGACCTCTAGGGGCCAAAGGCCAACCTGGCTGGTGGTCCAAACCCACAGAAAAGCCAAAGCAGCACAAATTACTGAATGAGCATGCAAGGAATGCACCGGACAAACTAGTCTGATGAACGGAGTCACAACCCACAACATCCAAAGAGTCCACTGCGTACCTCCTCCTGAAAGACACATAATGTTTTGCATTTCATTGGCTCTGGACATGTACAGTACTTTGCACAATGACAAAGTTTAATCTAATCTAATCTAATCTAATCTAATCTAATCTTTTGAAAGGGCGCAGTGGAGGCTCAGACAGCTACGGAACTGAGTTACGGATCGGAAGGTCAGCGGTTCAATCCCCAGCTCCACCAGATTGCCACTGTTGGGCCCTTGAGCAAGGCCCTTAACGCTGCCTGCTCCAGGGGCAATGTACCATGGCTGACCATGCTTTAATGTATATGTGACAAATAAAGGCTTACCTTAAATGTTTTTATTTTTAATAAGGCAAATGGAGCATCATATGCAGATTACTAACAAACTCAAAGTTGCATCCAAAAGAAATTCAATGATTGCACACTGTGTATATGTTCTTCCTGTTAAAACCGGTTCTGTGGCCCGAATAATGGTGACTGCTTGGCGCTCGAGCACGTATTGTCAATGTTTTATTTCGTGCAAACTTTTAAAGATTATAAGAACCTTCATGTGTCAGCAGGAACGATAAAACATTATGAAAGACACAAAGTAGGAGGAACATGCTGTAATGAGAGCGAAGGCCAACTGCACTGACGCATGAGTAAAGACTAAACCACGGTGGCCATGATTACTTATTCTGGGAGGTAAAGGTAAGAGTATCAGGTTCACAAGGAGAGTAGAAGTACAGAGAGACGCCTCGAGTCATAGATTCACCTCACCTTGGCTTTTTGATGTGAAGTTAAATAAAGTGTGGTGCACTTTGAAGAAAAAAGGGTTCATTGAGGAGATGGATACTGTAGCTGTGGTAAAGTGCCTTAGCTTTCCTTTATACCTCCCATGCTGCTTCGTGTGCTCCATTTCTGTCCTATCTGAAAAAGCAGATTCATTGTGTGAGCTTGAATTATGGGTCAGCGGTTGCTAAGTTTCCCTTTAAACATTACCCTTTGTCCATCATATGCTACTTGACTC
>JAQQZS010000039.1:6693565-6704330 GCA_030068045.1 Platyallabes tihoni | reverse complement strand
CCCTAAGACTCCTGGGATAGGCTCCAGGTCCCCGCGACCCTGAATAGAGGATAAAGCGGTATAGAAGATGAATGAAAGACTGAAAAGCAAATTTTAATATTTGCACCTCAAGATCTAGAACGTCTCAGATGTTTATGTTAATGTTATGTAATTCAGAAATAATCAACTGCATGAAAAAAGTGTGCCACAGTCACCAAAATCAGGCCATTGAAAATTGGCCCTTTCAGACAATCATTACACTATGACTGAAAGTTGGGATGCTATAGCATACAACAATAACCGATTCTAATCAGAGGCTTCAATTAGAGCGAATCTGTGAATACTGTGTTGGACTAATCAATATGCGCTATTCCTAGGTCCCGTCCTGGCTTGACTCAAATGGTTCGTACAGTTTATTGAGCCCTATAAGAAGCCTCAGTAAAACATTCTGATCAGTTTGGAATTCATTGGTTGTCTTGGCAACACAGCAGACGGATCTGTTTGATGCTTATGCCCTATCGGGAAATTGCACCGAAAAATGGCAACATGCATTAAACAAAAGTGCTGTCAATCAAAATGAAAAAAAAAAAAACAACCCTCCAGTTAAACAGAGTTCAAACAAACTTTTGATTATCTGCTTTTCATCTAGGCGTTTTTCTTTTTTAATCAGAAAAATCATCCAATGTAGAAGAATTCTACAGCAACCAAGTGAAACGCAGTGTGCGAGCATAAGCCTGTCTGTTTTCTCCGCAGCTTCAGTAAGATTTAAATGTACAACATTTGTAGATAAGGGAGAGCCATGGTAGTCACGGTCCATTGATAATCATTTCAAGTCAGGCAAGATTCAAAAGAAGAAGAAAAAAAAACATAGCATGTCTAAGGCCAAGAGAACAGCTTCAATATGTCCTGGTGCATAACGAGATGAACGGGACTTTTTCAAAAGAGGTTTTGATGGTGGTGGAGAGCCATGTCTAAAGGCTCCAGCATACTCAACTAGGAGACCATGGCTGTGCAAAGAAGGGATCGGCTTTGCAGCTTTACAGGCTAGCACGCTCATGAGGAAAAACAGAATGCTCTATTTCCTATTTTCAACAAGAAATAAGATATAGGTGGCACAAGATGGTACCATTTAAAGAAATTGAGGGTTGAAGATGTGATACTTGGCATAAATTGCCAGTAATGGCCAACTACAGGCTTGTTGGCTACGTGTGTGTTTGGACGTTAAGTTTACACAGCTGCTGTGTGCAAATGCATGTGGCAAATGAAGCCTCTGGACAATGTCCACAAGTATTGTATACAGAAGGCGTTAAGATCTGGTGAATGTGCCTGTCATAGCTTATTATTTACACCATCATCCTTGTCAAAGTCTTTAGTGGCCATTACTATCTGGATTTAAATATTTAATTAGTTGGTAAAAGTGATCAGTCAGGAGAATTTTCTGTACTGATTTGAAATGATCCAAACCATGACCAAACCTCCACCATCAAACCTCAATGGCAATGTTCTGGCTTCCACTTCATCAGCTATGGCTGTGTAGGTCAGAGGAGGAGATTGTCATTTGCTACACGCTAAACAGAGATCTACTGTACTTCTGTTCTCAGGTACAGTACGATTGACTTCCATATTTGATTCGATTCATGCCTTAGCACAATGTATGGTTGTCACAACCACCTTTTTCAGAGTGGCAACGGTTTCTGAGAGTACAACAATTGTGTTCTCACTGGTTAAAATGGACCAGAATTTGGGGTCAAGTGTTTTCGGAAACAATAATGAGCCCTAATATGAAAACGCCTTAAATTATTCAAGTTTTATTGACAATTTTACTGCCAATATTTCACTTTATTTTATACCTTCATACACTAGTTAGCTAGCTAACATTGGTGGAGCTGTGACTTGTGTAAAGACAAACAAAAACATCAATTCGATTTGATTTCTGGCCATTTCTGATTTGTTTCAACAGCTTTGATGTCTATTATCTGATTTCTCTCAAACGACTATATTTCTTACAGGCTTAAAACGACTAAAACATTGAAACCTTGCTGGGTAATTTGTCTTTTGGATTGTTTAAATGTCATGTCTCATCCAAAGCATATCATCCTTTTTTTCCTGCCAGCTTTCGGATCCACCCTCCAGTCCAGTATTGGTGCCCCACCAATCGCCTATGAACTCAAAAGGAGAAGAAGCGATAATCTGGCAAAAAAAAAAAAAAACAGGAAAACTTTGTGAAATGTGCAAGCGCTGTGTATTTTCTGCAAACCCTGTGTTTTATATTCAAGTAATAAATAAATTTTAGACCATTTAATGTTTGTTAATCAGGTTTACCTAAACAATTTTAAAAGTGTTAATCAATTCTGAATTGAAAACTGACCCACAAATGACCAACAAAACATGTTGGTCATTTAACTGCACAGCTCTAAGCATTACCTTGCCTGGCAGGATTTCTGCAACATACTGTATTTGTACTCCGTAGTCATAAATCTTCATAATCTTCACTCCACAAGATAGACAGTTTGCTATCAAGTGTGAATTAAGGTTAACTCATTTCATTCTTGGCACAAGATCCGGTGCAGGAAATCTGTGCAGTGTGTAAGGGAACATGTGTGAGCCATGGTACAGTATATAAACGCCCTAATGAGCAAATCTTTCAGAGCCAACAGACTGAGCCCCATTACAGAGGGCGAACTGCTGTAGAGCAGGTTCCAGCTGTGTTTATGCTCCCCTGCGGTGTACGGCACGCATGTGTGGCACTCTGTAATGAAGACGCCGGTTTAGACACGCCTGCTCTCCACTACTGCATTCACTCTTGAAGGAACCACATGCTGCTCTCCATCACTGCTTGAGAGATAAAATGGTGCTTACAGATGGAAATCAGATCCAACACCCTCTCAAGCTCCTGCTCGCATTGATTAGTCCTGAAAGACAGATACTTTCACCGAGTGTCCTTCGGGAAAGGTTCTGGCTCTGGATAAATAAAGAAGCTTAAATTTGGAACTCTAATTCAGGATCAGGTTGCTGGTTTTCAGGAACAGCACTTCTACCAGGTTTGGGGTCAATTTGATTTACTCAGACTATGAATTTATTCAATATATTTACCTTCTTAAAACACGAAGGGAACAAGACTGGCTCCATTGGTGACTCCCGTAATCCTTTTAACATGTAGTTTAACACATTGTAATTTGTCAAATTATACCAGTTTAGTAAGGGGAAGGAATATACCATGTGCCAATAAGGCACATGGGCATGCTGTCATGGAAACATAACTAACAATAGCTATGTGTGCATGGAAAATAGTTATTTATTGAAGTTAAAATTCTTCTGATTAGAGATTTCAACTCAACTCTTTATATGGACTCTGATCCGATAAGATGTGTTTATGTGATCAAAGCGTTTAATGTCTCTATTTATATATATATATATAATAATAAAAATTGTGCATATAATTTTTTTATTGATATATTTTAAATAAATATAACAGAAGAAGGTTAGATTTAGGTCAGGTCAAGAATGCAGCCGTATATATGATTGGATGATGCGTCATTTAGTGTGAAATGTGAGCCAACCATCACTTCCTTATCCTCCAGAGACCAACAACCAGTGGATGAAATTCCAAAGTAAAGACTTGCAGGGAAAAAGTGGATATTACGGAATTTATCGATTAGGAATGGAAGCAAAATTTTCTTCATGGTAACTCATCATGTCACCTACTGCTACCTTCACGTGGGCCAGCAGAAAAAGTATACTGTATCTATTTTAACAAAAAAGAAACAATCAGATCAAGTGTTTAAATGGCTATTGTAGTCAGGCTGGATCAAGCCAGACTGTTCTGATTGATGCATGATTCAAGACTGATGCATGAATAAACGTGATGCATATTTTGTTTCTGGCTGGGGTATTATTACAATTATTATTGATATATAATAATAATAATAATAATAATAATAATAATTGTTGCTGTTATTATTACGTAATTTACATAACATTTCGATTCTGTAAAGCTGCTTTGCGACAATGACCATTCTTAAAAGTACTATACAGGTAGTCCCTATACAGGTATTATACAGATATGTTAATGGTTTGTGGTGTTCATGTTACTGCTGATCGGTGTATAGTGATTCTTTTTACTAGCCTGTCTTGCCATGGAACAGAAAAACTGCAAATTCTAACATCCTTCATTATGACAAAGCAATACATTTAGCTTTGATTGTCTACCTAGGATGCACAGCTCTAACTGGTACACAGCGCTGATATTGGAGACTCCTTCTAAAAATGCTGAATGAATTTCTTACATTTACAGCAGTTGGTAACCACCCTTATCCAGAGCAAGTTACTGTACATTTTTGTCTTATTATAACTCTGAGCAGTTAAGGGTTAAGGGCCTTACGCAGGGGCCCAACAGTGGCAACTTGGTGGTGGTGGTGGTGGGGGGCATTGATCCAGGAACCTTCAGAACCATAGGCCAATGCCTTAACCACTGAGTTACCCTGAGTTACACTGAGTTTAAATTTGTCCTTAAAAATAAATAAATAAATAAATAAATATATATATATATATATATATATATATATAATTTTTTTTTATTTATTATTATTAAACCTACACACATTTTTTTTTGTAATCTATTAGTGTGAATAGAAGCTCCAGTGCAAGTTGTAATTATCCTGTATAAATGATAACGGGTTAGAACGAGCATGTTATCATAATCCCGTCATTTGCCTTATTGACATTAAGTCATGGTCATGGTGTTGTACAAAGTTACTCAGCAACTTCTGACCAATCAGATTCAAGAATTCAACATTGCTGTAGTATGGCTTTGAATATAAACTAAAAAAAAAAAAAAAAAAACATATCCACTATGTATAATAATCAAAATGAATAACAAATCTTATTACCAGTGTTAATGTAGTTATTAATGTGATATTTGTTTAAAAATAAACATTGAATAGTGCATCGGTTAATGAGTAAAACAACATCTCGTCCCTGAACAGTTTATCATTTACCTGACACATGACATCAGATGCTTAGTGGAGAGAAATAGACTGATACCTTTCTGATAATCAATCACCGCCTGAGAGTTGTTTATGTCCTGCAGTCATTCTCCTGTGACTTCTGCTTTGTGTGCCCTCCCTTTCATCATGCTCCTATGATGGATATTTAACACACAGCAACAGAGGAGCAAAAGCCTTCCATCAGCTGGAGACTCAGACTCAGGCAGATTTCACACTCCTCTATAATCAGTCAGCTGAAACCAAGACCGTAAGACTTAATTATACACGCAGGTCTTGTTTTAGAGCCATCCGTCTGAGCCCCAATGAGGCCTGAGATTCATGCTACAGAGAAAGATTAGGATCAGGGCTCCAGTGATTCATGCAAGAAGTGCTGACCGCCAAATGAACCAACAAACGCTAAATCAAACGCACGCGTGACTACTTTACACATAGGAAACAAAATAAAGTGTATCTGGGTTCTCCTTTGTTTTTAGATTTTCTTTTCATCAACACAGTTTGAGTTTGGGTTTATGGCTATGCATGTTAAGTTGAAAACAGTTGGGACCCAAACGACCACACATTGATTGGACATTCAGGCACAAATGAGCTTTTTTCGAGTTTAATTCAGATTCTGTGACTTTACATTCATTGCATTATGTTCTATCCATTATGTTGCGTGTAGCAGAACAATGGCCAATCAGACTTTATATAAATGCTTGTCGAGGACCCGTCTGGCCATGTAGCCTCTAGATGTAGTTCATACTGTAATTCATCTCTGTTATGCTTACAGTGGATATACCCTATATTGCCAAAAGTATGCAGACGTCTGACCATTACACCCATATTTACATGATTGTCGAGAATGCAAAAATGTAATATATGGGCATTTACAGGTTAACAGTTAGTTCCCGTCTGATTGGACGACAGGGATTCCACAAGTGATGATATAGAGTATAACAGCACTGGGATGTTTAAAACAAATCTGAATCCCAGATCCCTCTCTAACCTCAGATTAAGGGCATTACTTAGTGTGGGGAACAAGGGATTGTACACCCTACTAGCTTTCCATTTCATACTGTACCACTACTAAGACTTAAAAACTACTTTCACCCCAATTAATTCCACTAACTATCGGTTGCCAGCTCCACTAGTCGTGGTTAGTTAGTTCAATCAGTCTCGGAAAGATATGTCTTGGAGGAACCAAATTAACTGGTTCAACAAACAAATCATAATCTGTTCATAGTAACTGGTGTTTGTGGAACTGTTGTATACAGTAAATACAATATCATATCTGAGGTTGTTCTGAATATCAGCAGGGCTGTGATGCCTTCCATACTGATATTCAATACAACAGGATAACCTCAAGATTGATATTGCTTATGTATTAATTTCCAATGCATGTAATATATCATCATATATTTGTTTAAAATATGCACCATATGTCCAAACCTATTTGAAATTGGTCCTGGAAATTGGTGTGTTCCAGCTGGCTATTTACAATCCGAGAGCACGAAGGTGAGACTTGAACATACTGTCGTGTTCGTTTGGCAAAAGATTTTTTCTTACATATAAATGTAAAAAAAAATAAAATAATAAATCACAGTATATCACACCAGAAAACAGAGCCCATGCAACATGATGCCTAACCATGCAATCAAGCTTACTTTTACTGCACAGCAGGATAATTAATTGGATTAAATTTGGTTTTCACTCCAACCACTGCCTTGACATTCTCACACAAATGTTTGGATTTTCTTTTTTTGTCCACTAAGCTAAAAGAGTGAATTAAGCCCAGAGCATTATTTGTAGATGGTTGTAGGAGGCTGATGAATAGAAAGCACAGACATTGTCTTGAGCCAGAGCTTTAAAAGTCACTTCATTACGAAAGCTATTTCGCCTCTGGGGCCGTTTACACTCCTGGTTCAACTTCTAAACGCTAAGAGCTGCCACAATTTAATCTGACGTGAGTGATATTCTCAACATCTACTAAACTTAACCAACAAAAGAGACTGTTTTCTATAATTAACCATGTTTCATCAGGATACACATCCTAATCAGTCCTGGTTAGATGGTTTCTTTTACCCATTTTTCCAACTGTGTTTAATAGAAACTATTAAAAAATTCTAAATTATGAAAGAATGCTTTGCTTCCAAATACATAACCAATAACAGAGTCATGGTAGTGAAGGATAGTGGAGGGCAACTGCAATACCTTTCTTTCATGCTAGAAAAAAAAATCCAAAATCTTAATAATAATAATAATAATAATTACAGGACATTTGTCTACATTTATTACATTAACTGCTTGACATAATAAAACGCCAGTTAATCTGTCATTAAATTCAGATTTCAATTCAATTATATTTGTATAGACATTTTAATGATGGACATGGTCGCAAAGCACCTTGACAGAAATAAAAATTCTGGATATATACAGTATATTGCAAAATGTGAAATTTATTTTAACATTATCAGTTAATCCTTACTGAGCAAGACACCGGCTAAGGTGGCAAGAAGAAACCTTGATAGGAACCAGACAAGTAGTTACGTTCAAGTATGACCCACTGCACAAAGGAGCTACTTCCTGTTACCACTGATGCTATAGCCGAACCTAAACAATTGTTTCCTTATCAGTCTCTCACAGATTGTCTTGTTATAAAGAACCTGTTTTTTATTGTAGGAATGACACTGCCTTAGAATAAGTGTAATTAAAATACAAACCTGTCATCTATTTGCAGTAAAGCTATAACGATGCCATTCAACGCTAAAACTATCATGGATCTGACATGTTTGGCCTTGATACTAAGTCTATAACATGCATAAACCTCTACCTCCACCATACTCCAATGTTTACTTGATACATGTATGCCATCAAGCTATTGTTTTACACCCTATTTTTATTTTTATAGATTACTCTTTCAAAGAAATGCCAAAAAAAAAAAGAATAAAAGAAAAGATAAACAGGAATTTCAGCCTCCTTGCATTTTTTGACGCTGACTAGTGTCAAGCTGTGCCAAGAGATATTCGTTTTCTTGTAAGCATCTGTTTATTGATGGCTATCCTGCCGTAAAGGAAAGAAAGTCGCACCATGCACTGTTCTTAAAAAAACATTTATAGTAGCTTTAAGCATAAAGGCTTCAAAGATAAGAAGGAAATGAATCAATAAAATCCACTTCAAGTCTCAGACTCCTCAAACAAGCAGGTGGTTTGTTTCCTCATTTGTGAATCTAATTTGTGATTGCAGATATAATTTTTATTAGCTAGCCTTGACAGTAAGACAGTGGAAATCACAGCTACAGTATTTTAATAGTAAAAATAAGAGCATTTCCATATACACTGTGTGACGTGAAAAGAACTCCAAAGACTGGGACTAAAGACATGTGTGGTCATAAGAAAATCAATTGGTATTGAGACTCATCAGGAAAAAAAAGGCTTCATTTTGCTATAGGGAGCATAAAGATTGGCCTTTGAGACAATGGAAAAACATCACAGCCTGATGAGTGCAGATGTGGGCACATAAGGGGTAAGAAGGGAAGCGCATGAAGAGATGCACATATCATGCATAGTGTCCACTGTACAAGCCTCTGGAGGCGGTGTTATGATCTGGGGTTGCTTCAGTTGGTCAGGTCTAGACTCAGCAACATTATGTGGCAATAAAATGAAGTCAGCTGACGACCAGGTTATCATGACAGGTTGTGTGTTACAGCTGAAAAGAGTGAGAGTGTGGTTCTGGAAGCATGAGGAATGATTTTCACATTTGAATTCTCCACCACAGAATCCTGACCATAAAAATAATGTCTTTGGGACATGCTGAAGAGAAATTTACAGCTCTTTGACTCTCCTATCATGACTTCTCCTAGAGAAATTGACTCTCCTATCATTAAAACATGATCTTAGCACAAAATGAATGCAACTCTGCATTGCATAAAATCAATGCCACAGCAAATGTTGAATGTAATCAAAGCTAAAGACAGTCCAATATTACATTGTCAAATATTACCATGTATCAGTATATTGTGCACCAAACAGCCATAACATTATGACGCCCAAATATTTTGTAGGATTTTCTTGTACTGCCAGAGCAGTTCATCCGCTTTGGGGCATGATTCCACATAAACTTTGCATGCTGCAGGTTGTGGCGTTGAGCCTCTGTGGATCGGACTTATTTGTCCAGTGCATCCCATGGGTGCCTCAGGTCAGCAGTCTTTGGTTCTTTGCCTGCTGCGCACCGTGTGTAGTCGGCTGTGGTGCGATGCAAACTCTTCTTTTAGGGTGTTTTCACATTAGGGTCCTGGAATCGTTTCCGAGAACAATTAAATCGGGAACTTATGTCTGCTTCATTTTGATCAGTGAGAACATCTACTGTAGCAACGTTATTTGGCAATAAAATGAGATCAACTGTACTTAATGACCAGGTTATTGCATCTATGGAGTCTTTCCTACCTGACGGCACAGACATATTCTCACTCACACACTCACTCATCATCTATACCGCTTTATCCTGTATTCAGGGTGGCGGGGAACTGGAACCTATCCCAGGAGACCGCAAGGCAGGATACACCCTTGACAGGGAGGCAATCCAGGGCAAAAATGCACACACTCATTCACAGGCAATTTTGGAATGCCAATTAGCCTATTCTGCATGTCTTTGGACTGTGAGAGGAAACTGGAGGGAAATAAACCCAGACCCTGGATGTGCAAAGCGACCATGCTAACCACTGAGCCATTGTGCCGCACCAGGCAGCATATGATAGTTTCACAACTGACTTTAATTCTATGTGCCTGATTCTGGAAACTTGCTGTTCATGCTAATTAATCCGCCTAGTAAAAATGTTCTACCATTATCCAGATCGTATACTCTGAATTGTTTTGGCTCATGTCCTTCACACTACACCAACTGTCTTCTAATGCGATTTTTTTTTTTTCATGTAAACATGTCACCAGTTGGAAAACAGATAATTAAACAAATGACTTTTTCATAAACATCTGCTTATAAAAAAGGCTATTAGCATATAGATCAAAATAAGTATGTGCCTGTATTGGGATGCCTGCGTTGAAATACCACAACTGGCCATATATTTTCTATAAAATGCTGTCAGAGTAGCGTTTGTGTTTGCAACTAACTGGAAAATTCTAACAGACGGACGTAAAGGATGTATTCATCAAACACTAAGCCGATCTGTTCTACTTCTCCACTCCGGGAAAGTGTTATTGATCCCATGAGAGTCCCTTTGTCTCCAGTGGGAGAGGAATTTATTAATAAACATCAGGCAGGAAGATGAATTCACGCTGATTAATTGGCAAACCCTGAAATAACCTATGATGCGTACAACAGGAGCAGGATGTGGCATGAGCCAGCACAAAGCTGCCTGTGTATGGCATGGCATTATTATTCAGAACACAGGTGAGTAAATAGTAGTAATTGTTTTTTAATGACCTAAAATAGTATTGAAATGTCAGTTAAAATGACAGTGTGAAATATTCATGTTGAATAAAATGAGAGTTTAGGCCTAGAAGGGCTTATATCGTACATGGCTTCAAGCATATTAATTCAACTTCCATCACTTTACACTGAGTGAAACAAAAGGACGTTGCTGTTACACTTCAGTCGCTCACTTAGCAATGAAATATCATCCCTCACTTCCTCCTCGGCGTGACCGCGTCTGTCACAAAACAGCTGCAAGTGAATTTCCTGATGGGCAGAAAGTGCAACGTATACTCATAGTCAGAGGTGGAAAGTAACGAATTACATTTACTCGCGTTACTGTAATTGAGTAGTTTTTTTGTGTATTTCTACTTTTT
>JAQQZS010000039.1:6611255-6621429 GCA_030068045.1 Platyallabes tihoni | reverse complement strand
TAATTGGGATATGCGAAGAAGACATTTCGCTGTGCTGTAAAAAGTACATGTGACAATAATTGAATATTCTTCTTCTTGTTGATTATTTGAATGCCATGTCTCTGTCACAGTTGTAGAGGTAAGTGCAGATGAGATGTGTTTTAATAATTTACACCAGTGTTTTAATAATTTACACCAGTGTTCAATCCAAAACATGAGGCTGAATCAAGGTCAAAAACATACAGAGGTCAGGCAAGGAGTGATCAGAATATCATAAGCACAATAAGGTATCGGTCAGAAACCATCAGAGTCAAAATCGGAATAACAAAAGCAAAAACAGCAGTTTGGTAATGCCAGACTAAGGCTGAAATTGTTCGCATTGAACTGAGGATTAGAGTCTTTTTTAAATAGGTGCTCTGTAATGAAAAACAGATGTTGCAGGTTAGTAATCTTGAACAGAGAACAGTGTTATTAGGCATTGTAGTCTATGCCTTCCATGATTCTAGGCTTCACAGTAGTCTGGGAAATTGACTTTCTTAATAACGGTCATACTGAAGGTGTGACAGTCTCATATTTATTTCTTGACAAACTGCTCTGCTGCTGACTCCAGTCCAGTCCAGGTGACTTTAATGCAGCAAACATGCATTATTTTTGTCTGTGTTGATTGAAAGTACAGTGTTTTGTAATTGTGTAATCTAGTAGTGTTACCAATAAATACCACTTTCTAAACAATAAAAAATATATATTTATTACCTTCTGTTCTGTTAAAACAGGAAAAAGAGGAAACGGTGCTTTAAAACAATGTTTAGGATTGGAGAAAAAAAAATAATTGTGTTGCATGATCAGGAAAATAAAGTATTGATCAAACAATTTTTGCAAAAATTGTAGATTTCACCTACTGTGCACTATTGACAATAGATCAAAATAAACCTCCTCCTATTTCCTTCTCCAAAGCCATTTCAGTTAAATGAGCAACTGCTGAGCCATACCCCACTAACAGAGCTGAACAGAGCAGAGTAACAAGCTGTGGAAGGATATATTTAATATAATTCCAAGAAAATCGAATTAGCCCTTTATATGCCTTATTAGGATTGGCGTTTCAGCCACCGTGCCGCCATATATATACAGTATATGGAGTCAATATATATCCTATATATGGAATCAAACCCAGATCCTGAAGGTGCAAGGCGACAGTGCTAACCAGGGTAGCTGAGTGGTTAGCACTGTCGCCTTGCACTTCCAGGGTCTGGGTTTGAGTCCTGCCTCTGGTCTGTGGAGTTTCTATGTTCTCCCCATGCTTGTTGGTTTTGCTCTGGGAATTCCGGTTTCCTCCCACAGTCCAAAGATATGCAGATTCAGACAATTTGTCGTTCCCAAATTACCCGTAGTGTGAGAGAGTATTTTTCAGTGTGTCCTGTGATGGATTGGCACCACATACAGTGTGTACCCTGCTTCGTGCCCTAAGTCTCCTGGGATAGGATCCAGGCCACCAGCAACCCTTGTATACAAGATAGAGGTAGTATAGAAGATGAGTGAGTGAGGGATATAAATATACTGTATATACAGGAATTTGTAATGGTCTAGCAATGTGGAAAAGGTGAATTTTCTATAGTGTGTTAAGTCATCTGGTAACAGCAAATAATTTGATATAGATGTCTAAGAAATCTTATAATAATATCTTTCTTGGCATGGCCTTGCAGTTGTACTATTTATACCAGATGTCCCTAATGCTTATATTAGCTGGTTGGCTTATGTTATTTCGAGGGATGAAAAAGAACATACTCTCATTATAGTACCAGGTTCATTGTAATGGCACTTTTTACAGTATAATGTGCAAATTTTAAATAATTCAATTTCGGGACCCAGTTAAAGTAAGCAGTTTAATGCTGACAGTCTACAGGAGCCAAATGCTTAGTCAGCTGCAGCAGTGTCTGACACAATGGAGACAGATGAGCATGAGTGGCAATTTATCAGCCATTTTTTAGTTTTAATGCTTGAAAGGAAACTACATTATAATGATGTGCAAATGTGAGCCAGCTACTGTGGGGACATCTGCATTTCACAGGTTACTGCCCACCACATTAAAAACACACAGGCCCTGAGAGCCATTAAATAGTGGAGTCATCTAGACAAGGTAGCCAGAATTTTTGTGGAGTTACAGTATTAAAGTTATGTATGAAACTAAATGTAATTACTTTACAATGTTATGTTAATTGCTGTACATTGTAACATGTTCGACCCTATGTGCACGGGTGGCACCATGAAGAAAAGGGTAATTTATTTAGGATAAATGGGGAAGGAAAGGGTTAAAGGAGGGAGGATGGAAAGATAGGGAAGGAATGTGCATGTGCAGGTCCAGGGGGAGTGCCCAGCTGGCGAAAGGTGGCGGTGGGCGGAGTGGCAGAACAGAGCACGCAGAGGCAGCGCTCCTGCACGCTCCATCAACGGTTCTTCTCCCGCTGTCGATGGCCGGCCTGGCCCCTCCCAGCTCTCTCTGGGTGCGGCCTCAGGCGGTAGTCCTCGCTGACGTCCGTCGGCTGGGTGGCTTTCCCGGCTGGGATCAGGGGCCTTAACACAGTCTTTTCCTCTTCGGCGGTGGGGCTGCGAAGGCGGGCTCGGTGTGGGAGTGAAGGTGCTTTGCAGTTCTTTCCCACGCTGTCCTCAGCGTGGAGATCAAAGGGCGGAATTCCAGTGTCCTTTTTAAAGTCCCTGTCTGGGGTGCGTTATATCGCTCCACTCGCATGCCACTCTCTCCTGCTCCACCGCATTACGCACTTCCCGGACCTCAGACTAAACTCCGTGCCTTGCTTTTATAATGCGGAGCAAGCCCGAGATCCTATTAACATTAATTATCGCCAACCGGCCTGAATAGGCGGCTCCGTCCCTTTGCATACCTGCAGAAGGGGGTGCCGCCCATTTAGGAAGCCTACGGAGTGAGCGAGGAGCGATAATCGATTTGGGCGCACACCCATCACAGGCGCACACCGTGACAACATCTACACAGTTTAGGTCATGTTCAGGATAACGAGTATGGGGCAGGTCTGCTAGATACGAAGTGGTATCAAAAAGTTTCAAGACCGAGTTTGAAATACGCCAACAGATGTCAGCACAAGCTGCACACACAGTCACAAGGATCAGCTACCTTTGTAAATCAGTGTGGCAAAAGACATTATCCTGTGTATATTGGAAGCTGTGCAACTGGTGCTATTCTGACCTTGTGAGCTACCACATCTGTGGTAAGAACAAATAGCAAATGTGACATTCTGTGTGAAATTGGCAAAACCACCACTGAGATGTTTGACATGATTAGACAAGTTTGATTTGTTAGAGGTTATTTGAGTTACACGCACACTTCAAGAGGGGAAGAACATGCAAGAGATCAGGAAGACCTTCAGTGAGCTCAACCTCTGAAAATGACGAAACCATTTGTTCCTGCTGACCGAGGATCAGAAGGAAGATCATGTAGAAATCTGCCAATAACTGACCCTTCCTTTATGTCGAAACTTGAGTATGGATATGGGTGTATGGGTACGACCAATGCTCGGTCGTTCTTTTTTTTTTTTTTTTTACATTCACGGCAATGCACATAAAAAATTAGTTCCCAGGGGCCAGACTGTCAATAGTAATTCTACTGGCAGTTTTGTCTGAGGGAGGACATATGGAGAAAGCGACCAGTTCTATGGCCCAAATCTCAAAACTTTTTGATACCCCCTCATATCTAATCATGTTTCATCCAAACATCTATGAAATAACATGAGCTAATAACTAGCTAACTGCTACGTAGCATTTCGTCAGCTGTTAGGTTAGGTTTTGGTCTTTTATTCTAGACGGTGTTAAATTTCCTAAATTTCTTTCTTTGTTCTCTGAGTTATTTTCTCATCCCTTATATAGATAGCCATGTTTCCTGTGACTCACTGAGACTCTTTTATTTCCCTAGATTTCTATGGACTTGATATGTATGTACTTTGTATTCACTCAGGAAATTTACGCAATTTCTCTCTGGGATTAATAAAATTCTTTGAATCTTGAAATGACATAGGACTTAAAAACCTCTAATCCTGTGAATAAACTAAAGAGAACCTTCAGCCACTGCTGTGTGTATGTGTGTGTGTGTGTGTCTCTTGCCCGGCTGGAAAGCAGTGGAGTCACACCATCAGCCCAACTACAGTATCTGTGGGTTTCCCAGTTTCATTTTGAAACTTAACACTAGCAAATCTAGCAAGCTACTAAAACTCCCAAATCTTTGGCTAAGCTAGCTATCAAGCAAGCTAACAACATATTTTATTCAAATTTGTGTCTTCGCTCCTGCTCAAATGCTAGTTAGCCACTAGGCTGTTAGCTAGCTACTGTACTGCTAGCAAAAACTTTGACTTCTCATTTGTAGCTAGGCCTCCTTTGTGCCACTTTCCAAAGCTTTTTCCACATTATCGCTGTCAGTATAAATACACATCTTTTTTTCTATTTACCAAGTGCTAGAACTGTCCAGACAGAATTCTGATTAAACACAAGCATGAATGATAGCTAGTGTCTTAGTTTATTCTCATCATTCTTGTTTCATAAATTATCTTCCTCTACTTCTAAGGTCCCTGCATTTCTTTGACAAACACATATTTCTTTTACTACCACTTTCTCCCTGTTAACTGTCTACCTGAAGATGAGCAACCTTTATATTTTATTGCTTTTTAGCACAACAGTTACTTAAATGCAATGTACCCGTCACCTGCAAACCGACTGTGTTTGAAAATAAATACATTGTTATTATATTTTAGCACCCTAAGGCACGCTGTGAAATAGGAAAACTGTTCCACATGAACGGCACATGTTTTTGTGATTCCATCCTAAAGAAGTGAGACAAACATTTTGCAGTCTTCATTAACACATGCCAGCATAGTACTGAGCCTCCAAGGCTCCTGGTTTGATGAGTGTTCCCACTTGGCTGTGGCTAGAGCAACAATGTCACTTTCCATTCTTCTCTATTTATTAATGGTGCTCGAATGCCTCAGGATGACAGATGTCAGCTGTGCTGTCTAGGTGATGCCTGTCAAGATCCGTCACAAGCTCTTAAAGTTCAAACACAAGTTTAAAGTGCTTCACGGGTTGTCAACGGACCACGTAATGACCCTCTAGGCCAGGTATGAATTTGTATAATTCATGCTTGAGATGCATATTTCATAAGCTTTGTAATGTGGAATTGCATCCTTAGTTAATAATCTGTCAGCTCATCCCCAGATGCTCAGGATGGCTGAGGGTGTGTGGTTTAGCCCATTGAATAGAAGATAGTGACTTTTGTTATGCAAACATCATACATACAGTGATGGATGAGGACTGATTATATTCCAAAATCTAATATAGTGATCTATTAGCAAGGCTATTTCATGGATAGAAGAATAAAAATTACGTTCCATCAAACACTCAAATTAACATCATAGACTTTGCATTTATTTATTCACAGCCTTGTCATCCACAGGATTGACAATCAAATTGCCTTTTAACTATCACCCACAATTATTATTAATAATTTTAAGCATCAAACATTTTAATTACTAAAAACAACATTACCCTCTTTTTGCTGATCATGGCTAATGCCAATATTTTTTAGTATGAAATTAGCAAGCAATGGCAACGCTTATGGCAAAGAGCAAAGCATTTACTGAAGCTTGCCATCATAATGAACTTTATTTTAGAAGTTTGCATTTTTCATCAATTTCAACGGAGGTGGGTAGAGTAGCCAAAAATTGTACTCAATTAAGAGCAGCTGTACTTCAAAATAATATTACTCAAGTAGAAGTAAAAAGTAATCATCCAAAATATTACTCAAGTAAGAGTAAAAAAGTATTTAGAGAAAAGACTACTCAAGTAATGAGTAACTGTTTCATCGTAATTTCCGATTTATTATTATTTTTAGAATAATTATAAAAATAATGTACAAATTCTGACATTTACAAATAATAAAATAAATGTAATAAAATAAATGAATAAAACTAAATATCTTAGTATCTTAGTACTTATCTTAATAGCAGATTAAGGAACAAGAAACACATATGTATGTTTGAACAGTTTAAACTATTTCCAGTGTAATATATACTGTATATTCAGTCGCCCTCCAAATGCCTAAGCAGATAGAAAATAACATTAGAACATGTACAAGAGGTCTCATTTTACTTAAACTGTATCCAGCAGAATAAATGTAAGAAACTTATATTTTTTAACCTCTAGCTTATTTGCTAATTATATATGTTAACATTGCAACATTAAATAAAACAGCTAAACTAACCGTGACATTCCTTCACTGTCTACCATGCTGAAGATTAATCCAAGATATAAATTCCTGACTGAAGCTGAATGAGCAGTTTCATGTAGAAATTTAGCTTCTGTCACCCTTACAAATCAAGGAGCATTTGTTTGAGATGGCTTTGAGATGGAAATAATGGAAGGTTAAAATCGCGTCAGAGTGGACATACTGTAGGTTCAATATACAACAAAACAGACTGTTTAGTTCATACAGTACATAGTGTAGTGACTTTACAATACACTACAGATCATGATGTGGTTCAACTGAATAATAATTTACTGATTCACTTGTACTTGAGGTGGGGCAGCTCCAGGGGTCTCAGTTTGATCCTGAGCTATGTTTGATTCTGTCTATGTGGTGTTTCATGTGCTCATGTCTTATGGGTTTCCTCCAGGTTCTCATTTTCCTAGAAGCTCCCACAAACCTGCCTGTAGAAGGATCATCTAGATTTTATTATTGGGTTTCTGTTTTGTCGTGTATTGTGATCTATGTCATCGTATTTTACTCTTTTTCTTTGTCTGTCCATTCATGCAATTCTTCAATCAGCCTGTGATTTAGCAGAAGTACAGAGGATAAATTACAGTATGCACATACAGGGAAAGAACTGCAGTTAAGGTTCACATCAAACATCAGAATAGGAAAAAGAAAAATTAATATTAGTGACTTTCATAATTGCATGGTTGTCTGTGCCAGATGTGCTGGTTTGAGTATTTCTGAAATATCTGATCTTCTAGTATTTTACATTGAACAGGTTGAGTTTATTTCAGAATTCTTTCTGAAAAACTAAAACTATTTTATATTTTATGGTTCAGCCTTTAGTTGTCACTTGTACATTACTGCACAGTAAAATGGTTTATTCTTTGTATATCACAGCTTCTTGTAAATAGGCAGCGTCTAAGAGCAGGGTCAGCCATTATACTGTATGGCGCACCTGGACCAGACAGGGGTTAAGGGCCTTTCTCAAGGGCCCAACACCAGCAACCTGGCAGAGCTTGTGCTCAAACCGCCAACCCTCAAATCAGTAACTCAGTGCCTTAACACACCGAGATATCAATGCCCCAAATTATAGTAATAAAAAAATAAAAATAAAAAAAAAAACATTGAGTGGCTAGCACATGGAAGCACCTTGTTGATGAGAAAAGTTTGATGAGATTGGACAGACTGGTTCAAGCTGAGAGGAAGGCTAAAAAGATTAAATAACCATTTAGAGAATGTGGAGCATTAAGGACAGATTATAAATGCATCTCCTTATCTTCAATTGTCTGGTCAATCCATAGTTGATTGATTAATTATCGATCACATAATTGTTTACTCTTTTTAAAGAAGAATTGAGGAGCAAATTCAGCTCAACTTGAAAAATCTTCCCAAAAAATAACAGAACTGTAAAGAGGTAAATGCCCTTATTAACATCCTGGTAGGTTTCTTTATCAATGCCCCAAATGTGAATGCGAAGTGTGATTTTACACTTCAAAGACGATCTGACCACATTATGAGCTCTTTCCTTGTATCTAGGCAACCTGGATTATAGGCCACATTACTGAGTGGACAATCAGGGCAGCTGAGACTTTACATGATATATGTTTTTTTCTCAGCAGGGAGTCTGAAGGCCCTCTAAAGAGGCCGGCTAGTGAAAGAGCCACGAACTTGCATGCTATTAAAAGAACAACGCATCAGGCATGCAAATGTGAAAAGACTGAAATTGAACTCTAACATGTTAGAAAGGTCCTCCATAATAAGCCTGCTGATAAGAGCTGAGTAAGATTCCTGACTTCCTGAGCAGAACGCACTCACTCTGATTCAGCAGGTTTCTATGTGTTGAGGTTGACTGAAATTACAGTTAACATAACCATTGTAAAGTATAAAAGCTACTATAAATCATGATGTTTTTGTTCCAACAGTCTTAATTTTGTATTATACAAAAGGCTTAATTTTTTAGTAAGCACAGACTGTGGGAAGATCTGTAAATTTTTCATTATGTTGACGATACCAGTGAAATGCTAAAAAAGCCTGACAGATGCACTTTAATGTCTAACTGTGATTTATTCCCTGTATTACGTGCAAGATCTTTGCAGGCTTTTCCAGATAAATGAGTTAAAAGTCACAGTAGAAGAAGTTTCTCGCACCAGACCTCTTAATACCGCTCGCCCCTCCAGAGGACCTTCCTGTCAGACTTAAAGGCAAATGACAGCCACTCGTCTCCTGTCTCCGTAAATACTTTCTCTGTCACTCCTTTCCCCCCCAGACTCAAGCCTGGTTTCTATTTTTTAATCTGTGCTCTTTGACTTTAAGGAAGGAAAGTATTTCCCAGAAGAGTGGCTGCCAGAAGATGAGTCCCTTGGTGAAAATGACTTGTCAATGAAACCTCTAGCATAACTTCTTATTTGAGTTGAGGAATGTGATTGGGCCAAGATTTGGTTCATGAGGTAGACCATGATTGAGCACGGTATGACAGTCAGGCTTTACACAGGCTTTAATCAGCTGAAGTGCCATGTAACCCCTTTTAAATTGCACTTTGGTCGGTCAATTTAGTGTTCATGGTGTCTTTTAAATTGCTAAACTAACTATTTAAGCAGTAATGGTGAATTTGTCCCTTTCACCCTTTTATTGTTCATTTAAAATATAGAAATCTCAATACTAGCCCTGAAACTAAGGTTTAAATTGGGTAACTAGATCTATATTAAAAAAATTTTGGCTTACAAAAAAAATATATAGTTTGTTATGTTTTCTGATTTTTCAGATGGTAATTAATTTTCTCTAACAGCAGGTCATAAGGACATAAGTTCTAAGGTGGAAGGCAATTAACTTGCAGTTTTCGGGGTGGTGGTGGCTCAGTGTGTTAAGGCTCTGACTTACTAATCTGAAGGTCGGTGGTTCGAGCCTAGGTTGCCGCTGTTGGGCCCTTGAGCAAGGCCCTTAATCCTGTCTGGTCTAGGTGTGCCATACTGGCTCACCCTGCATTCTGACCCCAGCCTAATAACAAAAAAGTGGGATATGCGAAGAATAAAAAACTTCGCTGTGCAGAAATGTATATGTGATGAATAAAGGCTGAACCTTTTTTCGGATAAATTGTTTTTATCGTAACAACTGCTGCTGTTATTCAATCAACATATTATTTAACATTAATTTAACATTACCATTTATTAATTTCATAACGAGAAACTGATTAAAAAATTCTCACATATGACAATTGATTCATATTTAGTATATAATTGTAGCACTGACTGTGACACTGACAAAAATGATGAATAATACATTAGACAAAAGAAAAAAAAAAAACTAAAATATGCAGGTATATAATATATAATCCCAAGACATAGCCTCAACCAAATTATCATACACAGGGTCAAGGGAGACACGGAGCCTATCCCAGGGGACAGAGAACAAGACAGAATACACACTGGACAGGGTGCCAGTCCATTGCAGGGATAAACATTCACATGTTCACTCACACCCTACGGGCAGTTTGGACACCTGCATGTCTTTGGAGGAATCCCCAGAGTGTTCGGAGGAAATCCACCAAGCATGGGGAAAACACGTAAACTCCACATACACAGACCTGAAGGACCTGAAGGCGGGACACTGGAGATATGAGGCCGCAGTGCTAACCACTTCACCACTGTGCCACCCAAGTGGCTATGCAATGTTTATTTTTAATTACAACACCATATACATAAATTAGCTCAACTCAGACAACAAATGTTTTCTACATTTTTATGCACAGGTGCATAGTTCCTCATCACACACACACACACACATATATATATATATATATATATATATATATACTCAGCAAAAAAAGAAACGCCCCTTTTTCAGGACTGTGTAATTCAACAATAATGTTGTAAAAATCCAAATAACTTTACAGATCTTCATTGTAAAGGGTTTAAACAATGTTTTCCATGC
>JAQQZS010000039.1:6444524-6458864 GCA_030068045.1 Platyallabes tihoni | reverse complement strand
TTCCTCCAGGTACTCCGGTTTCCTCCCACAGTCCAAAGACATGCAGGTTAGGCTAATTGGCGTTCCCAAATTGCCTGCAGTGTGTGAATGGGTGTGTGAGTGTGTGTATGTTTGTGTGCCCTGTGATAGATTGGCACTCTGTCCAGTGTGTACCCTGCCTTGTGCCCTAAGCCTCCTGGGATAGGCTCCAGGTCCCTGTGACCCTGAATACAGGATACAGCGGTATAGAAGATGAGTAAGTGATCATTTCACTCTGCTGTAAGGTACATGTAGCAAATAATTGGATCTTAATTTTATATACTGTGGATCGGAGGTACCTTCCCCACTTCTGGCATATGCTTATGTTATTTTGCAGGGTGCTGAAGCTGTAGTGCATAAATAACAATTAACTGAAGGATCAGCTGAGGTGGAGACAAATCAGCCGTGCGAGTCTTTTTATATATATTTTTTTTTGGATCACAGTACAGTTGGCATCACTAACACGTTTTATATAAGATAAATATATAAAGAAATCTTTAGAACCAAATCGTCTCTTCTAAGTTGTGATTAGTTATGATTGAGTAGATCTTTATAGGCCATGAAATGTGTGCCAATCTAAGCCTAGAGCATGAAGAGGAAACTTAAACACAGCATCTGTTCAATGCAATTAAGCTCCATACCATACAGATTCCCAGCAAGTAATGGCATACCTGCACTTCCAGCCGCTCTTTTTAAAGCTGGTGTAGGTCTGGGCTGAACTTCTTTAGGCTACAAAATAATATCACACTGAGAGCAACAAACAAAGTTGATTATTTAAAGTGGATAGAAATTGTGGGATGAAATTGTATGTGTTGTAATACATTGTAAATGGACCTATGGAAATTTAATTGAATATCATTGATATAGGCACTAATGTAGCACGATGTAAAAATGTGATCTAGTTAAATGAATCATCCATCACCTATTCCTGACAAGTATATTCGCTTAATAAATCATGACCTCATAAAATATATTCCTGCTCTCTAGTAGAACTGATTTGTAGACACAATAATGAAACTTAGACTGGAGGAAGTAGAGGCCAAATTGAAGACTATGCTCCTTTTTTGTGTGTCTGTGGCATGTAATCAGGAGGCCAACCGAGTTCTGCTCCTTTAGTAATTGAAACTGAAAATTAAAAACAATGTCACTAGTAGAAGTGGTATTAGAGCACTGTGACAAACTGACACAAATAAGGATGAATGTGGCAGATAATGACCTCCAAAATGACAAGGACAATTTTCTCCTTTGCCGCAAAGATGTCATTGGCACTAGTGCATCAATTATGTATGAAGAGAGCGTACTACAACTTTGTAAGCTTGGCTAGGCTTGTTGACACAAGATATCTCCAGTGTCTTGAGTAGCTGTTGGAGCTTAATAGCTATAAGAACATAAAATACTAAATACAAAATAGTTGATCAAGAGGTGTTTACATTTCCAAAAAGTAAGGTTTAAACTATGTTTTTAACCAAGTTTGCTGTGATCCACACAGTCATTAGAAATGAGGACTATTTATGCAACTGGTGACAGGATCATGGGTATGCAAGTTTCATGTATGGGGACCAAAGGCTAGCCCGTCTGGTCTGATCCCAAAGAAAAGGTAATGCAGCACAAACTGCTGAAAAAAAATTCAAATCAATTCTGACCACCATAGAAATCTTTCTACCCCCTTAGCCTGCACCAGGTGGCAAACAGTCTGAGGTCACAAGAATTCTGGGTAACAACTGGTAAAAAGGAAAAATTTAATTTGACATCATTATAAAGTCCTTGAGTAAAGAATACATTGTTGAATTTTGGGTAACACTATGTTTACACACCATGTTGTGAGGATCATGGAGAGAGTTGGAGGTTGTGTTTGATTTTCTGTCATTATTCTGAAAAACCTCACCATGGTACTGTAGGTCAGGGCTGCTACATCAAGTAAAAGGGCACTCTGTCCAAAAAACAGGGTAATTTACGAAGTTCCGGTGTGCGAGTGGAGGTAGTGCATCGGGATCTGTAATCCAAGCTCAGGTTGGCAAATCATATGGAGCTATGATATTTATTGGTATTAGTTTGGCCAAAAATGGTTGCTTAACAGTGCAATTTAATGTCTTATTTTGCCTTCTCTGTCTTTTCCCATATTCATTATATATTCAAAAATAAATAAATAAATAAATAAATAAATAAACTTTTTTTGCCAAAACAATTATGCAGGTACAGTAGTACCTCAGCAGTGGTATTAGGAATTGAACTTTTTCCAAGTTCCAAGCAAAACGATGCATTTTCGGCAGACAATCCACCAAACTGAGCCGAACCGAACATGAGTTAAAATTTTTATTTTTATTATTTTTTTTGCACTTTGAGCAAGATTTAGTAAAGACATAGCACCACAGGTCCCAAGAATGTTACCAAGGAGGGTAGCAAGAATAAAAGATAGACTTTCCATTACAAAAGTAAGAACTTGCCTCCAGAATGGATTAAATTTGTATGCCGAGGTACCACTATACAGTAGATACAGTAGAGCAAGTAACTCTTACATGCAGCATGATGTGGCATAACTTAACCCTCTCCATAAGACTGGTGGCAGTTATTAATGGTCTACTGGACCAAAAATGGACCAAATTGAACCACCGCAAAAAGACCCATTAAACCCATCCAATCCTGCAGATTAAAACCATTTCTGTCAGACTATTCTCCAGTCTAAATGTGTTAAACCACTCCACCAGCAAATCTGCTGAGCAAAAAGACCCATTAAACCCATCCAATCCTGCAGGGGTGTTGCCAAAACCAACAAGAACAACATGCAAGCACCAAGAAGAATGGACTGGATTATTAGACACAATTGCTGTTATGTCAAGTCAGTATTCTTATACTTGACTAAAGTTGGGAAATTAATTTTTATTTGCTCATTTCCTGCACCCTTCACTGCTTCTCTTCATTATTCTCTTCCATCAGTCTCCAGTTCCCTTAGGAACTGGTGGGTTTTCTTTATATAGGATCAGGTTTTTCTTTAAGGTTTCTTAATGTGAGGCAAGGGATTTCCTTTATTATTGTTGCCTTGGGCTTGCTCACAGGGGGTTTATATATCAGTTTCGAGGCATTCCTCATTATGGACATGGACAAATCTAAAGACAAACTTCACAAACTGGCACTGACAAACTTTAAACTTGACGACCTCGCAAAAAATACAGTAACTGAATCTAATAAAATAGTATTGATACCCATTAGTCTACTGAAATAGTATTTAGTAGTTTAAGAACGTGTTCAAGATGTAGAGGATGTGCTGTTTTTAATTGATTGTCTCTTCAGAATTAAAAAGACGTCAGTCTGAGTGTGAATACGTTACTGCGTACTAGGTGAAGAAGCATGCCATCTTGCCTTTTTGTCTTTTAGCTAATTAGTAAAGAGGCTTCTTTTAGCAGGATGATTCACACTGTTGGCTCAAAGGCATCAGAGGCATACTGCTGGTTTCAGTCCAGTTTTCCTCTTAGAGGCATCATTGCAATTCAATCCAAATAACCTTATCTCTATGATGAAAATTTTTTTTTCATGATGGCAGTGGTCTTTTCCAGTACCAGGCCTAACACATGGAGCATGTGGGTCACTGAACTCTTTGAGTAATATGTTATGGCCATCCTAGTCTCCAAATCTCAATCGCTCTCAACCATCATCAACAAAACACCAACTGAGAGAAAAACTTTTAAAATAAAATAAAAATTCTATTAATGAAATACATTTGCAGACACAAACAAATTATATCTGGCAGCCCATAATGTCTTAATGTCTTACTAAAACACTTTATGTTGGTTTCCCCTGAAAGTCAAGTATCACCTAGCAAAGTTTGGTAGTAATTTTTTTTTAAATGAAATAAACACCTAGAAGACATCAACACACCTGAAAGACATTTCCTACAATCTAAACATTTTTGTTACATTTAATTATATAAAATAAATATATAAAAATATATTTATATTTTAAAATCTGCTTATTTAAGATCTACCTAATTATTAAACTATTGTAGCATGTAAACAAGATGTTCAATAACTCAAATAAAATAAGTAAATAAACAAATAAAATATTCAGTACCCAAGTATTTTGACCAAATGGATAAGGATAATAAGCACACTAAATCTTTCATATGGGAATAGCAAGAACAACGCACTTCTTCATGCTATGCCCTGATTTTCTTGCATGGAGGAGGAGGAGAAGCATGTGTGCTTCATATGAGAAGAAAACCATCATCCAACCAGATCAGACTGAAACGCTTTATTAGGCTGATGTTCTGCGTGCGGTTTTGTCCTCAATGGTTCCTCTTCCAATCAGTTTCTACAAACACACCATAGCAGATGCTTCAGCCACAGATCATTCAATAAATCCTAATCTATTGATAATAAATGCCATTTGTGGAACTTTTATATAAAAACAGCACTCCTCCTTGTGTGATATTGCTTAAATATATCACTGAGGAGACCATGTGATATAATGCATTGCATGTCTATTTAGAGGTTTAATGATGAACTACTGTACTGATAGATTGATACATTTTGGTTCCTCATCTAACATCACGACTCGATACCTACAATTTAATTTGCTGAACTGATTAATCTGTTTAAATGTTAATCTTCAAATGCCTTTTAAGTGGAATCTTACGTGGCCGATAACTTTTTTGTTCTCAACGGCTGGATTTAGCTTCTTGACCCAGAACCCTTATATAAGCTTCAACAGAAAATGCATTGTTTATTACACACCCACGAAAAGGACACGCCATTTAATAAGATGAATAATCATGGCCTGATTTGAAACTATACAGCAGCGTCAGGAGGAACGAAATGCGTAGTTGGTGTAAATGTTTTGTAAAGCTGTAATAAATTAAAGTTGTAAATCATACAAAAGCCCAAGTGCCACATTTAAATTGAACACATGAAAAAAAAAAAACACTGTGGATTTACAGCTTGACAACTGCAGCTAGAAATCAAATCTAGTAGTGATTTAAAAGAAGACATTGTCTACATGCTTGCATAGTTTAAGGAATGCATAAAAATGAAGCTGGTATATTGTATATTATACCATTGAAGACTTAATATATCATGAGGTCTTGTGACTGGCATAATAAGAATGATGTGGGGTGAAGACAGCTGTATTATTGAATGTTTTCTAGTAATATTTTTAAATCTGGACATGCCATTTGCTTTATGCAGTTTATATATATATATAACAATTCTATATATATATATATATATATATATATAAAATTCAAAAAGCGTGGGGAACAAAACATTAAATATACAGATTGGTACATTGATTGGACCAAGTATCATATTATATTAAACAGTGTACATTCCAAGACATTTTTGGGAGAGTAAAATGGCACATATTTCATATGCAGCTTCTCAGTCACTGCTTACAACATTACAGATGTGTCAGATATGATTGTTTACTGAGAAGAAATTTTGTTTTGAGCAAAGGATGTGTAAATGTTTACGTGTTGATTGTTATTTTGCCAGATTTCTCAAGTTTTATATCACATCTTTAATGAAGCTCTGATTACTCCTAAAGCACTATGAGGTTAGAGATTCTGGCCCATACTTGCACAGATGTTGTGTGATAGCTGCCAAAAGCCATTTTACTGATTACATTATTTATCATCCCATGTACAAACATTCATTATCCTCTGCTCGTTTTCAACAGTCCTTTGACTGATGGGACTTGATTCATTTCAAGTCTTATGTTCTTTCCAAAAAATCTTTTGAATTATTACATTAGTGGTGTCTTTCAGGATGGAGAATCTGCTGTTGAGAATGAATCAAATTCTCAATTTACTTGAGAATTACTTGTCATTTGAACATTGGAAAAGCAGCTGATCATCTGCATTTAAAGATGGATAGTGACTCATCAAATCTGAACTATTTCATAGCTGAGCCAGGAAACATTCAATGAGTAAAGAGAGCCATCTAGAGGTTACTCCTGCCACATTAAAACGTCATTCCTACAAATGCACTACATATATTACTCTATATTGCTCTAAAGCTGTAGCTCTAATGAAATGACTTTTCTATCTTTACTAAAGAGCTTAATAGTGAAGTCTTTACTTGAAACTAAATAGCTGTTAAATGATAGCATTACATTAAAAAAGGATAGAAAGTATAGAAAGGACCACAGCATTCCAGATGTATCAAGGCAAATGAGATCTAATATAATAATAATAAAATATTAAAACTGCAAAGGAAAAAACAAATGCTGAATACACATAGACCTTTGAATTTAAAAATAGTTTCGAATTGAAAATATAAGTGAAAAAAGCACCTATGCTGCATTCACATTCAGGATTATAGTGGATGCAGAGTCATCCATATTATTTTTATGTATGGTGTTTCTACAATAGTGCTGCAAGTAGCCATGCCTCCCTACAGTTCCTACATACAGAGCGTCCAGTTATGGTATGTTTAGATTTTTGTCTGTTTTTTTAAGTTCAATCCATTCATAAAGAACAGTTTTCCCACTTCACTCCTAGTGATGGTCTTCCCATGATAGGATCCACCATGACCCTTATAACAATAAAGCATTAACTAAAGTGAATTAATTAATTAATTAATTAATGTTTCTACTGTTTATCCAGCAGGCAGACAGGCTAACTTAGAGTTAACAAATCTAAATGCATATACAGTGGGGCAAAAAAGTATTTAGTCAGCCACCAATTGTGCAAGTTCTCCCACTTAAAAATATGAGAGAGGCCTGTAATTTTCATCATAGTTATACCTCAAATATGAAAGACAAAATAAGAAAAATCTGGGAGAACTTGCACAATTGGTGTACATTGAATTATATAATAATATTTAAATCTTTCTATGATGTTGATTGTATCTTACAGTATATGCCCATGCCTTATTTAGTTTTCATACCTTACTTAACTTCTAGGATTTACAGTAGTAAACCATTTTAACATATCAGTCATATCATTAAAATCACATAACAATAAGATATTAGCATTAATTATTCATTACTGTATATACCAGTAAACCAGTGATGGGATCATGGGCACCCAAGGCTCACCCATGCACAAAGACCTGTCCATACTGATCCTACAGAAAAGCCAATGCAGCACAAATTGCTGAAAAAATGCTGACACAAAACCTTTTAAAAAAGACTCTGTCTCAATGAGACAATTGATTGTGCAGTACTCTGTCTGTGAAATTCAAGGGAAAGCTACTACTAACCTAGTTCATATATTTAGAAAAAAGTGTGGTAAAGCTGGCACTTTAGAATCCCTTTCTTTTTGGCAGTGAACTGCTACCTGTAATGAGCTCTTCACCAGATGCTTACTCTGAGGCTGTAGTTACCGTGACTACAGGGCAGTTATTACTCACCACAAACTGTGAGAAGAAAGAGGAAAATATAGAAAAGTGGATGATGTGTGTGGTTTGGAAGAGAATAAAAGCCTGATGACTTCCTGTCTCCAATTTATCTGTATTGTTCATTTTAGGATGGAAAGACCATACAGGACTGTAGCAAAAAAAAATAAACAAATAAAAAAATCTCTTTTTGGACTGGAACAATCCTTCTAAAATGTTGCAGTAAAGGTCAGAATGGTAATGTTATATTTGACCTTTTTCGTGCAACAGCAATTGCATAGTTACTTCCTGGTGTTTGTCAATTTTGAACCAAGATGATCTACTCTGACAGACAGGTTCCTTTCAATGTCATCCCAATGAGCTGGCTAGCTATCTAAGGTATGCAAAATAATGATTAACTCTAGGCTGAAAATACTTGAAACTTCATTCACAGTGCTCCTGAGTGCCATCTGTTGTTCATCTTTATATAGTTTCTTAAGATGAACTCGGACCTGATTGCATGTGCTTCTCTTTAACAGTGTTTGGGGACGTTACTTTTTAAAGTGACTAATTACATTACAAAATTACTGTCATTAAAAAGTAATCAGTTACATTACAGCGTTACTTTCTGATAAAAGTAACTAGTTCGAGTACTTTTCCATTGCAGAAAATGAAAACTCCTTTGTGATTAAATATGCATGTTGTTTTAGTCAAGACCTTTATAATTATTCTACCATCATCACTCGGCGAAGTTTGGCCCATAATCTGTTAACTACTAATACCCCTATCTCACCTATGCGCGGGGCCGTAAGTACGGTTCATCACGATTCACCGCAATGGTTTGGCGCTGTGATTACAGTAGGTTTCCATTTAGATACCACTTCACTAAGCACTTGAATTAGCACTTCTGCTTTTAATATAAGTGAAGAAGTGCTGATGAGTTATGAAAGTGTAAACACTCAAAGAATGAATTAATGTGTCTTATACAGTTTCAACATGCATACATTACTTATCATAAAAGAAAGGTCAGTGCAACCTAACCTGTATTTTAGTTCATGCTTCCTTAATTCCTTTTGCTCTTGTCTTACTTGACAAACATGATGTCAAACACAGTTTTGGTTTCACTTTAGTCTAATTTATAGCATTAAGCCAGGATATAGTCTGACAGCTCGCACCAAGCACTTTGTCGAATTACCCTCCTCTAACTGAGTTTTAGCTTTTAGGTTGAGCTCTAGGATGAAGATGTGTTTTTGATAGACTACACAGCACTTTTGTAAGTCACTCATAATTATTACGCTTTCCAAATGCTGTAAAAGCAGTATAAATAAAACTGGAAGGGTGATACATGTTCAGGACAGTATATTAAAATGTTAGACGAAACCACTTCAAATAATTGCAAAATAAATTTTATTGGAGGAAAAAAAGAAGATGTTAAAATTCTAAAGCGATAGATTAATAAAAGCCATAGCATTAAAATAAATAATTACTATCATAAAATGTGTGTGAACAATCAGATTGAGAAAACTAGCACATGGTTGTGTCATAAGAGCCAGCTTTTAAATTATAACTATAATTTTAAATTTAATTAAAAATTAATGCGATTAAGACAGAATAACGACCAAACATATACAAAATGATTAAAAAATTATCATATTTGTTCTTGTGCATTCCTGTAATTTAGTGATCATTCAGTAGGTTTTGCATGTAAATAGAAACCTGCAAGTGTGACAAAGTTATCAGACCTCATATTCTTCAGCACACCTAGTAAACCCAAACAGCAATTTTACTTACTGTACTGTGCAAAAGTCTTGAGAACATACTAAAATGCAGTCAGAAACAATGTTTTTGAAAAAAATTTGCTTAAAAATATAAGTAAAACTGCTGTTAAGTTTTACTGAGGGTGCTGGAAAATATGCCAGAGTTCATCTAGTATCTGTACCGATGGTGAATAATCTTTATTTCTGAAAATCCGTAATGAGACAGAGTTCACAGTCCAACACTGAGACAAAATGGCATTCATTTAAGTGCACAGTAAACACCACATAGCTTTATCTTGCCCCGATGTCTTCCCAGTGTATTCCCTTTAAACAAGGTCAGCTGACCCTGCTGTGTCTCCGGGATTCCCGTTGCGATTTAAACGCTCAGTCTCAGTTCTCAGTCTAAATGTTAAAGGTGTATAGAATTCACTTTGTCTCACTCCAGGTTAAAAGCCCATTTTGCTTTAAGTAATCATAGGATTATAAGTACAGTAGACAACCATGGGAACCCTATGATGGGATCGTTGAGCGATTTAGTGATCATAACAGAGATCGTTTAATTTTGGTTGATGTCAGTGCATACTTGATGAGGCACAGTGCGCTAAGATAATGTATCAACCCCCGGTGGAGATTTATTCAGAGCTTTGACATTACATTTCCTGTAAATGGAGTAAGACAATATTTTGGTTTCATGCATAAAATTTCCTGATATTCCAGAATGTAAGAAGGCAAACAAGAAATGGCAAGAGATAGCAGTTACACATTGATCAGAAATGTCCATCTTTTCTATAGTGTTTCTTTTCCTCTGGTGGAAGCCCAAGCAGGGTGATTTCTATTCTGTAGTCTATAGTTGTGAAAGCACCTCTAAATGGAGCTTGTTTACTTTTGTTGGATGATTTGTGTCAGGAAAAGCCTTCTTTTACAAACAAAGACATTAAAATTTTCATTACATTAAAAAAAAAAAATACCAGGGTAGACAAATCCAAAACTACACTAGAAAGTCTACAAGGGAGGTCAAGAAGGTAGACGAAAATCAAATATGTCAAAAATGCATTACGAAAAATAAGGGTTAGACAAAAAGGCAAGATAACGCAATCACGCAAAAGGGTCACAGACAGAAGGATATCCAGAAAAAAACATGTCTCAGAAGAAGACTGAGTAAAAAACGTAAGGCTTAGTGACAAGTCCATGTGCTTTTAAATTGTTTAAGCAGGTATTGAGAGGGTCTACTTAAGAAGTTGGAGGGGAGGGTGGCCTCTAGTGGTCAAGAGTGGTAATGTCAGGACTGGCTGTTAATGCAGGTTTTTTTTTTGTAAATGCCAGCATTTTGGAGTAAAATGACTACAACTAGACTACAACTACAATGCTAATAATAGGGGGACCTCAGTAGCATTTTCTTGTTGTTGTTGTTGTTGTTGTTTTTATCAATCTACAGTGACACCAGCTGCCAGCATTTTACCATAAACTACACACTAATGTTGTGTTTATGCAGCAATACTGTACATTAAAGTTATACTGTAAAAACTAACAGCATTTGGTTGATTGTGCATTGATTGCTTCATGTAATTGAACTGTGCAAAAGTGTAGAGAGATGTAATATTAATTTGCTGTAGACTGTACCGTCATGAGCTTAACTGCTATATGTGATTTATTTACTGTGCTGAGCAAAACTCTTGAGCGAACCCCACATTTCTTCATATTAAATGAAATTAAGTAAATTATGTAGCAAATAGGATTTTTTTTATACTGCAACGAGCTGGAAAGTGTCTAAAAATACCATTTTAAGGCATGAACCAATAACTTCAGGCATGAACCAGAGAGAAACAGGTGCAGATGACAGATGATTGCGATTACAGATGACGGTGATTAGTAGGGTAAATAAAGCTGCTGCTGAGGTTGTATCATAAACAACTCATATTTTTTAGACACTGCAGCATATTGCAGTAAAAAAAAAAAACTTCTTAATTTACATAATGTATGTAATTGAATTTAATATGAAGAATTCAGGGGTGGCTCAAGACTTTGACACAGTATTGTATGTTCAGGTTTGATTGTGTGTATGATTGAGGAAAATGTTTCAGCTGTTCCTTTTGAGTGATCACCACAGCGGACCATCCGATCTGCACACAGGTTTAACGCCGGATGCCCTTCCTGACACAACTCTACCATTTTTATTCAGTCTTGGAAGTGGCACTGCATCCAGTGGCTAGGTTTTGGGCATTTGGTGGGAACTGAACCTGGGCATCCTGCATGGCAGGTACTGTAAGGTGATTGAGAAAAATGTACTATGTGTACAGTTGTGTGTGGGGTTATAAATTTGGGGCATTTTTAAATGAATTCAAAATTCAATTAATTCTAAATAAAATTTAAATTTATCACACTTTTAATGAAGCTCTCATCAGTCCTAAAGCACTATGAGGTTGGAGATTCTGGCCCCCATTTGCACAGATGTTGTGTGATAGCCGCCAAAAGCCATTTTACTGATTGCATCATCTATCTTCTCACACCCATTATTCTCTGTTCATTTTTAACAGTTCTTTTTGTAGTGTAGCTATAGTTCATTCAGGATGAAAAATATTATCGATCAGATTGTTGTTACTTGAGATTTACTTGTCATTATAACCTCAAAAAAGTAGCTAACCATCATAATGCAAAGATCACTCATCAAAACTTTTGACAAACCATTTCATGGTTGAACCTGTTAACATTGTGCCAGTAAAGAGAACCATCTAGAGGTTACTGCTGACACATTTTAAGAGCATTTTTCACCAAAAAAATATTACTAGTGTATTGTAGGGGGCCTTGATTTTTGGCATTGAACTCTTTTTTGAGATGGGTTCCTCACCAGAAGGAATACACTCTGAATACACTGTAGTAACTGGAACTGACTCACTGACTCTCACTCATCGTCTGTACCCTTTAATCCTGTACAAGCATCTGGAACCTATCCCAGGGGATTTTGGGTACAAGGCAGGGTACACCCTGGATGGGGTGCCAGTCCATCAAAGGGCAGTTACTGCAACAAGAGAGAAAAAGAAAAAGAAAGAAAAAGCTGTCCAAAAATACATCAAACAGATATGGATTGAGTGAGTGACACCAGAGTACTGCAGACATGTTTTTACCTGGATGCCCAACAGGATTCAGCAGGTTTTAAGGAATAAAAGACTTAACACTAAATATTGATTGTTGTATAACAATTTTATTCCAGAAAATAAATAAATCTATTTTTATTATCCTCATTGACATTATTTTTAAACGAGAACGTCATCAAAACATGGTGATTTCAAATTTTAACACTTTTGTTCACCACTGTATTGATTTATTATCCTCAACCTTACAATGTTAAACTTCATAAAAAATGTAAAAAATACATTTTACCACTGGCTGCATGAAGATCTGTGTCTGCACAAAACCAGTGATGTAGCTGATCGTCACGTACACGCCTGAAACAACACCATGCATTCTCATGGGCAGAATCTCCAACATCAGCAGCCATGTGATCAATCCCCTGCCTATTGCATAACCTTCTCAGAGGAAATATAAGAACAGTAATAATTTCAATTATACACAACTATCAGGGATAACCCCAGAGGGCGCCATGCGTCCAGAGACTCCTTTTTGTGTCCTTTTGTATTTTTGTGTTTTCTGAACTCAATTTCCCAGAATGCACCTCGGTCAGGTAACGGGAGCACTCACCTGAACCGAGGCAGCTCATTAATTTCATTATAAATAGCTGTGTTTTCAGTTGCTTGGGGTCTTCCATCTGTCCTGTTCAGTTTCAGTAAGCGGTGTTAAACTAAATGTTTCTGTGGCACGTTGATTTCCGTAGCTCCTGGTCGGTTTATCTCCTGTTCTGTTCAGTTCCTGGTCTGTCCGTGTTTGGTAAAAGTACTGTTCTATTTGGTTCAACTATGATGTTTCATTGTTGGTGTGTGAAGTCCCTGTTTTGCCAAAGTACTGTTTTGTTAAATTGCTATTCTGTTTAAGTTTTGTCAAGATGTTATGTTGACAGTGTGTTGGCTAACAGTTTCTGCGTCATACAGAATGCCTCAGTTTCTATTCTTGTAAGGTGATGTTGTGTTTAACCATGTTTCTGCATTAAGCCAATTTCCTTAGTTCCCATTTTTGTCTAGTCTCATGAATTACTGGTCATTTGTTTTTTTTTCCCTAGTTTCATTGTTGCTCCTTCTTAGTTCCAAAGTGGGAGTTTTTTTTTCATGTTTTGTTTTCTTCATTAAAAGATTTAAGTACTCACCTAAAGCCAACACACAGCACCCATGACAACACAGCGCCGTTTAATTCAAGAATCTAACTGAGGAGAATGTGACAATTTAAGTTGCAATGTTCATATTCATGCAAAAGTTTTACTGACTCTGTAGCACTTAAACATTGTGTTGTAGCACATTTCTCTTCAAAAGACGAGGCTTTTGAAGTAGCACTGGTTTATAGATGTGATTATTGGCACAAACTCAATATTCCCCAGCGTCTTTTTCTCTTATATACATTGCATTTCTGACATAGCTTAAGTACAATGGTGGCCAGCCACCACTTATCTCAGTTCACCTTAACATCAAACAGAATGGGGAACCGGGAAAACTGATCTCACGACTTTGACAATGGTATGGTTGTCCGTGCTAGACAAGCTGGTTTCAGAAACTTTTTTGGTATTTTCATTGCTTTGGTGATACACAACAGTCTGCAGAGATTACACAAAGTCCAGGAGCCAAGTGAGAAGTCAATACCACCTGAGCATTAAGCATCACCTATTTTATTTTGATAGTCTAGCCACAGGCTCAAGACTTTCTGACTCGCAGTGCAAGTTTTCTATCACAGTTACTTTTGAAGAATAGACTACAATCAATATTTTTATTTGTATAGCACTTTTAACAATGAACATTGTCATAAAGCATCTTCATCTTGATGATTGTGGGTTATATGGTTCTCAAACTGTTGTGTGAGATTTTGCTTCTGGTGTGAAAACCAAATACGTACTCACCAAAGGCTATAAACATGATGCTGATGAGGGGAATAAGTGTCATTTAGAGTTCATCGCGAAATCAGTCATCATTCCAAATGGCTGTTGCAGACCTGACCTCAGCAGTTACATTCCCAGAATCACATGGTGTTTTGTGGGTGTAGAGCCTGAGATCTGAGATCATCATCGTCACTAAATCTGGTTCCTCATCGTCACTAAATCTGGTTCCTCCTCGTATGCGTTTGGCAACCATGGGATCTCGAGCTTTTAGCTACGCTGCCCC
>JAQQZS010000039.1:6420855-6433236 GCA_030068045.1 Platyallabes tihoni | reverse complement strand
GATTCATGTTTGGGGCTGTAATGTGACAAAATGTGGAAAAGTTCAAGGGGGCCGAATACTTTTGCAAGCCACTGTATATGATTGAATGTATTGAAAGTATTTGATTAAATCATTCGGTTTATCATATGTTAATCTTAACACTGTTCATCTTAATCAATGTACTAACATGAAACCTTCATCATACTAATTCCAGTGCTGTAAATTACCATTAACTAAATAAGCCATAAATATTCATAACAAATTAGATTTTTTAAATTATCTAGAGTATGCCAAATGCTGAATTTGATTCAGTTATTTCTACTGTAAATTGCTGTGGTATAAGAGGAAAATATCACTTCACGATATTGTGTTTATTTCCTTTATACAACACCTTGATTGTGGTTTATACGGTTATCAAGCTGTGGTGTGAAATTTTGCTTCTGGTGTGAAAACCAAGTACTCACCAAATACTATAAACATGATGCTGATGAGGGGAATCAGTGTGTCAGAGTTCAACTTAAAACCAGTCACCATTCCAAATGGCTCTGTTTCAGACCCGACCTCAGCTGTTACGTTCCCAGAATCACATGGTGTTTTGTGGGTGTAGATAGTCAGTACCGTCATAGCTAGATACATTATAAATGCTGAAAATGTATAGAGAATAATTTACCATTTGTTCAGCATTTTATATGATTAATATTGCAGAATGAAAAAGCATCTTCATTATGGTGAAGGTTGAGCTAGGTCACATAAGAACAAACCTGATATGTAGAGCAGAGTTTTCCTGCCAGCTTTGTTCATGAGAAAGGCTATGATTATACCAGGGATCAGTCTAACAAGTCCCACTATGGCTGCATCATACTCAGGTTTCTAGATAAAGACAGTATAATGGGGAAATAAAACATGTGCGTTAAACAAATTTAACAGGCAAATTCGTACTGATATACACAAATGTCATATCAGTAATCATCTGTACACTGATTCAATAGTTTCTTTTGAAGTGACATACCAGGACAACAACAGTTTTCTCAAAGATAGGCTCCAGATAAACCAGGATGGGTGTAATACCCGTCATCTGCTGAAAGATTCTTAGTAATACACAGATCAAGATCGGCTTGTAGTAGAATGGATTCTTAAGATCTGACCACTGCCATCCAGCCTGTTGGACAGATTAAATTGTTACATTTCATCAGAGTTATTAACTAGATTTGGAAAAAATTACTAAATATCAACATATGGATTTTAATGTTTAAGCAATAAGTTAATAGCTTAGGCTGAAAAATAAAAGGAGGGGCATTCATGTTAAACCAGGATTTGTGATTAAATCTCTGATGAATAAATGTGTAAAAAACGATTTACTGTACATTTACAGACGACTTCAAGACCAGTACAGTAATGAAATGAGCTGGAGATGACTGCAATCATTCCTGTGAATATTCGCAGAGTGGAACTCCTGATCTTTGAAAATTTATGGATAAATTGGAACCAGCTTGCGGAAAAGATGCATCTGTCTATGGGAACTGCACATATAATCATTCACAAACACCACTTGCACATTACAGGAACCCAGCTATGAATTATTACAGTTCTGTCTCACTCCAAGCTATTTCCACATGTTTGGGCCATTAAGAAGTTCCTGGGAAGCCAGACGTGAAGCAAGCAGTCCAGTCATGGCTCTAATGTACTGAGAAAACTTTGTACCTTGACGGTATTCAAGCACTAGTGAAACTTTGGGATAAGTGAATTAGTGTAGTGGATTATATTGAGAAATAAAGGGAATTATTACTCTCATGATTGGCTTCTGTTATTCTGCACAATAAAAAGTCCTGGTTTGACGTGAACACCCCTCATACATCAGAAAGGAATGGGAAACTTGGAATGGGAAGCACAGACAGTTGCCTGAGCTCAGGATCAAACTGATGGCCCTGGAGCTGTGAGATACCATGCTACAGTACATAGGCAGTTGATTTATCATATAAATTAAAAATGATGCAGAAATTTTCCAATCACCCAAATGAGAATGAGTTCCTTATTGAGTCTGGCTTCTTCCTAGTGTCATCTCAGGGATTTTTATTTTGCCACATTTGTCAGGGACAACCTGATACAGTATATAATTATAATTTCAAATATTTCCTTAAATATTTCTAATTGAATTCCATTTTTTTTTTTAACTCTGTAAAGCTGCTTAGCGACAATGACCATTGTTGAAAGCGCTGTACAGTACATATAAAATTAAATTAAATTAAATTTTTTAATACAACAGATCATCTCTATTACCCTGCTGTTTGTTTTTACCTGGGAATTGACACTCTGCTGAATTTGATCAAGTTCTTCTATGTAGTTTGAATCAGGGCCCCTAAGCATTTTCAGGGCCTTGATAGCCTCGTCACGTTTGTGTTTGATGATGAGGTAACGTGGCGAGTTTGGCATGTTAAACAGGAGGATTACCATAAGCAGACCTGGAAATTCGCCAAATAGTGCCAGTGAACGCCACGACATAACCAGGCCTGTGGGGGAAGAAAAGAAATCCTACTTAGATCACTGACAGGCAAAGGTGTTGCACAGATGTTAGAATATCAGTTGAATGCCTACAGGATGTAAAACAAGACCCACAAGATTACTGTACTGTATGTATTTTTTGCACTGCAGCTTCACACCTCATACACTTCTCATGAAAGTGTGAGTATTTTTAGAACCAACAGCAAAATAGGTGGCAGACAACTAATATAATTCTGTACAGAATTCATAAAATGACAGAAAAGGTACAGTAGATGGTGTTTTACTTACCAAGAGCATAGAGTGCTAGACCTCCAATGACCATCATGTTCTGAGGAACGGATCCAAGCTTTCCTCTCAGCCCTGGATGTGAAATCTCTGACACGTAGATCTGCAACATTAAAGCAGTATTTTTAAAGAAAATCCATAATAAATGTGTTAATAAAAGTTAATATGGAAGTGTTCCAAATTCTAGAGAGGCCTGTAATTTTCGTCATTGGTATACCTCAACTATGAGAGACAAAATAAGAAAAAAAAATCCATTGTAGAATTTTTAAAGAATTTATTTGCAATTTCTGGTGGAAAATACAGTAAGTATTTGATCAATAATAAAATTTCATCTCAATACTTTGTTATATACCCTTTGTTGGCAATAACAGAGGTCAAACGTTTTCTGTAAGTCTTCACAAGGTTTTCACTGTTGCTTGCAGATCTCCTCTAGAGCAGTGGCTCCCTCATCTTTTTAAGTGGAAGAACTTGCACAATTGGTGGCTGACTGAATACTTTTTTGCTTCACTGTACATACTTTTTCTAGTGGCCCTTTTTTAAGGCTAAATTTTTTTAAAACAACTACAGGAACTCTGCAATGTTCTATTGACAGTATGTGCCAAATGCAAGGACTGAGTATATCCATTGCATTGCAGAAGTTAGGAGACGTAAGATAAGCAAAAGTGTCAAAACCATACTGAGTGCTGTTTAGATTACAGACAAATTCTCAGATACAGTATGTTTTATGTTAAGATCTTAAAATTGTATGCACATGGTCATTAAGGGGTTTAATGCACTCTGCTCTGGTTAAACATGTCCTTATACCTTCCTGCCAACTACAGTGCCAAAGGTACTGACCCCCTCAAACTTTTACACATTTATACAGTATTCCAAAATTATACTATTTAAACTATTTCAGTATTGCGACAGAAACTTTGAGCCTACTTATACAAACCACTACAGAACTTCTGGTACTTATTTGGGAAGGGTTAAAAAAAAAAAAAAAACATGGAAATTTGTGGTTTGAAGCCAGGATTGTACCTACAGGAATGGAGCTGGATGAAATGCCAGCAGCGACACCTGTGAACAATCTGCCCAGAAAAAGCTGCACCCAGTTTGTCGCTAGAGCCATCATGAGAAACCCTGCCGTGGAGGGAATTGCGGATATCATGATGCTGTGTTTCCTTCCAAATTTGTCATTCATCACCATGGCACTCAGCCCTCCTGCTATAACTCCAATCGAAAAAATCGACTATTCAACAAACAGAGCAGAATTACATTCAGATTTGTTGGATGCATGTATTGAGTGGTACATTTTGGTTACATATTTCGTTTAAATGTGGAGAAATAAGTGCAGTCATAAGAGAAGATAAGCAACTTTATTAGATGGCTTATGTCACATCATTTAATGTATATTGTTTACAGTGGATATAGAAAAGAATCACCCACTCTTTAACATAATCATATTTTGTTGTTTTGCAGCCTGAAAAGAAGACAGACACAGTTTTTGTTTTATCCAGGTGTATTTCCTCAGTGCAACTTTTAACATCCAGGTGAAAGATATAACACCAACATATCAGATTCTTTTTTTATTATTATTATTAAATACAGAATCACCGATTTGGGAAAGGATCACACTGCTCCTAAAATGACTTGTAAACTCAATCAGGTGAAAATAATGGCACACAAAGCCATTTGACTTTCACCTGTGATCTGTATTTACCTGTGATTAGTCCTTGTGGTCATTTTAATTAGCAAAGCATAAAAAGCTGAAGCATTGCAGTCTCTTGCAGTGCAACTGAAGCAAACAATCAGTTATGGGTGGCAAGGCCCTGTCAAAAGATTGCTGCAATAAAGTTGTGCACAGATACAAGTCAGGAAATGTATACAAAAAAATTACATTAAGCACAGTGAAGTCTATTATTAAGAAGTAAAAGGTGTTTGTTACAACAGAGACCCTCCCTTGATCAGGACACTGCTTCAAACTGGACGAAACAGGTTAGAGAGGCTATCAAGAGGCCTACAGCAACTCTGAAGCAGTTGCAGGAATTTATGACTAAGAGTGGACACTGTGTGCATGTGACAACAATATCACAAATGTGAATGTATGGAAGGGATGCAAGAAAAAAGCCTGAGTGACTGAGCTTTGCAAAATGCACCATGAAGATTCTGATGCCACATGGAAAAAGGTGTTATGGTCAAATAGGACTCAAATGTGATTATTTCCACAACGTCAAACAGTATGTCTGGTGGAAATCCAATATAGCTCAACATCTAATTAACACCATTCCTACAGTAAGGCATGGAGATGGTAATATCTTGTTATGGGGGTGTTTCCCTACAACAGGGACTGGAGCTCTTTCTCAGGAAAATCTTGAATTACTTGAATACTGCAGTCCACAAATGGTCACCATCAAATTTAAATCAACTTGAGCAGTTCTACAAAAAAAAGTGGGCGAGTGGGCAAATATTGGTAAATATAAGTCTACCAAAATTATTTTGCAAAGCAAATCTTTGTATGCCATTGAAAAGGTGATTAGCTTCACTTGATTCAGTTTATAAGTCATTTTTAGGAGGGAGGGTGATCCTTTTCCATATCAGTGATTCTGTTTTTATTTTTTTCAATTTTTTTCTGACATGTTGGTGTTACAGTATATCTTTCACATGGATGCTAAAAGTTTCATTAAGTACAGAAGGATGAAACAAAAACTGTGCCGGTCTTCATTTCTGGCTGCAAAGCAACAAGATGAGATTATTTCAAGGGTGGGGGGGGGGCCCACTGTATATTGTTTATAATGCTTAATTCAGTTTAGGATATTTAGTGAGAATCAAACAAGCTGCTCTTACTCCAAACCAAGAAATCTGATTAATATCCATGTGCAGACGTGGATCATCATCCTCCTGAAGCTGTGGAATCACAGCGGAAGGTAATACCATGGCGTATCCAAAAATAAAACTTCCCAAAGCAGCCGACAAGGCTGAAAAGTAGAGCCTGCCATTTCTACAGAGAAACAAGTTAACAGCACAAATTAAAACTTACTGTACATATTAAATGCCACCTACAAATAAACACTTTTACTTTTACTCCACTACTGCAAAAATTTGTAGTTTCTATTTCACTGGATTTCTGCATGGTGTAGTGTTACTGTTTGTAACCCTACACATACAGTAGGGTGTACAGTTGTGGGTAGTATTTCAATCAGGAATACCATCACCTTCTGACTATTAGGGTTAATTGTGTTATTTGCCTTATCCCTCCATGAAATGCTAAACCATGTAGCAGGTGTTTGAAATCCGAAGCAGTGGTAGTTGCAGACAGCAACAAAGCAGAATGAGAGAGCGAGAGAGAGAGTGAAAGAGAGAGAGACTACAGTACAGTGAGTTAATACAACCTTAGTATGTTTGACTTAGTACTTAAGTACTTTGAAGTTGAGTGTCCTTTGTACTTTTACTCAAATAGAAATGGATATATACTTTTACATGAGCAATATTTTACCTGGTGTATCTCTACTTTTACTAACCCTAACCCTAAGTACAGGATTTATGTACTTTATACTTTATCATTATGTAAAAGTCAATTCAAGAGCCTCAGGACCAGAACTCAACACAAAACCCTGCAGTGTCACAATATGCAGCATCTGTTTTATGGATGCATATAAACAAAATACTCAATACAATACTCAGGACAATCAATATACATGAAACCTAATGTTCAGGGCAAAAAAATATGCATCTGACACTTGGTCTGACAGTTAATACTCAGGGCAAAGTATAAAGAGACTTTATTCAACATACTGAAACATGTTAAAACAATAGTGCATGCCAACAAAGGCAAAATTACACCAGCACTTACCCACCTTAAGGAACTAATGTAGTGGAGATTCAACTAAAAAAAATTTTTTTAACAAAATTCTTTAATGCATTGCTTACGGCCAGGGAAGTTGTTCTCACACCAGTAACTCAGATCAACTCTGAAGAACAGAACAGAATCACAGCGAATATAGATTCGTCTGGTTAATAATACAAGAGAGTCCATGAGTAATACTGTAAATGCACAAGAGCATGCCTAATCACATAAAGTTTGTTACCTAATATGGGATGAAAGGGTACAGGTTCTAGTCAAAAACAGGAAAGCAGAACAGTGCCTTGAAAGCCACAGGTTAAGGAAGTGTACTGCTTTTGCTACTTCTGTGCAACAATGCTTCTTCAGCACAAATCATTACCTAGTACGAAATTCAGCAGACATCCTGTCTGTTATCTTTTAGCAATCTATTTAGTAATTTAAAAGATGGTTTTGTAGATAGAGACGTTGTTAAATCTGAATGGAAAAATGATTACAGTGGGACGAATTTTTGTCACAGTTTTTGTTACTTCACAGGACACATTTATAAAAGCTTAAGATCTCCTGCACAGTGAGCACAAATGCAAAGTAAAATAAAGAAACCATTGATGATTACATAAGTGAAGTGAAAGTGAAGACAGGGTGCATTACATTACATTTATGGCATTTAACAGACTCCCTTATTCAGAGCGACTTGCATTTATCTTGTTATACACTAACACTAAAAAATTTGAGATCACTTGCCATGATTTATTTTTTAAATTCTGCAACAATACTGTAGTGGGGATTTTAAACCTATGAAATAACATATATCGAGTAAGGTAATTATGTAACATCAACAACATCAACAGTCAGTTGCTATTTTAAGATAAGGAGGTCAGTCTTTTTGACACAGTTCTTGCAAGAACATTATTGTCAAGTGCAAAACCCATCAAGCACCATGATGAAACTGGCTCTCATGAAGCCCTTTCCAGGAAGGCAAGACCAAAACATACCTCTGCTGCAGAGGAAAAGTTTACGTTAAGGGCCTTACTTAAGGGCCCAACAGTGGCATCTTGGTGGCCATGGGGTTTGAACGCATTAACCACTGAACTATCCCTGATCTTAGTTCCTTACTTACTTCGCATGCACAGATTATGCTCAAATCAGCTGATCATCTGTAAATCAAGTTTGAAAACCATGCCCATGTGGTACTACGCAATTGATTCAAAGTTTTTTTTTTTCATTATTATTATTTTATGAGCACTTTCAAAATAATTGCAAATGTCATCCAATTTAAGTAAAATAAACATTATGGTTTTAGAGGAACAAATTTAAAAACAAAAAAGTAAAGCAATTAAATAAGTGGAATCATTTGGGTATTTTCTGTTTTTAAAAAATAAGGTTTTATGCCTTCATGAAATTTCGGTAGAAAACTGATGTAGAAAATGGTAGTAGACAAAAAATGTATGAGAGTTATAGAGACAGAGGTTAGAGAGTAATAGCATAAAAATTCATTTTGATATCGGTACTCAGGACAATGGACACTCAGTATTGTGTACATAACCTTGACAGAATAAAACAATACTAACAATTATCTATTGTGCACTATTAATAAAAAATATTTTGTAAAGGATTTATAAAAAATGAAATATATTAATATATATTTTTATTGAAGGGAGACTAAACATGCCAGAAAAAAATAAAAGCATAAAAATACAAGATTATTTAAAAGCTTACCTTATTTGTCCCTGTTTATTCTGATTAGTCAGTAGAAGTTGAGTTGTTTCATTCTCTTCTGGTGCCATTGCTTCCTGTGTCCTCAATCTCTGACTTTCAGTCTATATGCCAGCTTAATGCTATAGAATGAACTAAAGTGAAACCAAGACTATGCATCTGTGTTTAACATCATACATCATACAGTATATATAAAGTAATGAGAAGCAGTATAAATGCCTATAAATGCAGATTTTTTTTATGTTTCTTGCCTTTAATGTTAAGTAAGTGTGGTGCAACCTGTAGACTTGACTTTAAATTGTGGTTGTAAACCATAATTATTTATTCTATAAATGTTCATACATTTACTTTCGGCCGCTGATTAAGTTTAAGAAGTGACCGCAGGTGCAGTGATACAGGGTGCAAGCGCAATTGTGTGCCGTAAAGTCAGATATCTCCAAGTGTTTTCAAAATATACACACACATCTCTCTTCTTGTACTCTACAGTATATGGTGCTGAAAGCCTTGGCTAGAGTCAAATGCTTTCTTATTCTGGATGATTATATGGTTAAAATATTCATTGAAATGTCTTTATTAATCTTGGTTTGTTGAGAAAGACTGCTACTTAATCTTAAGTCATTACCATTACTTGATGTGGCAGTAAGACATCTTTATCTTTATTTAAGGTGTGCTGCTTAGGTCTAAAGATGTATTTTTTTATTACGTTTCTATATACTGTATGTTTTTCTATGGTGGCCCTGAGGTACAAAGCACAATGTCATTTCGCAAAACATAATAACCTTTCACAAAAAAAATCAACATTGGACCTCATACAATTTCAAGCATTTCTGCATTGATGTGTACATGCATATTATTTAGCCCCCTTTCATTTGGCTCTGCTACTAGAAGTCAGTCTTTCCTGTTCAAAGCTTTGTCTGTGTAACTGAATAAAAAGCTGCTACCAATTCCTTTTATCAGTTTGTTTTAGAAAGGATTCCACATCAGATGTCCTTGATTTTTCTATCATGTCACAATTATAACACTCTTATTTTCATATGCATAAAACTGCCTACTATACACTGCTTGGCCAAAAAAAGCTGCATGGCTACATGTGCTTTCCTTCTTACCCTGACATGCCCATCGTTATGGAATAGGCTCAATCTGGACTCATCATGACCTCCTTTGGTCCAAAGTTCTTTGGGATACCTAGCACATTGAAGCCACACAGCTATTTATTGTCAATCCTGTGAGTTCTCATCACATTGTGTCTATTGAATGCTCTTACTTTCACTATTAAACATAGCTCTGGTTTTAACTGTTGATTTTTTTCTCCATTTTCCAGATGATGGTTCAGCACTATCCTTCCAGGTTTTGATAATGTGTTGAACAGTTCCAGTCATTTCACATCTCCTTAGTTGTTTGTGGTATTGATGGAGCACAATAATTTGACCCTTTTAAAATGGAGCCCTTTTTTTGGCCAGGCAATGTATTATAACACTCCCACAGACCCATCTTAATAATAGTGTTGTGTTGTGCCAGCTAGCTTCCTCAATTCTGAAAATGATGGTTATATACCAAAATAAAAGGCAGTGCATTGAACCTTTTTTAAAATGTAGGATTATTATAAATTACGGTTCCTAAAACTAGCATTGTTTTTCAAAACCGCAAACATATCCACAAAATTCAAAATATACTATATCTCTTATCAAACCAAGCACTCTATTCAAAACTGTATAGTAGAATAACTGTTCTACTTTTGCTTTCAAAGCTTACACACAAACAACAAATTAATCAATCTTTTACCACCATCTGCACACTTAAATCTAAAACATTTTGTCCATTTCTACTTTACTACTAATGATATATGCTTTTTTTTTTTTTTTAAGTTTTGTAACATTCATAAGTCAGGGTGCCAAAAGACATTGTCCTTTACTACGTTACTACGTCTGCTATTTCATCATGGACAGCAGGTTAAAACAAAGAGCTAATGTGAAATTCTGCATGAAACTGGGCGGAAGAACATCACTGGAAGACGACAAGAGATCAGGAAGACCTTCAACGAGAATTACTTGGCAACTTGTGCAAGATGATTGCTGGGAGAATTGTCTACAACATTGCTGCCATTTTTGATGTGTCATGTGGAACAGTCCAGGCAATCCTCATGTGTGATTTAAACATGCGCTGTGTTGCTGTCAAGTTTGTCCCCAGGCTGTTGATCGAGGAGCAGAAGGATCACCGCATCAAAGTGCCAAGAACTGTCAGTGTGCTGTGGGTGACCCATCCTTCATGTCAAGGATATAAAAGGTTTTAATTACAGTATATTGAAAATTAGATGTGGGGAAAGTACAAATTGCAGTTGTGGACTAAATATATTTTCTGGCAAAAATTGATGTATAGTTATAAATTCTTCATTTATGTTTACTTTGAAAAATGTTTATTTCTTTTACAAGATAAAAAAGTAACACAAATTATATATTTATACTTTAGTTACTTATGATATGATAGATGATATGATAGTTACTGAAATTATTGCACAGGAAAACATCACAACTAATAAAAATACGAATAAAAATAGCTGTGTCTGAATCTCCTTAAACTTTCGAGACCTTGACTCTTCTTGTGTACACTCTTAGTTTCTTATCACTATTTCTGTTTATTAGCACGTTCAATGTTCAATGTCTTTCAATAGATGAATATTTGGCAAAAGAATACTATCATATCTACCATATACAGTATGGACATATATAAATAATACCAAGAACATATGAAGAATGTAGTTGGAAAGGGTGGCAATGGATCCAGCCTTTTGTTATGGTCTGCCCACGAAACCTCATCTGCATCGTGAACAATGTCTTCTGTGGCAGGAAGAAATATCACCTTGCGTGTGCAGCAGGTGGTGTACTGGTTATCACTGTCACCTTGCACCTCCAGCGTCTGAGTTTGATTCCTGCTTCAGGTCTGTGTGCATGGAGTTTGTATGTTCTTCCCATGCTTGATGGGTTTCCTACAGCTGCTTTGATTTTCTCTCACAGTCCAAAGACAACCAGATTAGGCTAATTGGCATTCCCAAATTACCAATAGTGTTTGAATGCATGTGTGAATATTGACCGGAGGTTCTACCCCGGTTGTAAAATGGGAATAAATACAATAGTAATGACAATTGGCCTTCACAGTCCGTAGTTGAGTCTGTAGTCTACAGAGGTTCCTAGATAGATGAATGGATGTCTGGTTGTTGGGAGAACATGAGATCACAAGAGATTAATGTTACATAGTTAGCATGAAAATAACAGTCATATATAAGCCAGCTAAATGCCCTTATTTAGTTATCTCACAGCAAACTGCCTTAATAACTACAAAGTGCACACACCAGCACACAATGATGACATGACATGCTATCTAATATGTTAAGTTTACATTTAGGGACCTAGAAAGATGTCTGATGCTAAAATATCACTTTCCAATTTTTTCCATTTACGTGTAGAAAAAATGTCATCTTGTGGAAAAGGAACTGAAGTACGTAAAAGGTAAAAGTATTACGTGAAATAAAAACTAAAATAAAGTACTGATGAAACTGGATGTGAATTTGTTAAAACAGCTGTTGTTCTGTTGAAAAATACTTTCATCCCCATTGAACATGGGTGCCATCTTCTGGGGAAAAAGACACTACGTCTCTTAGGATGAACTAAGATCATGTACACTGTCCAACCAGAAAAAAAAGTACAAACTCTAATATTTAATTCAACTACATTTTTTATACATTTTTTCATACATGATTACCGCATGCATTTCCCATGGCATTGCTTCTACAACCTTATCCAATGTCATAATATTTGTGACCAGGGGCGTTTCTAGGATTTTCAGTTAAGGGGGGCTCAGCCCCCATAGATGTTTAACACATATTTGGCCTTGTTCAGAATCAGTACTCAAATTTGTCTTCTTGATCACACACGCTGTTTACCGTATAAACCTTTTTCTATGTACAGGTACAATCAGAATAATTTAACCAGAAAACAGCATATAACTTTTAACTTACATTGATTAGCAATATAAACAACACACCTATGAGGCTGGACAATGGAATAAACTGTGTGGGTGCCAATAAT
>JAQQZS010000039.1:6358362-6374932 GCA_030068045.1 Platyallabes tihoni | reverse complement strand
AAAGTCTCCTGGGATAGGCTCCAGGTCCCCCGCGACCCTGATCGAGGATGAAGCGGTATAGAAGATGAATGAATGAAATTTTATTTTCTCCATCTAGAACTAAGTAATGCCAAGTGACTCAAGAGCATGTAACAATTTGACATAAAGCACTGAAGTGCTACGAAGTGTTGTGTAGTCATTTCTTCAAAGTGTAGTGACCGTAAACATTTAAATACATAAATAGTATAAAAAGTTGTGTTTATGGCTATCACTTGTCATATTGTTCCCTCTTTCTCAAAGAGGATTATTTGAAATAAGCCAGTGTCTAATGCATTGGAAATAGGTTATTTAGCATCTGAGTGATTTTATATACAGTGGAACCTTGGATTACGAGCATAATTCATTCTGGAAGTGGGCTCCTATTTCAAAACACTCGTAAATCAAATCAGATTTTCCCATAAGAAATAATGGAAACTCAAATTATTCGGTTCACAGCCCCAAAAAATAAATATCTAAAAGTAATTAACACAAAATATAAAGTAGAAATAAAACAAATTAACTTGCACATTACCTTTAAAAAAGTAATAATAAAGCCCCGACAGATAAGTGTTTTCCGTTTGTGCATGCAGGCTCTGTGTGCGCGTGTGTGAATCTAAAGTAACGGTGTCCAATGACGCATGCACGCCCAGACACGCATACAGACAAAATAAAATATGTTTTACGCACACACACGTGGTCACAGTGTTATAGTTAATAGTACACGTGTGCACGGATGTTGATTATAAGAGTAAGTGACAAGCACTAAGACCCAGCAGGGGAGACAATTATCCACAATTCTGCAGCGCAAGAGAGAGAAAAACCGTTGGCTCAGTTGTGATCACGTGACACTTGGCGTCAAAACAAGAAGCGCCTGCGTGATACATAATACTCGGTACTCGTAAACCAAGTCAAAATTTATTAAAAATCTTTGCTCGTCTTCCGGAACACTCACAAACCGCGTTACTTGCAATCCGAGGTTTCAATGTATTAGTGATTTTAAATAGCCAAAATGATCTACATTGTGTTCAACGCTAACCATATTTCTGTTTATTCCTAATTTCCTCAGCAAGTGGGATTTTAGCATTGAAGACAGTTCTGAGCAGGTGCACCTCATCTTCCATATGTGGATAGGTCTTTTCTACAGTAAACCCACTTCAAGATTCTTCCACTTCGATCAAACCTTTCCAACATTGGAAAGAAAAAATCCTTCAGATGTGTTACAGTTTGCTATTCAGACTTCATCACCGTTGCCTCATGTTGATTTGTCCACGAAAGAGGACAAAAATACTTCCTTACATCCTGGTTCAGATGCTCTTGACCTTTCAGTTAAAGCACCTGAGGCTGCAGATGACGGCACCTCTGGAGAGAAACCTACACCTATTTCTGGCGTACGGTCAATACTAAAACACATGAGGGAGAATAAAGAGCCAGGTCATAGACCCAGTTTTGACCATTCTCCCAGTGTACTAAGAAAAGGCATTTCTATGGTAAGCAGTACTAGGGCAAAGTAAACCGTGTCTGATTTTCATTTTGTTGTCTGAATAGAATGACCAAAATTTACAAATTAGAGGATTAATGCAGTTCTTCATATTCAGTGGAAAAGGGTTTTACTACATTAAGTGAAAAACTATCCGAATAATTTATTTATTTAAATTCAAGAGAAATCAAAAGTGTTGTCATAATATTTAAAAATGATACGCATATTTGACCACTGTCCAGTACATGTCTAAATATTAGCAGATTATTATGACCAACCTTACACTATGTGACAAAATATTTACTTTACGTTATTTCTGAGCGGAAAGTGTTATTTCCCAATTTATTATGCTTAAAGTAAATGGCAAAATAATTTTTACTCTTCAAACTTTGCCTTTATGACCTGGATAATGACAATTTCTAATACTGTATACTTATTTTCTAGAACAATCCAGGTAGATCCAGTGCTGGGTAGCCAATAGAGACTTTTCTGGAAATGTCAAGATCTTTCTAGAATGCTGTAGAACTTGACAAGATTTTTCAAGAAACTTTTAGAATTTTCTAGAACTTTCCATAAGCTACATTTGTATGTATGTACATACATGCATACCTATATGCATGGGCTCACCACTCACCACTTCATTGTGGTTCTACCTGCCTGAGTGAACACATAGAACAATCTAAATTTATCAGAGATGGCACCAAGAAGCTGCAAGCATTTTTCCAGACTCATTTTGCTATGTATGTGGCCAAAAGTACTTTGTGACCACATACGCTAAAATGTGTGAAGGCTCCAATGTATATTTTGTCATACTGGACTTTGGATGCTGCTACCGGGGAGCACACAATGAAAACTTGGTGGGAGACTATATTTGGGGATGATATGTGAAAGTGATTTATATTTCAGCAAATCTCGAAACATACCAACTTGTTTTTGTATAATGAGTACAAGTTCATGTACATTTTGCTTCATATGTTGGTTTATTCAAGACCTTATATAAATGAAACTGTATAAAGTAGCCCCTTTTTGCATAGAAAATTGATTAATTTCTAAGTTTCATCATTCAGGTTACAAAAGCAAAGTTTAAACCAAATAATCGCTATTTCCTATAGTTTTATAACATTAGCAATGAAGCCTATATTTTCCTGTAAAGTATTATATATAACCTATATTTTCCAGGAACAAAATGTGTTAAATATTGTTATTTTTCTTTTTTTATTTATAAAATAAGGAATAAAAACCATGAACAAGGCGATACTGCCGGTCATAATCAATGACTGGGAGGTGTGAAGCCACCTCAAAAAAAAAAATTTTTTCCTGTAGTTAGCCATTTTTATTTAATGAAGGATAACTGGCTGTATTTGTATATATATTTAACTTATGGAATATCTGTAAAACAATTCCTGTTGTCACGTAAGATATAGCAGCTTTTGTTCTACTCGCCAGTAATAAGACAAAATAATAATAATGCAACTCATCATAGAGAATGCTCAAAAGCCCTTTGTCCTGAAAACTTTTCCCAGGAACATATTGAACAATGCTACAGAGCACTGACTCTGAAGACTCTTTCCACTGGAATGTATTACAATAAGCATATTAATACACTAGACGTCCAATTTTGGGGACACCTGACCACTATTCCTATATGTGCTTTTGGACCACAGTCCGGATTCTTTCCCTATTTCAATATCTAATAACTAACCTGGAAAGGAGTGTCGCCATGGGGATTTGCCCATTCAGCCACAAGAGCATTATTGTTCAGTTCAGTTATCGTGTCTGATGAGGAGGTCTGTGGTGCAGTTAAAATTCCATTTCATTGAAAAGGTGGCTAGTGAGGTTGAGCTCATTGCTCTTTGCGGGTGACTCTGGTTCTTCCAAACTTGACAAAACATTTTGCTTTGTGCACAGATGCATGGTCATGTTGGGACAGGTTTGAGCCCTTTAGTTCGAGCGAAGGAAAACTGATTTTTATAGCATACAGTTGTGTGATTCCAGCTTTGTAGCAACAGTGTGAGCAAGAGCCCTATATAGATGTAATGGTCAGGTGTCCCCAAACTTTTGGCTATGTAGTGTACAAGCTTATCTGATTTACAGCCGGAATTACTTTCAATACTGCTGATGGAGAATAGTTTTTAATTAATCAGAATTTAATTAATCAGAATTAATGATGAACATATTTAATTAATCAGATGGTCAGGTTCAAGAATTTAATGGCTCTGTGGTACAATAGCTGTATCTGTGAGGTGTTAAAAGACTGAAATCGTTCACACATAGCTCTTAGACATATATTTATACATGCCTTCTATTGCATTGCATAAGTTTATTATCTTTAAACAACATCTTTTTAGCTCCTGTAAAAATCTGAATACTTTTTTTGTTAACTGTTACAGGATTATAGATCCACTGTGGAGACCTTGGATGAAAATCTCACGCCTGATCATAGTGACTGCAGCGACCTAGAGGACAATGCGACCAACATCACTGAAAGCTCTTGCACAACACTTTTGGAGAGCAGTGGTGCATACAGTCAATTGTGTGACCATGCATCAAACATGAGAATAGATGAACAGAAAGTGTTGAACGTGCAAAGGAATGAACATGGCAAAGACCTGTCAACGTCAAAGGCCATGAATATAAAAAGTGATGGGATAATGGACACAGAGAGAAAAAGTGTGGCTGTGTTACACCAGGTCGTTCAGCCTCTCGGGCCTCTGACTTTTTTAAAAGTGCCTGATTCTTTACCTGGAAGAAAAATCATAGTAAAGTCATTGAGTTTTAAGGAAAAGCACAAAAATGATGCAGCTATTTCAGTGCACACTGAGACACTTTCCAAAGATGGGCAGTGTGACTCAGCAGTGAATAAGGAAAAACATGAAAGCACACCAGTGCGTGCACGTCCTGGTAATAAGAATGAGTGTGCACTTAAATTTAAGACGGGAAGCTGTTCTGTCATTTCTGTTCCTGTGCATGATAAAGCAACAATTGAAGATAAATCTGTGCTTCTTACCAGAGATGAAACACCTATGGTTATTCATGATGTGAATAGCAGGAAGGAGGAATCTGTGTCTCGTGAGAGAAATAACGAGGTAACGTCTAACGACGAATCCGAGACACCAAGGGATGTGCTTGATGTAAGAAACCAGACAAATCAGGAGGTCAAATCTGTTATAGATGAAACAGAGATAAATGTTGGAAATGATTGTGACATACTTGTTGAGACGCATGTTAACGATGAAGCAAAAGAGAAGGACGGATCTGTCCATGATGTCAGAGATGAAACTCCTGTAGATTTACTTGATGTGGATGATGAAACAAAGGAGGAAGTTGAACCTGTAAGTCATGTCTGCAATGATGCTCCTGAGGAAAAGCTTGCTGATGAGATGAAGGACAAAGTAACACCTGTGATTGTTAGACATGACACATCCATGATCGTACCTGCTGCATGTTGTTCAAATGAGATGGATAACCCTGTGAGAGATGACAAGGATGCAGGGGCGCATGTTAACGATGAGGCAAACACAGTTCAAACAATGCCTAATGAAGATATCACATCCGTTTATGATGAAGAAAGTGTTCCTCATGGTGTAGGTGAAGAGGATGATGATGCCTCATGTGAAGTTAATTCTGTGATAAACATCAGTGATGCATCTGTAGGTGTACTAACTAAAGCCAAGTATAAGCTTGGTGTCAAAGATGACATACCTGTCGACACACAGGATGTGAATAGCACAAACAAGGAAGCCACGCCTGAGCGTGATGTGAGAGCTGATATATCTGCAGATGTGCAGGATGTAAATAGCATAAACAAGGAAGCCAAACCTGGGCTTGGTGTCACAGACGACACACCTGCAAACATACAGGATGTGAAGGAAACCAAATATGAACCTAATTTGAAAGACTGCAGCTTTCTGCATAGCCAGCAAGAGGCTGATACAACAGAAGACATGGCAGTCCAAGAACAGGAAGATGGATCTGGGAAAGTTGACAGTGATAAAGGAGAAATAATTAGTGAAACAGAAAGAAAAGTAGAAGCAGAGCTCATTTGTGATGCCAACAACGAATCAGACTCTGAAAATCAGAACAATATCGATGATTCTCAAGATTGGACAGATTGCGTAGATATGGACACCAGTGGTAAAGATTCAGAAGATGAAAATCTTGAAGAGGTGCGTGAAGTGAATATATCCAGTGGTAAAAGCCTTTCTAAAGTGCTTGAGGAAGACACTGTAAAGATGCAAGAAGATAATATAATAAAAACTGATGCACATGTGGCAAGCAGTTTTAAAGAGCAACCTGAAGAGGGTGCTCAGACAGATATATCTGATAATTCATATTCAGGTCAGGTTAGCTCAACATCCCATGAGTTAATTGTATTGAAAGAAAGCAACAACTCATCTGCTCTTGGTGGCAGTTGCATCCAAACTCAGAAGGATAGCAAAAGCACAATGTTTCCTGATGCCACTGTGGTTCAAAATGCAACCCCTGAGGTCATTCAGTACAAACCCAGCAAAGTATGTGATGTCTTCTCCTTTACTGGAATTGCTAATCCAGAACCATGTGAAATAAACGACTCTAGCGTCCAGGGCACAACCGAAGAAGCGGATGACTTGGCAATTTCAAATGCAAATGATGGTTCAGATGAAGGACTTAAAAACGTAGAGAAGGACACTGACCAGAAAAGGGCTGAGGCATGTGACAATTTTGCCAGCATGGATGTATCTCCACCAGCACTGCAAATAGATACTGAGACTGAGCTGAACAGCAGATGCTGTACCCCAACTCAGGATGAACCATTATACAGCGAAGGGACTGATGAGGTTTCTAGCTTTCAGGAAGGTCATTTACAGAACATGTCTGAAACGGAAACGGGTGGAAAGCGCACTCCCAATATATGGTTGGCACTTGATAGTTCTGAGGATTCGAGTTTAGGATTAGAAAAGTCTCCACCTCATATAGAACAAACCCCCTCTCAGGATCCTTCTTGGTCCCATAAGAAGTTCAATGCTAGAGTCAAAGAGGCTGATAAAGGTGAACCATTTGTAAGTGATGAACATGTACCCAAGGACAACACGGTTTACTTTGACGATCATTTGATTCCCACACAGGGACGTACAAAAGAAAAAGAGCATCAAGATGAGTTTGGTCATTTTTCTGAGCAATATGAAGATGATCATTATGAAAAGCTTCCTTCAACATGGACACACAGTGCAGGCTTCAAAACAGAGGGACAAGAAGATCTCAGTGAATGGTATCCACCTGATGAGGAAACAAATTATACAACCTGTAGTTCTGGCCACAGGGAAGTTGTATATAGGCCAAGAGAGATTAGAGAGAGTAACTTGGACACCCGTTGGGTACAAAGGACTCATTATTCAGAATCTACTCCCAATGTGGATGAGTCAAATGAAAGACTTCTTTCTTTCAGACACCGAGCAGGTTTAGCTGAAATGAATGATAAGTCTGAGAGTCATGGTTCAGAGCCTGTGGGTTACAGTAAAAAGAAACGCCAGAGAAAGTTCTGTAAAAATAAATGGGATGGAAAAGACTTTAATACAACCATAGACTACAGCATCCAAAAGACCTTTTCATATAGTTCAGATCATTCGAGCATAACAAGGACACGTACATCTAGCCCTTATCAGCGCAAAGACGAATGCAAGCAAATGTTCGACTGGCGCAGATATTTCAGGAGAGAGGGAGTATTTGAGTCAAATGAAGAGAACAATGGACCGTTTGATGATTCACCTTCTTCTATAGTCACAATGTTTGACAATAAAGGTAACAGAGTGGTATTTGAAAGTCCTTCTAGTCAAACACGATATGGTTTAAGTCAGAATGTAGAAGAACAGCGATCAAAAACTGTCACCCAGTCTTTAATGGAACTTGAGTACCTTATCTTTTCAGAGAAAATGACTCATTTGCTCAAAAACTACAAGACTACCTCCAGAGTAAAACCACAACAAAGACTAAATATCAGCCCTGTTGAGAACCCTATGACCATTCAATTTTCAAGACTTGATGAGCAGAACAGTTTCTCAGCACTCGATCAGACCTGGCCAACTCATTCTAAGTTTAAGATCAATGTAGAAATGTCTGAAAGGAAAGCCTTGAAGAAAACTCCAAATTACAGCAAGCCCTTACATCTCCAAAGCCTTTTCTGTGAAAGAGGCACTGAAGCAACTTGCTCAAAGTTATCAGACATAACCAAAGAATGTTCAAAGTCGTACCACACCATGATGAACGACATCTGCACTGGCAAGACTGTACCCCATCAGAATGACGAGTTGAAAAGAAAGTGGGATATCGAGTACGCTACGACTAGCAAACAGCCTGGCTTCTGTGGTCGCATCAAAAAGGACATGTTTGATTATCTCCATGATAATTTGAACTCTATCGTGAGGCAAGCGTGCAAGACCAAGTACAAGTTCTACATTTTGGTTACATCTGATGACCCCTTTTTTGAGGAAACCAAGGTAGGAAAATATTCATGTAGACATTGTATTTTAAAGGAAACAAAATCACCCTGAACTACTCGCACATTAATATTATAAATAGCATGACTTTGGTTGAATTTTTCATCTACATGTGGGTGTTTTTTCAGGTATAAACTTCTCCTAGGGATGCTAGGAATGGAAATCACTAGGGACCTCCTGATATATCATATCAAAATGCGATTCTATAATTTTATTGATGTGCCAGTTGAATCCTTTTTTTTTTTGTTACAAACAAATTTAGCAAATCATTTGCTCTTACCACACAGAATGCTTTGCTTTGTGAATAGTTAAAAGCACACCACCTGTAGGATTATGGAGGAACTGCAATTTATAACCTCCTCGAATGCAAACACAAATTACTTTTAAAAAATTCATTGATTTTGCAGTCCATGTGGCGATATATGAATTGCCACACAAAAGAATCGCAATACTTAACTGAATCTATTTTTCTCCCTTCTCTACTGTCCAGTCTGACTGGTGTGCAGCTACACAGCTTCATATACAGCAAGTTGCTCAGCACTGCATGTTCTGACCATTTTCTGGCACAATGGCATGGTGGTTAGCATCAGGCCTCCAGGGTTGAGGGTTTGATTTTCCTACCTTACGTCCATGTGCATGGAGTTTGCATGTTCTCCCCGTGCTTGATGAGTTTCCTCCCAAAATCCAAAGACATGCAGACATGTTTCCAAATTCCCAGAATGTGTGTGTGAGTGAGAGCGTGTCCTTGTGTGCCCTGCGATGGATTGGCACCCCAATCAGGGCGTACCCTGTCTCATGCCCCAAATCCCCTGGGATATCCTCCAGGCCACCCGTAACCCTGTACGGAATAAGCAGTATAGAGAATGAATGAGTTAGAGGTGCCACCTAATACAACCCCCTTCCTTGACAGTTGCCACTGTAACAATATAGTCAGTGTTATTTACTTCGCCTGTCAGGGTTTTAAATGTAATGTGTTTCAATATGTAATGTAAAAAGGTTTTGTAATTTTAAAAAAAATTCTCCGTATTTTAAAAGAACTTCAGCTGCACTAGCAATGTCCTTCTTTTATACTTGCATGCGTCAACTATTAACTTCATGTTGGAATAATGAAATTATGACTGTAGAATAGGGGTGCTTCGATCAGGATCTTTGGAGCCGATCACTGATTTCCGATCACTAGGAGCTGTATCGTCCGATACCGGTCACCGATTACAGAGCCTACTTAAAGCCTTATCATGTAGCATTATTTATTAAACTATATCTAACAATGTAAACTAAGTATTGAAATTACAAGAGGAATATCATGAATTGACAACTGTATTTATTGGCAAGCAACATGTGCAACACGTCAACTTAAAACATAGCAGCCTGTGCTTGGTTAGTAATTGGGAACAGCTTAGAGCTTGACAAATACAACTTTCCTGTAGATTGTATAAAATTAAATAAAATAACATGCAGAACTAACAGTGTCTTTGACTTTGGCTTTAGAGTACTTTAACTAAAAACTAAAAACTGCAACAAAAAAGCTACAGTCAAACTTTTGTTTCAAGTCAGTTTTCCAAAGTAAGCACTCGGTTTTTCCAATTTACTTTAAGGACCACAGGTAATAAATTGCACAACAAAAATAAATAATAATAATAATAATAAAAAATACAAATAACAAAAAAAAACTTCTCAGGTACATCTCTATATCTGTTTCTATCCGTCTGCAACTTTAACTAATTGATGTTATGTTGTCCTTCATAAGGCGGTCAACATATGTAAACACTGTTCGGTATAACTGTGGCAGGCGTACATCTGTGAAATATTTTCGCCCTGACATAGTATAACGTAAATCCTAATAGGACATGAGTCGCCGGAAACCTTCGTCTTCCACAATAGACCGCGGCTGATGATCTAGGCATATGAATTCTATTATTTTATCTGATATTCTTTGTTTCTTACTGTCCTAGCCAACTTTGAAAATTGCTCATGTTCCTTTACGTGACTAACCTTCAAATGTCTGATGAGGTTCGCGGTGTTAAAATGCTTTGGGTGCTTCCAGCCTCGTGGAATTGGCTTGTTACACAGGAATTATTGGCCGATCATGATCGTCGACCAATCAATCGGAGCACCCCTACTGTAGAAAAAAAAATGTGTATATATTAACCACATTCTGCTCCTTAGGATCTGCTAGAAGCTGAGGGCCACACCGCAGTGGAGCCTTACCAGTTTGACTTTGATACCAATGGGCAAATTCCTCTACTTATTATCCTGAGAAACGAGGACATTGCAGAACACATATTTAAGGTAAGTCAGGTTCAGTTTTTAGTAAAAAAAAAAATAATAAAAAAACATTTCTATATGAATCCAATTGCAGATAAATACTTATTTCATGACTTCCCAGGTTCCGCATTTGCTCAAGTTGAAAAAGTCATCCAGAGTTCTGTTTGCGGGCATCGATCAGCCTGACGATGTCGTGAACCTCACACACCAAGAGCTTTTTGCAAAGGGAGGATTTGTGGTTTTCGACGAAACCGCACTGGACACACTAAATTTAGGTAGTGGATTTTATTAGTTAAAACATGACAATTTAAAAATGAATATCATGATGCAAATGTTGCATTTTAGATTTTTGATAACTTTTTTTTTTCTTGTTTTTTTATTATTATTATTATTTTGCAAAATGTTTTAAAAGAAAACATGAAAAAGGTTGTGGGCATTATGGAAGAGCTCGATAAAAAAGGGAAGTGGAAATGGTTTCTGCACTACAGAGACAGCCGCAAGCTTCGGGAAAATGCAAGGTAAGGTCGGAGTTTCTGTTCTAGCCTTTCAGTCATGTCTAGTCCTGCATAGCAAATAATGTTCCGCACATAAAACAATATATATAGCTAGAGTAAACTTTGCAAAAAATGGGGCAGCCTGAGAAAGGTATCATTGTGGCCTAAATGATTCAGTTTTCTATTCAGATTTCAGTTTGATAAAGTTGCTGGACAGCTGTATGTTTTAGTAATATAGGCATGTACCTGCAAAATCAACAAAATGGAGCAGGGTGCTTACATACTTGGTTAGTAAAAAAAAGACCTGAAAAGACCAGAATTTTAATCAGAACGGAACTATTGGAATTTTTTACTAGCGTAAAAAAAAAACGAGATGCATAAAATCATGTATGTGGATTAAGGTCAAGAGCTTCATATGATGTTTGCATTAAACATCTGAGTGAGAAAAATGTGTGACCTCTGTGTAAATAACTGTGGTATTGTGGTTGGTACCACATGGACTGGTTTAAATACAAGGGGCGTTTAAGTCAAACCCAGATTTGTGATGGAATTTCTGGTGAAAGGTGTAAAACCGATTAACATTTACAGAAACTTTGAGCAGAGAACAGTGATGAGACTCAGTGGCAACTGAATGGCAGCAAATGTTTTAAAGCAGGCCGTACGTGAATTACAATCCCGACCAAGGTGTTCACGTTAACATTCAGCAAGTGGAACACCTGATCAGATAACTTGTCACCAACTTGCGGACGTGACGTATCTGTCTGTTGGAACTGTAAATGCGATCATTCACCAACACCACTTGCACATTACAGGAACTCGGCTGGGAATTATTGCCACATCCCACACCTCACTCCAAGCAATTTTCCATTTCCTTTAAGTTTCGGACATTAAAGGAATTCCTAAGAAAGAACAGGCATCTGAGGCTATTATTAGCAGAAACTTGTATTTTTCTAGTTTTGTCTGCTGTCTAGTTTCAATGAGTCTGTGATCATGGTAACCGCAGATTCCTGTTCTTGGTTGACAGGAGCAGAACCTGATCTGGTCTTCTGCTGTACCTCATAGTTTTATGGGTTATGCTTTTATGAGATAAAGTGCATACTTGTAGTTTTTCAGAAGGTTCTCACATATAGGCGTGAACCATTCTGAGTATTACTACTACTGTCGGACATCTTGGATCGAGTGTGTCACCAAATACTGGGGTGCACAAAAAAAATTACTGTTAAAATATTGCCATGGATCGACTGACACTGCCCCCTAGTGATTTGGAGAACACTATGACAGTCAATCCCAAAATAACATTAAATTCTCTGACCAGAAATCTGTGCACCGAGCACGAAAAGGTTAAATACAGTTTTATTCTCTTTCACTTTTTCATTTCAGTTCTGTAATTTTCTGACTATTAAGTAAAATGAACTACCAGAACTACACTTAGAAATACATTTAGTTAATGAAATGTAAATCCCCTGAACGTACAGTATAAAGTAAACAAGACTCACTTCTGCAATACCTAACTAGTGCTATTACTTTTAGGTGCAGTCCAGAAGCACAAAGGAGAAAACAGTTCCTCGACTGCTGCCAGGAAGCAGGAATAGTGGAAGTCTTGCCTTATCATGAATGTGACGTCATTTCACGGGACAGACCAGATTACCTTCGCTGTCTAGTTCGTCTCCAGATCCAAAACGTCTCTGCCCGGTTCCCTGTTTTCATTACAGGTGAAGTTTTTGTTCTTGTTTTGTATCTTGCAGATGTTAAAGTTCCCAGACTGTAAAGTACATGCAGTGCCACATAAAATGATTTGAGCATTTCTGCTCTTCTGTAGTTAAAGTTTTTTAATTTTTATTGAAAGGGAAAAACTATTTGCAAAATAACCAAGCATAGTATTATTTGAAAAAAAAATTGTATATGTAAGGAATAAAACCCAAAATAGAGAAGCTGTTATAGGCAAATAATTAAAATTTCCTTTGTGATCAATAATGTCTCCATCTATCCATCTATCCATCTATCCATCTATCTATCTATCTATCTATCAGCGATGGAGCCTGTCACAAAGCAGGGCTGCTGTTCATTATTTTCCAATAACATTACCGGCAAAGTGTTCTATTCCTCTTACAGTATACCACAGCAATATCCTAATGATTTATATATTTTTTTAAACATGTGATTTGAAATATGTCTGAGTCTGACCAATCAGAATGAAATATCCAAAAGCACAGTGATATATAAGTCTAAACATAGTTTATAAAATTCAGATAAAAATATGAGGATTTTTTTTCACATCATATTGTCTATGATTTTTTGTTTGTTTGTTTTTGTTTTTAAATCAATCATAACTATTCAAATAATTACAATTCAAATATTGTCTCTGTCTTCCCTGTTTAGAAACCCCGGATGACTCTTTTGATAAGAATGGGATTTTGACGATGAATATTTACACCTTCTCACGGATTCTCTCAAATGACACATGCTCAGTTTCATAAACTGGTGTATGTTTAATGGTGTCTTGCACACCCCACCCAGTTACGTTTTGTACAAATTGAATGACTAATTATCTATTGTCGAGTTTTCTTTTGTTCATAAATGTAAATTATTTTCCAGTGTTCTACTCTATTGCTATTTATATTGTAACCCCGATTAAAGCTTTCAAGTGGAGGCTTTATGTACAAAGTTTGATATGTATTAATTTTAAATACTGTAAAAAAAAAAACTGATATTTTACTTTATTTCAGTTTTTCATATGGTTTTATAAATCATATTGAGCAGTTTTAATAAAACAGTTGATTACTTTTTGTGGTTTGTTTCAATTTGTTTCACTGGTGAAAAAATATCGGTACTGCACTTCAAAGACTTTACATCCTCGTTTTTAGTGCTCTTATCTGCTGTTGGCATGGCACAGTAGTGTAACAGCCTCACACATTCATGGGTGAAAATGTGTGTTTGAATGTGTATGTGCATGATGCCCTGGGCGTTTCCCACCTCGCACCCAATGAACTCGATTTTCTTCAAAACCAGCACAACCCTGACCTTGATAAAGTGGCTCCCGAGCATGAATAAACGCAATGCATCATATCCTCTGAAACCCATTGTGTTTGTGATGATCACTGGGATCTAAACGGATTTATTCAACAAAACTGGGATAGGCTTCATGCCTCCTGTGACCAGAGAATGAGTGATCTGTTATTGTAAGTTAAGCCAAGCCTTTATTCATCTCACATGCATTACTGCACAGTGAAAATCTTTATTCTTCTCCTATCCCAGCTTTGTTAGCAGGCTGGAGTCAGAGAGAAGAGTCAGCCATCATACAGCACCCATGGAGCAGACAGGGTTAAGGGGCTTAGCTGGGGCTTGAACCACCAACCTTGTGATGAGTAACTCGCTGAGCTATCAATGACCCTTTTCTATTCGCTATGGTTGTAAAAGTGATTATATGCGACCATTTTCCTTTGACCTCTCATCAACAAGACATTTCCACCCACGGTACTGAGACATACGCAATGTATTTTGTTTCTCGTACAAAACTTTATCCAAAGTGCCAGAGGTAACATTTTCCTCATTCTGATGTTTGATGTGATTATTGTTTATTCTCATGAATAGATTTTCGTTGGTAAGTATGAATACAAAATCTAAAGCTATGTACTGTATGTGTAAATGTAAGGTTGAAATACATGAAATAACAAAACCATTAATGTTGAATATATTACAGTAATTCCTCTCGGTATATCAATTTAAGTAGGATTTTATTGTCATTTCTTTATTGCTTGTATACATACGCATTGGAATTATGCATTGTTTCTCCAGTGCAGCGTATAAACGCATTGTAGTCTTGTCTATTTGTACTTGTGTGTAAGATTACAAAGTCCAATTGTCCAATGCAGGACAATAAAACCACAGAACATGGGCTGTAAGCTGTAAACTTCGAGAGTGTAACCTCAAAAGTGCAGCATTGCATAAAGTCTGAGATGGAACATTGTAAAGTGCGCTGTGGGGTTTGGAATTAAGTCAAACCGACGTAGGGGTGTGGCTAGACCAGATAATTATTTGGAGGCAGCAGGGTGTTGACTGGCTCAGGGAAGAAACTGAAGTGGAGTCTGCTGGTGGTGGCATGGATGTTCGTGTAGCTCATACCATCTGGAGAATAAGCTTCTGTTATGTGAAGCACATTGTGAGGAAAGAATAAATGGTAATCACAAAACAAAAGTGTCTCAATACCTATGTCCCCTCAATGCATGTCCCCTTTGAGGTCAACTCAATACTTTTCATTAAGAAGATATTTTTTCCTTTCAGCCCAGCTAAAAAAAAATCATATGAATTAGTGAAGAACTTACTGAGACACACCTTGTAAAGTCTGCTGCTTCAGTGTTTTTAGATATTTTTATCAGATGTTACTATAGTATACTGAAATATAATTACAAGTATTTCATACATTTAAAGGCTTTTATTGTCAATTACATTAAGTTTATGCAAAGAGGCAATATTGCTCACCAGTGTTGATCTTTTTTTTCAAGACCTCTGCAAATCGGCCCTGGTAATCGGCTGTCAATCAACTTCTGTACCACATCCTGGCTGATGGCATGCTGTTCTTGCATAATCAATGCTTGGAGTTTGTCAGAATTTGTGGGGTTTTGTTTGTCCACCCACCTCTTGAGGATTGACCACAAGTTCTCAATGGGATTAAGATCTGGGGAGTTTCCTGGCCACTTAGTTATGATTTTTGCCTTATGACAAGGTGCTCCATCATGCTGAAAAAGGCATTGTTCTTCACAAAACCGTTCTTGGATGGTTGGGAGAAGTTGCTCCCTTAGGATGTTTTTGTACCATTCTTTATTCACTGCTGTGTTCTTAGGCAAAATTGTGGGTGAGCTCACTCCCTTGGTTGAGAAGCAACCCCACCCATGAATGGTCTCAGGATGCTTTACTGTTGGCATCGGACACAGGACCGATGGTAGTGCTTACCTTTACTTCTCCGAACAAGCTTTTTTCCGGATACAACAAACAATCAAAGGGAATTCATCAGAGCAAATGACTTTCCTCAGCAGTCTAATCCCTGCATCTTCTGCAGAACATTAGTCTGTCCCTGATGTTTTCCCTGGAGAGACGTGGCTTCCCCCAAAATCTTCGCTTCACTGTGGGTACAAATGCACTCACACCTGCCTGCTGCCATTCCTGAGCAAGTGCCCCAATCCCACAGCTGAATCAACTTTGGGAGAAGGTCTTAGACTTTCTTGGTCTCGCTTAAGGCTTCGCAACAATTGAGCCTCTCTTCTTGAAGTCCTCGATGATCCGATAAATGGTTGATTTGGGTTTCAGCAATATATTAATTATCTTGTCTGTGAATAAATTTTTATGCAAAGCAATGATGACTACACGTTTCCTTGCAGGTAACCATGGTTAACAAAGGAAGAACAATGATTTCAAGCACCACCCTCTTTTTAAAGCTTTTAGTCTGTTATTCTAACTCGAGCAGCATGACAGGGTAATGTCCAGCCTTGTCCTCGTCAACACTTTTACCATTTCATTACATTTCATCATTTGGCAGATGCCATTTTCCAGAGCGACTTACATTTTTATACATCTGAGCAGTTGATAGCAACTTGGGGGTTGTGTGGTTTGAACCAAGGATCTTTAGGACCGTAGACCAATGTCAGCTGGTTCTTTTTGTGAGAGGGCTGAAATGCAGTTGAAATGTTTTTGGTTTTTAGGCGGGGGGTTGGATTAAGTTCATTTTCATGGTAAAGAGGAAATTTTTTTGCAATTCATCTGATCATCCTGAAATATATATGTAAGTTGTCATCATTAAAACTGAGGCGGCGTAAATTAATATTAATATATTAAAACTTTTGGCCATG
>JAQQZS010000039.1:6336375-6349049 GCA_030068045.1 Platyallabes tihoni | reverse complement strand
GACTTTTAACGAGTACGAGTACTTTAGAAAATGTGGTATCGAGGCCGATACCCGATACCGGTATCGGTGCATCCCTATACAATATGTATAAATTATATGGAGTGTGCAATATCAAAGGGGTATAGAAGGAAATTATACGGTGTGTAGATATGGTAGCGGCAGAATAAGTGAAACATGGAGTATGAAATGAGATGAGTTATGATGCCTTCAGTATTTTTCTATAATGTACAATAGAAAATATTACAAATAAAGAAAAAAATACTAGAATGCATGTAGGTGTGTCCAAACCTTTGACTGGCACTGTGTTAACAGCTACTGTCTGTATCACTTGAACTCCTTAATGTTGATCCGGCCAATTTGACTAAATGGAAATGAATGTAAATGAATGCAACTTGCGTTGATCACATTACACATGGCTTGTGGTAATTGAAAAGGCAAAGCTGCTGTAAAATAGTGAAACAAAAAGCAGACCCATCAAATCTCACACATTTAACCAAACCGGTCAAAAGTTTGTGATCATTTTCTAACTGGATTGTCTTTCCTGATTTTTACTATACTAAAGGCATCCGAAATATGCAATATTCTCATCTAAACAGTTGATAATAAGTTGCTGATACTTGTGCTCTGTAATGCCTTCATATCTGAGGTGCTGTTTGTTAATTGGTAATCCTAAGGCTGGTGACTCTAAATAAACTTCTCCTGCAGCAGAGGTAAGTTTTTGGTCTTGCTTTCCCGAGAAGGTCTTCATGAGAGCCAGTTTCATCATGGTGCTTGATGGGTTTTGCAGATGCACTTGACAGTACTGTTCTTGCAAGAACTGTTCTAGAACAGCTGACCTTCATGTCTTAAAATAACACATGACTGTTGTTGTTGTTGTTGTTGTTGTTGTTACATAATTACCTAATTACATTTGTGTTATTTTATAGTTTTGATAAAATACAATATTGTTCTAAAATGTAGATAATAAATCTGAACTTGTGTCCAGAATTTTGACTGGTGAAGTGATAATAGACTATAACAACACAGGGATGTTTAACCATATATGTCACTCAGCGTCACAGGTGCTCTAGTAACTGGTAATTACACTAACTGCCGGTCGCAGCATGGGTGAAAGTAGGTCTGTAGTACTGAGGACAGAGCAACTGCCTGCCAAAATCAACATTCAAAACCAGTCAGGGAAGCACTTTCAGCAAGAAAACACATCTGATAATGTTATGTCATCTTAAACAACACATTGTCTCCTTAAAAATTGCCTCCAAGTTGTTATGAATTGCCTTTGTGATGTTTTATTTACACCTAAGCTAACTAGATTCTAACACAAGGGGAGAATTACAATTTTCTCCCTAAACCCTAATTAAGGGCACTACTTGGTGTGTGAGACAAGTGGATTTCACATCCTACATACTGTAGATCACTAGCTCACACCCTTTGGCTACATAGTGCCAGTAAGACTTACTGTAACACCACTTTTAATTATATTACCTTATGTTCGCTAACTGTCAGAGCAAAATAACTCTTTTAATAAAGTTGATAATCTGTTGATAATAAGGGGTTTTGTGGAACTGTTGTATCTTCAGTACCTAGGCTGCGCACTCATGCCTACGACCACATCACAGCCATGCTGATATTCATCACAACAGCACTCCCTCTCGTGATATTGCTTACATCTTTCTCAATCAAAGGATACAAATACTGTATAAAGCACTGAGTTTCACATTAAGCCTTTTCCATTGTATACATATTATAATGAACAGCTCGATTTGGCTTAGTGTGTTAAAACCGTGATCCCTTGCACTTTTAATACTTATACATTAAATGCATATTCCTTAAATAACGTGCCAGATATTCTCAAAACATTAATATACATTGTCTTGTAGTCTTACATTCTTTGTTCTTCATGCTTACTTTCCTTTCTTCTCAACTTCTCTTAACCATTTAAAGATCAGCGAAGTGTCTGCCAAACAGAAGCCGAAGACGGAGTTCTGCTTTGGTAAGTGCCAGTTTTGTGTTCTGTCCCTAGCATGAACTCATTTTGCACAAATAACGTGTATTGTTTCACACAGTGGTGAACGCTTTGTCTCGACGGTACTTCCTGCAAGCTAACGATGCCGTGGACTTAAAAGAGTGGGTCATCGCTTTGAATAACGCCACTAAAATTACAGTAAGAAGAACATGCAATACAGTACTTTTTTAAACAATGAGATCAGATTAGAATAATTACAGAATTAGAATCAGAATAAAATCATAGGCAAGATGTAATGAGAGCCATAATCAGATACGATGTAAAATCTGATTCGGACCAGGATAAGAATCAGAATCAGATTAGGATCAGAGCCATTAAAGTTGACAATCAGACACAGATAAGAGTCAGAATCAAATTCACATCTGAAACAGACCAGAATCAGTTTCGGATCAGGATAAAGATAAGAGTCAGAAGCAGTTCAGAATCAGAGACAGAACAAAGTCAGAATCAGAATGAGTTTTAAATCAGATCAGGATCAGAGTCAGATTTGGATCAGAGTCAGCATTCGTTCAGAATCCGAAGAAGACCTGAAGAGTAAGAATCAGAGTCAGGATTGGAGTCAGGATCAGAATCTTTTTGACAAAAAAAAAAAAATATTTATATTGTTTTTAAATTATTTTAAAAATATATATATATATTTTTTTTTTGAGTTGAGCTTGAACACAATTCACACAATAAACAGTATATCATGTACCAAATATGTAATTTACACAATATATTTTCTTTTAAACAATGCACAGAAAGTTAAAGTAGACAACAAAATAATTTAGAACAAACGTAGAGATCATTACATGAAATATCACATACAGTATCTGGGTGAGAATGCTTTGAGGATAATTAAGACATAAGAAGAGCTCAGTTTTTATTGAACGCCGCAGTGGGTGTGTGAGGGCTTCATAGAAGGAAGTAAAGCTCTGATTTGAATTTGGTTCTCTAGCACTGGGGGATATGTTTGTGTGTGGGTGTGTGTGCAAGCGTGCCTGCGCGAGCACGTGCTGTTCCTCTTTTGTCTTCTGACCACAAGTGCTCCTCTCTTCACCATATTGTGTTTGGAGAACGTTTGCAGATTTGGTTATGCGCTTTCTAATTCCTGTTTTGCAACGGCTCAAATGATTTCTACATTTATTTCAGATGCATTTAAAAATAAATTAATTAGAATAAATAAATAAATAAATAAAAATATACACCAGGGCAGAAATACATAATTTTCTGATTCCGTGTTCAGGTTCCCAAAAACCCGTTACCGGTTACTCAGAGTGCAGACACCGGCCCTGTGACGAGCCACACTCAGCCAGTGGCTCGGCTGGCCTACAAAACCGAGATCGTTGGAGGCGTGGTGGTCCAAACACCGGTCCAGCAGGTTCTTTATTTGCTTTTGTGTTTTTCCGCATTTCTAAGGATTTATAAGCATGCAATGGTGCAAGAAAACAGTATATATGTGTTTTCTTGCATGCGTATGTTTTTAGAACGAATCTGACGACGTGTTCATTAACGACGTGGCTCCACACGTGACTCTGAGAAGATGCCTGAGTTTACGGCCCAACATTCTGAGATCCGGCTTCTGCGTCAAACAAGGGAACGTGGTAATTGCCTTTAATAATGATAATAGAGTTAGATGCTGGAACTCACATAAAGGCTTTGCTTGTTCTGATCGTTTCTATGTGTCGTTTCAGAGAAAAAGCTGGAAAAGAAGATTTTTCATTTTAGACGACCAGACTGTGAGTTACTATAAAAATGAAACGGTGAGACACGGGAAACACGGTTCTTAACACGGTTTAGGTTGGGAATAAAAATTTATTAATCACGAAACGTCTTGCTTGTAGGATAAAGACCCGTTACGCAGTATTCGACTGAGGGACATTCAGAAGGTTCATGAGTGCCTGGTAAAATCAGGGTAAGTAGACATTACGGTGCAGTGTGTCAAAGGTGAAGCACTCTGGGGCGTGTGCAGAGAAAGGGGAAATAATACACACTGGGTGGTACGGTGCAGCACCGGTGCAGGGTTACAGTCACCTCCCCTGGGTTTATTTGTTGTGTCGACACCCTTGAGGGTTTTATCTGTTTATGCCAGGAAAACTTGTTGATAGTTAACACAGTTTCCTTCATTGAGAAAAGTCATGTCCCAGCATAGATGTTTTTTTTCACAGTTTAAAGTAACATTTAATGTTGTAGAACTTTAACAAAAAAAATGTTTTTTAATATTAAATAAATATTAAAGATTATGAATATTAAAGAATTTACTTTAGGTCTGGTTAAATATGATCCGTTTTAATTAATTTCTTGTTTTTTTTTGTAATGGAAAAAATACAACAGGGTGTTCTGCTGCAAAAATAATTAGTAACATGAACATTTTGAAGCTGATTATTTTCCCACAGTGCCTCATTTCTCATTTCTCATTCGCATTTTGCTGTATTATTATTATTATTATTATTAAAGAATGATAACATGACATACTTTAATCAGATTTTAGTCACTTCTGGGTATTCTTTTCCTTATACGTAGGAGCTATAAACACTAGCTCCCTTATCAACCTATGTCTTTTTTCTTACTTGAAGTATATAATACAATATAATATAATATAACAACATATACAACAATACACAGCTTGTCATTTTACTACAAAACCACAAAGTCCTCTTTCCTAAAGATTGCTGTGTCAGAAATGGCAATGTTAAAATGCATTGACACTGGAGACTCCTTACATACACCCATCAGCCAAAACACTATACCCAGGCTCTCCTTGTGCCACCTGGGCAGCTCTGGCCCCTTGGGGCATGACTCCACGAGACCTCTGGGGGTATGCTGTGGTTTTTTGGCACATTTCGGGACATTTGCGGTAGATCCTTTGGGTGTTGTTGGGTGGGCCGTCACATTCCGTAGATGCTTGAACAGATTGCGATCTGGTGAATTTGGAGGTTGAACCAACAACCTTGAACTCTTCGCCTTCTAAGACCCATGCGGCAGGCTGTGATGCACCGGGTGTTCAGATACCTTTCCACCATATCTACTTTAGCATGAACCTTTTTCAGCAATTTGCTGCATTAGCTTTCTCCGTGGGAGAAACAGACAGGCTGGACTTTGTTCCCTGCAGATAAAACTGAGCCTTGGGTGCCCATGAACCTGTGACATGTTTACTGGTATATAATTGATAATCAATGTTATTCCATTCATCTGGAGGTGGGTTAAGTGTTGTGGCTGATCGGTGTAAATGCAAACTATTAAGAAGTAAAAAAAATATGAATACAGTTTCATTAAAGTAAAAAAGTACATTTCATCAATGGGATAACTGGAGTTCAGTTCACGGGTGTAGTCAGATCAGGCATAACATTTCCTTCGAGCATGTATGTATTATTATATCGGAGCACCTTTTTGCAGATTAATCACTTTTTTCCTGACATTTCTTGTTGATCGTTAGGGAACTGCTGTCCCGTGACAACCTTTTTGAGATCATCACAAACGCAAGAACCTTCTACATTCAGGTTGGTTTGAAGTTTCCTCTCATTCACTTCCTAAAAACAGACCATATGTGATCTGTGCACCTGTGCGCGTTATAAATGTGCCTGTTTTTGAATGATGTCTGCGTAAATGGACTGCCGCCCAAGTGTGGTGTAAACACCTGTTTTTAGATCGTACGATGACTCAGTTGAGCTGTGAAGCATCTTGTAAACATGCTTAATAAGCTGTAGTCAACAGATCAAGTCTTGCCATGTGTCATTGTACAGATTTTCATTAAAGGAAGTCATGGGGTTTTGCACAATTGATGATGCGTAAAGATCATTCGTTTGTACCGGGTTTTTATTCATCTTTGTTTCTTTAATGATTATAATAATGAAGGTTAAAATAATGCATGAATTTAGCATTTTGAGTATAATCTTTAGAATGTGTTGAATTGATGTGATTTGTGAATATGGACAGGTCAGGTTTTAGTTACACTCAGGATGACTGGATTATTTATTTATTTATTTAAACAGGCAGATACACCTGAAGAAATGAACGGTTGGATAAGGGACATTTCATCAAAAATTCAAGATTTTAGAGGACCACCGAAGGTAATGTGTTCATGTATATGCCGTGCTTTTGTTTATCACAATTGCCTTCATATTCTAATTATAATGAGAAAGAAAGAAGAGAAGAAGGAAGGAAAGAAAGAAAGCAAAGAGGGAAGGAAGGAAAAAGGAAGAAAGAATAAATGAAGGAAAGAAAGAAGTGAGGAAAGAAAGAAAGGATGGATGGATGAATGAATGAATGAATGAATGAGAGAAAGGTGAGAAAAGAAAGAAAAAAGGAGGGAAAGAAATAAAGCAAGGAAGGAAAGAATGAATGAACGAAAGAAAGGAAGAAGCAATAAAGAAAAAAAGAAATGAGATTACATGGATAGTGAGGATTTATCTTCTATATATCCACAGGTTGTTATCCTCCTTAATAATAGATGGATCGCATCCCAGAAGCAACTGATTACTACCACTACTATGAATAATAATAATAATAATAATAATAATATGCGAAATCTCTGTATTGTTCTATTTTTTTTATTAATCTACACATCTAAACCTCGTGAGCAATGTTTTTTCCCCTCAATTTCTATGTGCATGGAGTTTGCATGTGCTTGGTGGGTTTCCTCCCACAGTCCAAAGACATGCAGATTAAGCTCATTGGCATTCTCATATTGCCTGTAGTGTGTGAGTGTGTGCTTGTGTGCCCTGCGATGGATTGGCACAGAGTCCGAGGGTGCACCCGACCGAGTGCCCCCGATTCCCCTGGGATAAGGCTCTAGGCCTCCTGCAATCCTGAGTGAGAGTGAGAGAGATTTCCTTGCTTTTGTGTTCAGCATACAGTATGTGATGCTTTCCTGCTGTACAATGCATTTTGGCAAAAGGGTTGGTGTGGCATACAAATAAACACAACTCTGAAAGAACAGCACCAGGTCACTTGCGATATCTCTATCCCAGCTCCCACACCAGTTGTAGAAACACTGTCTGGTCAAAAAACAAAAAAAAGTCCCCATTTCAGAAGGGTCAGACTGGTGGGTTTATTAAGGCAGGAAATAAACAAGCCTCTGGAGGCAGTGTTATGATTGCTTCAGTTGGTCAGGTCTAGGCTCAGCAACATTACGGGACAATAAAATGAAGTCAGCTGACGACCTCAATGTGCAAAATGACCACATTATTACTTTCAATGGAGTTTTTCATCCCTAACCTGGGGCCTATCCCAGGAGCCTTAGATCATGAGGCAGGGTACACCCTGGACAGGGTGCCAATCCATCGCAGGGCACACACTCATTCACACACTATGGGCAATTTTGGGAACCCCAATTAGCCTAACCTGCATATCTTTGGACTGTGGGAGGAAACCGGAGTACCCGGAAGAAACCCAACTCAGCCATGCAGCAATGATGTGGAATGTGTCATATAAATATGTGTATGTGCATATCTCTTGTATTGAATTTTATACAAGAGAAACAGGCCATGCGTTCTTATCTGCAAACCTGAATAGCTTTTCCATTTTCACCTTGTCTCTATCCGTCTCTCCGACAGAGCTTTCGCTTCGGCTCCAGCCAGACAAAACCACCCCTGATAAAATCCTGCTCCACGGCGCAGTCCTGGCAGCCCTGGACCCCTGTCCCGAAGAAACCGACTCATTCGGCTGACGAAGATATTAGAGACAGTGCTTTCTCCTCGCTGCCCTCTCTCTCCGACGCACGGGATGGCTCGGACTCCAGGATACGCCAGAGACACCACTCTCAGCCTCAACAATCCGCCACAGACCCACACTTCGTCATGGACACGGACATGCACATCCGCACCTCTGATGTCTAAATCTGTATTCTGCTATCTCTGCTCACCAGCACACTTTGTTGTATTATGTTATCTTTCATCTTTTATCTGAGCTCTTTTTTTTTCTTCTTCTTCTTCCTCTCCAAATGAAGGCCTTGGAATTTCACCCAACATGCAAATGCTTTTAGATATAAAATAAGTGGGAAAGAAAACAGTGAACAAGGCTGTGAGATCCTCATCGATGGGACTGTACAGGGTAAAATATTTTTACGAAAGGTGCTGAAAGAAGGAGCCATATATATATATATATATATTTTTTTTTTTTTTTTTGCTTGTGTACGAAGAAAAGAAAAAAAGTTATAAGACAGTCTGTATAGGCTTTTGTGAATATAGAGTGTTTTACATTTATGAGTGACCACATACTTGTCTTTGCGCCACAATTTATGATTTATGGTATACACTTGAAAGTATTATGGATGTTGACAGGTTTGTTTGTTTTTTTATTGTATTGTACTTTTTAAGTGTGCATAAAATGCTGCTGCGCTAAAGAATTGAAATAAAATATGAATTGGGAGAACTTTCCGTGTGCGTTTCGGACAGATGCGATGCAAATTCATGAATTAAAAAGGCGATGCTCTGGTTTCCTGCTGTGCAACATGGCGTGACACGACGTGTCTAAACGGCCGACTTTTAAATATATATCGCCTTAATGCCTTTTTTTTCATTGCTTATTTCTAAATGGCCAAATAGGTGTTTATTAAAGGAAGTAAAGTGAACAGAAAAGCTGAAGGAGATAAAAAAGGTAAGCTTATTTACTGTGTATACTGTATATGTATATATGCTGTATATAATGTATAGACTACATAAATAAAAACTGAAGCATATTATTGCAAGGTTGTGATGAAAGAACAGCGTCAGGTCATTTCAGATCTCCCAGCTCCCACTTCAGTTGTATATACTTTACACTATGTGTGTGGTTCCGTCTAAGTGCCGCCCGCCACATGGGGCGATGGATATACTGTATATCCGTCATTTCCGTAGCAGTTATTTACCTGGTCGGGATGCCAGCTTAATGCCCGATTGTATCTGAGCACTTGGGGGTGAAGGTTTCAAAAGTGGCAACCCAGCAGTAACTACCGAGCCCCTGCCCCCATATACTGTACACACACAAAAAAAAGTTCAGAACGGTCAAATTATTGGGCTGCATTAAGTAAACAACTAGGATATTACAAACTTTCCAACACCTGGAGACCATTAAAACCTGAAAAAATAGGACTGAACCATGAACTTAAATTCTTGGGGAAGTTGCATTATAATAAATCAGAGCTATGTTTAACAGTGAAATTAAAAGCATTTCCACACAGATGAGAACTCACAATATTGGGACTAAACACCTGAAAAGAAAACCAGTTGAAGAAGAAAAGAAAAGACAAGAAAAGTCTTCAATTTGCTAGGGAGCATGTAAAAAGTGAATGTATTCTAGGTAATGTAGTCTGATGAGTCCAGACTGACCCTATTCCAGAGCAGTGGGCATAGTGCCTCCGGGACAAGCCTCTGGAGGTGGTGTTATGATCTGGGGTTGCTTTAATTGCTCACAACAGAAATGGAAATGGGCAAAAGGCTTGGCAGTTAAGTTCCCTGGAATGAGAGGAGTGAGAAAAGTTGGAACAAACAAAAATTGACAGCAGGAAGAAAATAAATGCTACAGCCATCTGTAGCCGGGAGCGTAGAAAGCAGATTGGCTGTGGTCTCTCAGGGGTTTGGGTGGCATACTTGCAGTTTCCCAACAATCATAGCAACACTAGCCAATCATGGAATAAATGATTGGAGGTGGATACACATGAAAAGGGTGGATAATGCTTTCATCCAAATGTCTCTCCAAATGGTGTGTGAGCCGCAGTTCGAAAAAGATGTGGCTGGCTGCTTTACAACTGTCGAAAAAAGCAAGTGTAACCATTTAACCCTCAATGTAACTGATAGAGGGAGGAGGGTAATAATAAGACAGTGGGAGTGAGGGGGAAATCTTCCCTCCAAAATGCACTGAAGTGAAGAATTCAGAAGAGCATAATAAAGCTGCCTCATACAGTATACACATGCCCTAGTGTACTCTCAGTAGCTGAGGATCTTCATGAGATGGAGAAGATCTTATTTACATGTAAACTTTGAAAGGTTTGAGGGATTCTCACCAAAGCATAACCTTAGCATATGCTCTCAGTAAAGCATAACCATTGTGATGGACCACCAGGACATTCAGGCATTTGGCAGACACCCAAGTCCAGAGCAACTTACATTTTTTAACTCATTATACATCTGAGATGTTGAGGGTTAAGAGCCTTGCTCAAGGGCCCAACAGGGACAACTTGGTGTTTGTGGGATTTGAACCTGGGACTTTCCAAGCCATAGTCCAATGCCTTAAGTGAAGTTGATAACTTTCATAGACTATCGCTTGCACAAGGTGCAAATGAAAAATATTCATTAGATCCATGCAAAAAACCTTTGGCAGTCTGTAACTTCCTGAAACATGAGAAATAAAACACAACGGGCCATCATATGACCATAATGTAGGATATGAATGAGTGTGCATTGACATGCATCCTATCCAGTGTGTATTCCAGGAATAGGATAAGTAGTACCATGACCCTGATAAGGACGTGTTTACTGACAGTGAGTGAGTGAGTGAGTAAACTTATTATTATATTACATCCTACATTTTAGCATCTGCAAAACAAGTAAGTGCATATCATCACTTATGCTATAGCAGCTGCAGAAGTTGTTCCCTCATAATATTACGTTTTCTCTCTCACAACAAATAGAGACAAAGTTGCAGCTTGTCATGTTACTGATTAACTGGAAAGCACAAAGTCCTCCGTCCTGACATCTCTGCTGTGGTGGAAAAACATACAGATGGTTACAAAACGCTCTCACCCAAGGCTCCTTCTACAGTATATCACAGATTATATGGTTTTCTTTGTCATTTATTATCAACATTATATTAAATATCCTGGAAACTATAAACTCCCATATTAAGGAGTGCATTTTATTTTATTTATACAGTATAAATCTGTGATTTGTCTTGATGCTGACATTATTAATAGAGTTGCTGCGGTAGGAAAGTATTCCAAGGAAGATGTGTCGCCTGTTCAATGAACATCAAAAATTTTAATGCTTTACAAGAAAAAAGTGGTGTTATTATAAAACAAATAGCTAATACAGTACACATCTGTGCTTCCCCATAATAATGCTGTAAAGGTTTGATCAGATTCTCATTAATCGTTTCAGAGAAGTTGAAAAGTGTGATGATGAAGGACAATAGACGCCAATGACGCCCACGATAGATAACGATCCTTATGTGGCGCCCACATTTTGCATGCAGGCTACACAATTATCAGTATTTGGGTTTTGGGCCCTAAAGATAAGGACGTATTGAGTTTGTCTTATCTACTGTTTTGATCATCAAGATTTTCACACATAACTGGCATTGAGTCTTTTGGCCCCCTCTTCTTATCAGAATTGTTTTAAATTCAGCCACATTGTTGGGCTTTCAAGCATGGACGCCATGTTTAAGGTCATCTCAATCGCATTTAAGTCTGGATTTTGAATACGCCATTTTCGAGCCATTTAGAAATGGACTTGCTGGTGTGTTTCGAATCATTCTCATACTGCATAACATAAGTGTGCTTGAGCATGAGGGCAAGAACTGATAAATGGACATGGATCTTTTTCAGGATTTTGTGGTGGAGTGCAGAACTCATGGTTCCATTAATTATGGCAAGTCGTCCAGGTCCTAAAGCTGCAAAGCAGCTCCGGACCATCAGACTACCACCACCATGTTTTTACTGTTGGTTTGATGTTTTTTTTTTTTAAATGAAATGCTGTGTTAGATTTATGCCAGATGTAATGGGACACATCTTTCACACACAAAGTTCAACTTTTGTCTTATCAGTTCATGGAATATTTGCCCAGAATCTTGGGGATAATCAATATAATTAATAATAATAATAATAATAATAATACTTTTTCATAGCACAATATACAGAGGGGCCCAAAAGACATGTACACACTTCAACAGTTGTTATCCATGCACTATTTTTAAAACTGGCAGCAATGTGTGGTATTCCAGTATGTTTCCTCTAAACATGTCAGTAGTCATCAGGAGTCATAGCATCATCGATGCTATCATGTGACAGTGTTTTTTCTGTGCGTATATTTTTCATGTTGATGTGTGTATACATGTGTATAAAATTTTTGGGCCCCTCTGTTTGTATAAACAGTGTACAGTATATCACCAGGAGTACAAGAAATAGGAAAATAAAAATCTATCTGTAAAGTTTTAACGTTTCGTAGTTGAATAAAGTTGAATAAAAGCTTACCGGCATTTGGAAAAACACAGTCAAACATGTCTGTCAGAAAGGTCTCTATTTATTAACATCAAGAAAGAGTATTTATACGTGTAGCCAAAAACCTGGTGTTATGTACTGTACATCTGTTACTACAAAGAACACTGACCATTTTAACATGTACTGGTGAAATCCCAAAGAAGAAAAAGAGTGGAAGTTTACAGATGTTCACCCAGAGACGAACCACGAAGTATTAGGCAAAGAGACATAAAGAGAGAATGAAAAAGAGGTGAGAGAGTTAGCACCTTAAGAACAGAACCAAGAAATGACAGGAAGGTAGCAGCTTGGAAGATTTAACACCTTAACATCAGATCCAAGAGGAAGAGAGGAAAAGAGTAGAATTTATATATATATATATATATATATATAGGATTAAGCGGTATAGAAAATGAATGAATGAATGAATATATATATATACACTCAGCAAAAAAAGAAACGCCCCTTTTTCAGGACTGTGTATTTCAACAATAATGTTGTAAA
>JAQQZS010000039.1:6205200-6217681 GCA_030068045.1 Platyallabes tihoni | reverse complement strand
GAGATGCAATACCATCCATGAGTTTAATTTAAAAACTAAACATTTAATGTTTGACACTTACATCCAATTTGCATAATCATTTGGAACACAGTGTATTAAAGTTAAGGGAAAAATAAAAAGAACATCATTGGAGTGAAAAAGTGCAGTTAATTTTAGTTTGAAATTATTAAAGAATGACATTCTTTTTTTTATATATATCTATTTATACTTGCATTATAGAGGCAATAAGTATCCATTTCCTCTCCAATCACTCATCTTACTGAGAAATCAGATTTGAGAATTTAGCTGCTTATTTTACCTGAACCTCAAACGGATAAAACGTTTACAAACTTGGTGGGCGTATGTTAGCATAAAGTAGTGTGTGTGTGTGTGTGTGTGTTACACCCTACCATCTGGACTGGTGTACCCGTTTCAGTGTCCATCCCTCATTACTGTCTCCCCTTCTCCCTGTGTCCAGATGAGCAGTCCGGAGGCCAGCATGACTCCACCTCTCCCCGTGCTGGGTTCCGTGTCTACCGGTTCTGTGCAGGACATTTTAAGGACGCTGGGAGAGAACGTTAAAATCGAGCATCAGAGTGAGAACCAGCTGCCGTCCTGCAGCAGCACGCAAAAGCAGAGCTCGCAAAGCAGTACTCATTTCACCAACGGGACTCAGACCACGCTGCTCTCGCATCGGTCCCCGAGGGGCAGCATCAGCGGCTCTCAGGCCAACGCTAACAACCAGTCGAGCATGGAAGGAAAAGAGGACGACCCCAACGAAGACTGGTGTGCGGTGTGTCAGAACGGCGGAGAGCTCCTGTGCTGCGACCGCTGCCCGAAAGTCTTCCACATCACCTGCCATATTCCTATACTGCGCTCCTCGCCCAGGTTTGCACCATCGTAGCATACTGACACATCAGTCCATGATATATATACAGTAGAACCTCAGATTGCGAGCAAAGATTTTTAATAAATTTTGACTTGGAAAACGAACAAGTCTTGGTTTACGAGTAACGAGTATCATGTATCTCCCTTCTTGTTTTGATGTCGAGCGTCATGTGATCACAAGTGAGCCAACGTTTTTTCTCACTCTTGCACTGCGGAATTGTGGGTAATCGTCTCCCCCGCTCGGTATTAGTACGCGTCTCTCACTGGTATAATCAACATCCGTGCACGCGTGTACTGTTTACTATAACACTGTGACCACCTGTGTGTAAAACACATTTTATTTTGTGTCTGTATGCATGTGTGTAAAGCAAAAGCAAGTCTCATTAGAGAGGTTAAAAATCCATTTTCTTTCTGTGTGCAAGCGTCATTGGACACCGTGCCCCACGCACGCACGCATGCGCGCACACAGAGTAAAAGTGCAGGTTAATTTGTTTTATTTTTACTTTACAGCAGTGCTTCCGTTAGTGTGTCGAGTGTCATTAGAGAGATTTCTTGTTTCTTTTTATGATAAAACAGTGTTTCGGTTGTGTGTGCCCGTGTGTGAAAAGAGTGGAGGAAGGTTAATTGTGTAAGACAAGAAGGGGGAGAGGGGAGCTTACTGTAGACTCACTCACTCACTCACTCACTCACTCACACTCAGCGCCTGCGCGCACAAACGTTGAGATGAGATTTATTTTTACTTTTTAAAATTTTTTTACAGGTAAAGTGCAGGTTCATTTGTTTTATTTTTACGTTATAGTTTGTGCTAATTTATATATTTATTTTTTTTGGCTGTGGAACAAATAATTTGAGTTTCCATTATTTCCTATGGGAAAATTAAATTTGGTTTACAAATGTTTTGAAATACGAGCCCGCTTCCGGAACGAATTATGCTCGTAATCCAAGGTTCCACTGTGTGCGTCCATAATATGTGAAATATACAGATTCAGTCAAAAAATATATACAAACTTCACGAAGAGAAAAACTTAATAAATATTTATATATATTGTTCTATATAAATATTTTGATTCTAAATGCATTGCTATATGTAATTTATTTATTTGTGTGTGTGTGTATATATATGTATATACACACAGTGGAACCTCGGATTACGAGCATAATTCGTTCCGGAAGCGGGATCGTATTCCAAAACACTCGTAAACCAAATGTAATTTTCCCATAAGAAATAATGGAAACTTAAATTATTCGTTCTACAGCCCCAAAAAAATTATATATAAAAAATAAATACATAAAAATAATTAATACAAAATATAAAGTCAAAATGAAACAAATTAACCTGCACTTTACCTTTCAAAAAAGTAAAAAAATAAATCCCGACAGATAAGTGTTTCCGTTTGTGAGTGCAGGCGCTGTGTGTCTGTGTGTGTGTTTGTGTGTGTGTGTGTGTGTGTGTGTGAGGCTTGTGTAAGTGGAGACTCTTCCTTTCAGCCCCTCCTGTCTCCCCCCTCCTCATCTTACACAGTAAAAATTTCTCCTTTCGTCTTAATTAAACACACACACACTTTAATGGAAAGACTGTTGTTCTTACCTAAATTATTAAAGCTTCTCCGCTTTATTTTAATGTTGCTCGCGACAGCGTAACAGCCCATTAATTCATGCTTGTGTAATGATGAGATGGACAAACTGCTCGATGTCCGTTCCTTTATTTTCTGCAAATTAGAGTATCAGCGAAAGGTTGATTTATTATTTATTGTATGTATGTATGTATTTAATGATTATGACTTACAGCTAATTAGAACCTAAAATGTAGAATCTTAGAAAATTTGAATAGAATCATAAAAAAAACGATTTGTGATGTGAATTTGTGAAACTTTGTTCCTTTTATATGACTGCCCCCCCCACCCCTTTTTCTTCTTTTTACACAGCGGAGACTGGATGTGCACATTTTGTAGAAGTCTAACCAATCCTGAGATAGAGTACAATTGTGATGACGATCCTCCTGGTAAAAAAGACAAGAGTGAGCTGGGGCTGAGTCCTGAGGACCAGAGGGTGAGTTCCTGAACCTGAGCCTGAAGCAGTTTTACTCAGTTTGAAAAAGACTGTGCAGTTCATATACATAGAGATTAGTGTCTCTAATGATGTACAGGGCTTTACATTGAACTTTTTCAACCATTTACTTGTCCGAAAAGGGAAATGTAGACCTGTTAAAAAAAAAAAAAACGTGATCAGAGATTCAGATAATTGTCATTATTATTATTATTATAATTTGTAAATGTACAAAACATGCAATTAACAGGTAACAGTTACAAACACTGGGACGATTTTAACTTAAACATAGCAAGCAGGCAATCCAAACTAGCTGCTACCTGTTTATTTATGTATTTATTTATTTATTTGAACAAGCTATGATGCTTGTTAGAAAGTAGGGACAGGAATCACCTGATACAATATCGAGGTGTTCAAGGTTTCGTTATACCTCTAAAGAAACTGAGCAGATGTTTGCTCCTACCATACAGCGTGCTGTTCTGCCTGCCAGTCTGTGAATTGTTTAGAGAGCACCACCTGTAGAATTGTAGAGGAACTGCAAAATGTTACCACCTCAAATGAGAACTCAAATGAAAAACGTTTTTTCCAATAAAAAAAATTTGAGACAGTGTGGTGATTCATGAATTTTCACATATAAGAATCACAACTGAATTAGGACATGATGTACAAAATCTACATGCATACTATATAAGTATACGAAATCTTAAACAAATCTACATTACGTACATATTTAAAGGCATCCTGTCATCAGCCATGAAATAAGTTACATGTTGCCCGAAATTTGGGTAGTTTCTTACTTTACAAGGGAAGAAAATGCTGCCTTTGAACCATTTTCCTACTTCGACAGCTTGTAGGTTTGACAGGTTGATATTCCATTGGAAGACCTTTTTTATATTTTGAGGAACCAGGCCACTGAGTGCCTGTAACCATGGCAACCATAAAAGTGACACGCAGTCTCGGAGCACGCGGGGGTTCCGAATTAGTGCTTCTCCACTATTTATTGTGAAGCTGTTCCGAGTTTATGAACTGGACACTGAAAACGTGTATGTATTTAACTTGTTAAAAAATACATCACGTATAGCGTTATATTTTTCAATACAGGATGACTTGTATCATAAGGGGGCGATGCCAACCCTGCTTTAATACACGAGATAATGGTGATTAAAGTCAACTCGGTCGACTGTTGTTTAGACACTCTACACTCCATGTGTTATTCAACTGGTGGTGTATGTTAAATGGTAAAACTGGAAGTGTTTACAGAATTTCGCAGAGTTTTTGCTGAAACTGCAGTTGTGCAGTTTAACTATTAACTATCCAAACAAAGTTTCTCAGGCTGCTGTATATACACAGCGGTGTAATGCCATCAGTCAGGCTTTAGAAAATAAAATCCATACTGGTGCCATACTGGTGGGATCGCCTGACCTGTTTTATCAACAGTATCATTACTTGAGCGTCTCCATGCTGTTTCTGTTGGTGCAGCCGAGCTTTACGTCTGCTAAATGATTGGCTGATTGAGTGTCACTTGTAAGAATAAGCCATCAAGAAATTATTTATATATATATATTTTTCTCTCTTTTTTTTCTCTTTTTTGCTTTCTCTCTCTCCTTTTTTATTTTTTATTTTTTTATAAACACAACCACACTTGCCTGATCAGGCAACCTAATGAGACATTTCTGTTAAGTGTTAATGTCAAACGTGTGTGTGTATATGCACATATATATATTTATAAATATACACTACCGCTTAAAATTTTGGGATCACTTTCTAACTCCACGGTCTTTTCTGATTTTTATTTCTTTGTACGTTGTAAAGCAATTCTGAAGGCATCCAAAATCTGCTATAACCTCTATAAAATAATCTGCAAGTCTTCATAACGACTCTAATCTGTTTGTTAGTTAACTCTAAATAATAAATAAATAAACTTCTCCTCTGCAGCAGACGTACGTCATGAAAGCGTGAGAGCCAGTTTCATCATGGTGCTTTTTATAGGTTTTGCAAATGCACTTGACAATACTGTTCTTGCAGGAACTGTTCCAAAAAAGGCTGACCTTCTCGTCTTAAAATAACAACTAACTGTTGTTGTTTTTGTTTTTACTTAATTACCTAATTCCATATGTGTTATTTCATAGGTTTGAAATCCCCTGTATTGTGGTAGAATGTAGAAAATAAATCACTAAACAAAAAACATAGAAAGTGATCCCAGACATTTGAGCGGTAGTGTAAATCAGTCTAACATGTTTACTTTGAATAAATGTTTAAAAATTGTTTCTTTTCTCTGTTTTTCAGAGGTGTGAGCGTCTGCTGCTTTATATATTCTGTCACGAGTTGAGCGTAGAGTTTCAGGAAGCTGTTCCTTCTACGGTAAGACCACTAGAGAATCTTAGCTACCAAAACATTTCTAAACTTAAATATACATGTTTATCACAGGAGTCTGACTGTCTTATTTTGAACACAGCAGGAGTGGCCTTTCTTAACAGGCGTTTCGGCTCTGTTCTCATTACACGCCGTTATGTTCTTATCAAATGGGATTTGCGTGTCATGACGTTTTTAACTACTAACTTTTATCTGACTCTAAGGCGAAACGCGTCTGTCCTCTGAAATGACACACGTGCACACATCGATACATCTTTGCTCACATTTTTCCTTCTTGAACTTCGACTTAACGCTGTTTACTTTCCGCTGGACCTGTAGCCGTGTTCGTTAACGGCCACTATTTGTCAATTTCTTGGAAATTATCTCAAACTGTGCTCCATGTCTGTTGTCTGCTGCTGATTGATGTCAGCGCGCACCCTATGCGTTCATAGAAGGAAAACATCACATGGATTTCAATCTGACCTATCTCATTCAAGTAACATGATCACACTATATATATATATATATATATATATAATGAAAATGACTCTGATCCGATCTGAAAAACATCAGGGTCCGTATTCACAAAGCTTCTTAAGCCTAAAGGTTGCTCCTAGTGATGAAATTCTAAGAAATGACATTTTCTTAGAATTTTCCCTTAAATTTAGGACTAAATCTAAGTAAAGATGAAAAATAATTCGCAAAACAGTTCTCAAGGTAAAAATTGTTAAGAGTAGAGAGGAGGACTTTTAAGAGGCTTAAGAGTTTCTATAGCAGAGGACAAAATGGTGGAAAAAATAAATATTCTCCAAACTCTTAATGTAATGTTTTCTGAATAGTGCATTGACTCTCTGGTGTTAATTTTAATTTCCTGTGGTATAGGAGCAAAAAATAATTCCATTCGGGTTGTGTCCTCATACCAAAGCGTTTCGGTCAGACATGCTATATTGTTCTGTGCAGCCCAGATTTATTTCTGGTTTCTTTTGCCAGGTGCCCAACTACTATAAGATCATAAAGCACCCCATGGATCTGAACCTGGTGAAGAGAAAGCTGCAGCTGAAGCACCCACAGCACTACCAGAGCACCAAGGATTTCGTCTACGACGTCCGTCTGGTGTTCAGCAACTGTGCCAAGTACAACGAGGTGAGTAGGAGCATGTTCACGCCAGCTAAGGGTCCTGGGAATGGTTGCATGCCAGGAACACTGATGGTGTTGTTTTTTTTTTGTTTTTGTGTCTCTCCGTTTTTGCATTTACTTTTATCCTCCCTGGTTTTGAATAAGTATGTAACCAAACAAATAGATGTAAACGTTTTGGTGTCACAGTCCGCCAGGAAGCAGTGTGTTTTGCATGAGTTTGGTGCACCGTGTACACACCCATACTAACAAGCGAATGAATCCGATATGGCTATGAACATTCTGGCGTGTTCATGAATGCACTGGCTGTTCAGTAATCCAAACCCTTTTCTCACCGATATTACATTTGTGTACTGCACATTGCACGTTTGTTTGAGTCAAATCCAGATGTTGCCTGATGTTGAGTTCAGTGCTGAGGCACTTTCTCACAGCAGACTTGGCTCGATGAAAGTCTCTTAGACTCTTTAAATGACATCATTTCACTTAGCGTATTAAAGCTAAGATAAGCAAATAGATTCATTATTATGCGAGTTCTGTGTTAAACAGTCCTGTCTTTCCCCATCATCAATCTGAGTAGAAGGGTGTTTATTCCTGCCAAGGCTCTTCATAGATGTTCTGGTGCACTAACTTGAAGTGTTCCCTCATCTGTAGCTCCTCCTTCTTTCGTCCTGGGTTTGAGGATAATCAAATGATTTCTTCTTACTTTATTTTTTTGTGATAGCAACTTGCCATTTCTTCGTCTTTACCTCAGTTGTCATTGAGATTTTAATGATTGTCATCTGTCCTACCTGGTATTAACATTGCTGTTGGTTTTTGAGAAGGTCAGACATACGAAACTGCATAAAATTTATATAACAAAGGCTAACACCACCCTAGTGTAACTCTAGTGAGAAAGCAAGAGTTACTAAAGAATTTCCAAAGCAATTTGAGTTGGAAAGAGAAAGGTTTCTCATCACTTTAAGTGGCTTTGTTAGAGCCGGGCAGTTTATTGAAAAGAAATCAGAACCTCTAATCGTAATTTTTAGTGACGGGAATAATCAGGGATCACGCGATACAGTGGTATCACGATACCTAGGGGGTTCTGCTTTGATTTGAATTGCGATTCTGTCAGTTTCATGAAATTCTAACTATCCTAGTTTGATATTAAACTTTTTTCAGATTTTGTTACAATTCTAAACAAACTTTGCTACCAAAAAAAAAAAAAACTTGCTATTACCACACTGCCTGCCAATGTGTTGAGAGCAGTTGAGAGCACACCACCTGTAGGATTATAGAGGAGCTGCAACATTTTGACACCTCTGATAAAAATGTATATAAAATAAAAATGCATTAAAAAGATCTATTTTGATACATGAATTTTCCCATGAAAGAATGGTGATAAGTAACAAATTATTTTCCCCCAATATCTAATAATTTTGCCCATATCGATTATTATTATTTTTTTATTATTTTGTTAATACAGTTTATTTATTTATTTATTTATTTATTTATTTTTAAACAGTTTATTCTTTTAATACTTTCCCGTCTTTGCCTCCAACGTTACTGTACCCCGTCCCCTTAGAAACATACTACGGCATGTGTAGTCACATGAAGCATCATGGAGGAAAACGTTTTAAAACAACAAAAATAATAATCGGTCATTACTTACTTAAGGTAAAACCTTTTGAATTAACTGTGGTATTCGTTTGAGGCCGCATCGCCAAGCATAAATAACTTATAAGTAATAAGCTCTTGCTCGCTTGCGCGCAAACACAGAACACTTTTTTGCTCACCTGCTCTGTGTTTGACAGAGTTGCCAGATCGCACTGACAAAATCCCGCTTGGAAAGTTCTGGAACCCCTCCACTCAGATGTAAAACAGGCTTAATGATATCAGTACTATCATTATACCACTTTTCCCACTGATATTGGCCTACGTTCTTAAGACATTAATTTCTGTGCATTTTTCAAGTTCAAAGGAAGGTCATTACCTTCATCTTTTTGAACGAAATGGTTTAAAAAAAATATTGCACTTAAAATTTATTTCATTGAACTATTGACGCTTTATTTTAAAAGTTTTTAAACATTTTGCGTATTTTTTTCATTCATAGCAGTAGTCAAAAATTTTTTTTTATGGGTCTTTTTTTTTTTTTTTTTTTTTTTTTTGCGAATCAAATTCAGTATTGTTAGCAGTAACGGAGTTCAAATTTAAAAAGTTTAAATGCAGTTTATTTTTTGAGTAGATGCAAGAGTAAATGCTGGCCAAAAAAAAAAAAAAAAGGAACAATCTAGAACCGATTCCTGAACTCCAGTCTCGGGTGTTAGCCGTCAGTCCACTCGTGATTAGATCACCACACGAACATGTTAATACCAGGTTTTAAAAAGTCTCTCAGGTTCACATTTGTTTACAGTCGGATCTTTGAGCGACTTTTGTTTGTCGAGTGCAGTTGCAACTTATCTGCATTTAATAAGTACCTTAAAGGTCACTTCACAAAACAAGCCCTTAACGTAATCAGTCTTTAATTAAAGCGATTAGTGAAAAGATTATTAAAGACCACATGACATCAAAAGGCTTCAGATTACAATGTCTCTGTTCAGTGTCTCTGTTCAGTGTTTAGCAGCGCTTCATCTGTGATCTGCTTTCGTGAACGGCACACACACACTTTGGTTCATTCTGTATATATATATATATTGCTATGGGAAGGGGTAGCTCAGTGGTTAAGATGCTGGACTCTACGGATCAGAAGGTCACAGGGGTTCAAACCCCAGCACCACCAAGCTACCACTTTTGGGCTCTTGAGCAAGGCCCTTAACCCTCAACCGCTCAGATGTTTAATAAGGATAAATGTTAAGGGCGTCTGTTATAAACGCCGTAAATGTTAAATGTGCATATGTCTTCCCTGCAAAAAATAGGAATTATGTGTATGTGACAGGAAAGTTTACGTGTATTTACACGATTCTTTCTTGCAATGCCTCTGCTGGAATCAATGTCAAAGAAGCACTATATATTATCAGAGAATTTGAGAAATTACTTACAATACAATGTGATATAGGCAAGACATCAATTGCACAGACATAGTTTTTTTTTTTTTTTTTTTCCCCCCTAAAAGAAAGGGGCAACTGAATATTGTGCTCCTTGGACATTTTATGCTCCTCAAATACAGTGGAGGTTGTCACCTCTCTGTATGTATGGTATAAAACATTTCTTCCCCCTTTCTGTTTTTTTTCCTTTTTTTTTCTATTTTATTGCACTGTTACCACCCCCTTTTTAGATGTCTCGAATAATCCAGGTATATGATGAGGAGAAACAGAGTAATGTGCAGGTAAGAAGTTCTGTAACACACACACACACTCAAACACACACCGATGGAGGGTTGGGACAGGTGCGTTGGCGTCCAAGCCGCTTAACCCTCTGCTCTAATTCTCCCCTCTTTTGCTCTCCTTCGTCTCTCACTCTTCCCGATCTTTCCGTTTCTTTTCACCTCCCTCCCGTTCTCTCTTTCTCTCTTCCCTTTCTCAGGCCGACTCGGAGGTCGCCGAGGCAGGAAAAGCTGTCAGTTTGTACTTCGAGGAAAAGCTGGCCCTGCTCTTTCCCGACCAGAGTTTCCCGGTAGAACCGGAGAAAAGATCACGGGACGAGGGCGCCGCCACCGTCGCCGCTGCTACCGCCGCCGCCGCCTCCACCGCCGAGGGAGCGGAAGAGGACTCCGACGACGATTTCGTGCAGCCGAAGCGGAAGAGGTTAAAACCTGAGGAAAAACCTGTACACATAAAGTGAAGAGGATCCTTGAAGGACGTACAGTAGGAGCTGCAAAAACCAGTGTTTTTGGTCTTCCTCACAAATTTCTTTTGCGTTCTGCTCAGACTGACTCATGCCGGACTCGACGGTATCCAGAGCACATGTTCCTGTCCTGCTTACTACGAAGGTTTATTGTAAATAAATATAAACTATGAAATGTTTTTTTTTTTTTTTTTTTTTTTGGGAGAGGTCATCAGACGAGTTGGATTTTGTCTCGATTCTTTGTCTCTCATTGGAATGTGCAGACAAGGACCTTGTATTTAAAACTGAGTTTGGACTTGAGTAAACAATTGTTTTCCTTTGTTTTGTTTTTTCCCAATCATATATGACACATTTGTAAATCTGTTGTGATTTATGCTTTATAAAAGGACTGAACCTCCCACGTACTCGTCTTGCTGTATGATAAAACATTTACGGCTTATCTGCTCCTTGTACACGTGCATTTGTTCCATTGCGGTTTTGTGCTCTTCTGTAAATAATTCCTCATTTCGAGAGGTTGATAAATGGTCATCTCTTCCTCCCCCAATAAAACAGTCACCACTGTATTTTTCTCAAATCTCAGACTCCCCTTTCAGGTGTATATTACATGCTAGCATGGTGTTAGGACAGTTTTTTTTTTTATTTATTTATTTTTTTTTAAATGAACTATCTAAACAAGTTGCAGTCCACCTGTCACGATGAAAGAACACCAAGAAGTTTAATATGAATATTGTATTTTAATATATTGTGGCATTTTTATTGCATTAAAGGTACAGTTTGTAATTTGCAAAAAAATTAAATTAAAATGTGAATTTTTTTAGTTAACTTGTAATAGGTGTGAATTGTGAAGGTATGACGTATAGTTGATCCGGCTAGTTTCTTTTAAGCTTTTTTTTTTGCCCACTAACTTACAGTAACTCCACTCCCCGCCCCGCCATTAAGGGCCTATATTTCACTAATGAATCTCTTTCTTTTGCATGATCATGCCATCAGTCTTTTGTGGTAGGTCAGTGGTTACGATGTTCGACTTCCAGGCGAAAAGTTCACGAGTTCAGATACCTGCACTGCCAAGCTCCCCCTGAGAAAATCACTTAACCTTCAACTGCGCAGATTTATTAATAAGAGAAATGTACAAAAGGTGTTCAGGTCAAACCGGTACTTTTGATTTTTCACAGAATAACAGAACGCAGCTATGAGTAAAAACTACATTTATTTCTCTATACAGTACAGTGCAGTAGTTCCCTGCTACAGTAATGGCTTATGGTAATGGTTTGTATGGGGAATGTTGCAAAAACTTCCCAGCCGAGTTCCTATAATGTACAAGTGTCGTGGTGAGCAGTATGAAGTTGTGCATTGTCCTGCAAAAACAGACGTTTTTTTGGGTAGTCAAATCAGGGTTATTAAAGGAGTTCCTGGGAGGCCAGCATTTCAGACATGAAGCAGGCAGTCTGGTCATGACTCCAGGGTATTGAGGGAACATCCTACCTTGATGGTATCCAAGCACTAGAGAAACACTGGGATAAGTGCATTAGTGTAGCAGAGGATTATATAGAGAAATAAAGGTAGTTTACCTCTCTTGAAAAATCTGAAGTCCCGGTTCTACTTGAACGTCCTTTGTAAGTCTGTCTAGTGGATGAGGGTGTGAAATAAATGTACACCTGTTTATTGCATCATCCAATCATGGGATAGAGACCTATTGTTGCGTTGGTGTTTTGATGAGCCAGTACTCGGCGTAATCCTCAGATCAGTTCTTGGCAGACAGAAGTGGAATTCTTCAGCTCATACAGCTCAGCTGCCTCGAGGGTTAACGTCACCAGTCTAGGCTATTTCTCAACAACAAAAAAAAAACATCAGCAAAAACAATATGAATATAAAATTATGCCATTTGAGAGCCAAAAGAGACAGGTTCCTCATTTCTGTAAGAGATATTTGCTTCAGATATCATAAGACTGCAATGTCAAATCTGATATTTTTTTCCCTCCTCTACAGGATATTGTCCAGCATATTGGTGATTCCCCCCCCCCCTCCCCCCCCAGAAATATTGTGCTATAACAAAGCAATCAAACTCTAAAAATGTCATTTGTTCCAATGGAGGGGATCAGCTTTAGGAGTATAATACACGTTTACGTGATTACATAATGCCCAGCATTGTGAAAGAAGGAAATCTGGATAGCTTAAATCTTTCCTGCGGCCACAGATGTCTCTTGTGCTCACTTGCCAAGCTTTGGTCATATGAGAGGCAGTCAGGTGACTTCTCTGGTTTCGTTCTAAATCACACCGAAGTCATTATTTCCTTGCCAGATGTAGGCAGGAGAAGGGTGTTGGC
>JAQQZS010000039.1:6175488-6186590 GCA_030068045.1 Platyallabes tihoni | reverse complement strand
TTTCTAAAAAGAAAACCAATTAATCTTTGTTTCGCTTATATATTTTACATTGCTGTTTAATTAAGCAAAAGTACATTATATCCGATTATTCGATAGCTACAGCCCTAGTAAACAGTATATGTGCACACGGATGTTGACTATACGAGTGACGCACGCGCACTGAGACCCACACTATATCTTGCTCATAATTCAAGACCTTGCTCATATGGACTCCATATTAACTTAAACACCTTTCCTGTTATACTGAACTTCCAGCCTCCTAACACACAGTATGATGTGGATCAATCCCTGATATCCGTTATCACCCAAATGAGGATGGGTTCCCTGTTGAGTCTCAAGGTTTCCTCCTACTGCCGTCTCAGGGAGTTTTTCCTTGCCGCTGTCGCCGTCGTCCGCGGCTTCCTCATCAGGGACAATCTGATCATTTTCATTCATTCACATTTCATACAAACTTCCATAATTCTTTTGATTGTGTAAAGCTGCTTTGTGACAAAGACAAATTTAAAAAGCGCGATACAAATAAAATTTAATTGAATGGAAAGTTTACCGAGTTAAAGTTTCTTTAACATTTTTATTTAAAAAAGGTACTCTCAATCCAAGGGTTTATAGTATATAATCTACAGAGTCAACCAAAAAATAATAATCTATAAAAACTTCAGGAAAAAAAAAAACCTGTATAAGTATTTTAATAACACATGTATTGTTATACGTTATATATTGATTTATATATATGATAGTAAGTATTATGATAATAATATGATATCAACTGTATATTAATATAATATACATCATGCTATTTTTCTTTTTCTGAAGTCTGTATACATTTTATTGGCTAACTCTGCATATTAAATATTATATATAATATGCAGAGAAAAATAGCATGATGTATATTATATTAATATACTGTTAATAATATTATCATACTAACATTAATATAATATAATACTGACTTTGTTTTACTAACTGCTTTGTACTGCTTTTTATAGTTTTTTTGTAGGAAAAAAAACTTATGTAGGAACCTTTTTGAAGACATCATATATGGTCTCTGTTTATATAAATGAATGATGTAGGATTAGAATTTATCCAAGATCCTGATGACCTTCTACTAGAACCTGTTTTGTGGTTCTGGATCGAATGCTGCAGAACTATTGGCACTCTGTGTGTGATTGGGACATTGTGTAGGGATGATTTCTTTAGGACTTGGGAGTTTGATGCCAATGATAATTTTGGGTCGTCACTCCAAGTTTACCGCTTTTTATAGTATTTTTTTGAAAGCATGCATTGATCTATCCGCTCATCTTCAGTAAGTGCTTTATCATGGTTTATCATGTACAGGCTGTGGGATGGACATCCTGAATTGATTGCCAGTCCATCACACCATGCGCACACACACATTCCCACACAGTTACCGGTTCACATCTCAACATGTTTTTGGCCAATTAGATAGAAACCAGATAATCCAGATAAAACACACTCTTGGCTACATAAACATAGACGATATGTGTAACTCCACACACTCCACAACCTGAGCTCAGGTTCGAACTTGAGACCACAGACCTGTGACAAATCACTGCTTCTTACTGCGCCACGCGGCGACCCCATTATATGTCTTTATACTTTAATAATACCGTATAAATCCAACAGCATATGATAATGGTGGAGACAGCGGTTCCTCTACATTACAGTACATGAGCAACAGTGTTCACCAACATGGCTGTTTATAGAGACCTCTAATAGTTTACAAACAGATGCAAGCTCAGCTATGTTACACAACAAATCCCAGGCTGAACAAGACAGAAACCATCTGGGAGAGAAAAGACAAGTGGGAGGCTGAGTGATACGAATGAGGTGCTCTGTCACAAACGGAGAACAGAAAGTCCAGCAAGTGTGCGGATGTGGGGGATTATTAAAGGGCTACCGTAACTATTTTTTAGCTCCAAAATTATCACTATTAATAAACACAAACAAGAATCTGGACAGAGAAATGTTGTTCTGACATATAATGGCTTGATGTGAAAAAACAGATTGAATTTTTGTCGAAAGCTATAATGGATTCTGTATCCCTATATATTATACAGTCTTTCAAGTCAAAGGCGTTCAAGTCAAACCGGGACTTGTGATAACATTTCTTGTGAATTAGGGTATAATACTGATTGTCATTTATATGGTGATGAGACTCTTATCCACAATAAAACATTTCAATGGTGAAAACATTTTAAATAGCTAAAATGTTCCTCGGACATTCAACGAGCCGATCGCCTGATCCTTGAAAATCCACGGATAATTTGTTACCAGCTTGTGGAAGAGACGCATCTGTCTGTGGGAACCGTGCACACAATCGTTCACCGATACCACGTGTACATTACAGGGGTTATCGCCGCATCCCATTACAGTCCTGACCTCGACATGTTTGAGTAAATGTTGGAGTTCCTGGGAGGCCAGCGTTTCAGACGTGAATCAGACAGGCAGTCCGTTCACAGCTCCGGCATATTGAGAAAACTTTCTATCTTGATGGTATCTGAGCACTAGTGAAACACTGGGATAAGTGCATTAGTGTAATATAGAGAAATAAAGGTAGCAGTCCAAAGACATGTGGTCTAGGCTGATTGTGTTTCCAAATTGCCCATAGTGTATGATTTTAAACTCTCTTTAGAATACTTTATATACAGGAATTGTCGAAATTCTTCTCTGTTTTAATCACACATACACTACAGATGTTGTCGATGAAGCTCAGTTTGACAGGGTTCTGAAATATTTCATTAGATTTGCAGCCAAACAGGGACCGGCATATGGGTTTACGTCATGCTGATAAACAGATTCATTTCGACCACATTTACTCACATTTCCAGTCAGTCTGCAGGTTTCTTTCTGCGAAATGTAGGTGTGAAATGGAGCAATTCTGTCTCGCTGAACAGATGTGTTTCTGAAGCAGCACCAGCTGTAACACGTGTTCTCTCCGTGGAACCGCTTGCGAAATGGTTCACAAATCCCGTTTTCATAAAGCCTGAGACTTCGGTCTGTATCGATTCAGTGTGATTACTAAAGGTCACAAGCAAAGCGAACTAATATATTAAACATCACAAGACTCTTCAGCTGCATCCTGTTTCCAGACTCGTTCAGTGGCTCACAAGGTCTTTGCTCAGAGTCTTTTATTGTCCCGGTGGTCTCATCAAATACTTCTGAAATCAGCGTCTGTCCATGTGGACATCACGTTCTTGGCACTCTGTCAACGAGTTAACTCCTTCCTGAATCACACTGACCTCTCCTTTCTCTCATCCCGTTATGTTTTCACTTTTAACAGATGTGCTGATGGACCCGTTGGGGTATTCGTACCAGGATCTCGATCTACAGCCTTTTCCCTACAGCCAGCAGCACTATAATCAAGCGAACATGCAGGTCTCCGCATACGGACCCCCCAGCTCTCAACCCTGTAACGCAGCGTACCCGTATAGCCCGCAGTGTCCGGAGGCTCCGTGCCCAGCAGATGTGGAGCTACACGGGCAGGCGAGAACCAGCATGGGCATGATGCAGGGCATGAAGAGACCCCGACTGGGGCCTGGAGCTAGGGTCAAGGGTCAAGATGAACTGTGCGTGGTGTGTGGGGACAAAGCTTCAGGATACCACTACAACGCTCTGACCTGTGAAGGCTGCAAAGGTAATAATGTCAATTAAATTTCATTTAATTGCTTTAATTACTTGGCTGGGAAATTTTATACGGGCATTTCTATGCTAAAGAATTCATCTGGGTCTTACCAAACCATACTAAAAATATTGCATCTGCTTATATTGACTACTTTAAATTCACAAGTAAATGTTTAAAGTCCAATGCTGAGCATCAACGAGGCACATAAATAAAGAAAACTACAAAGAAATGGAACCAAGAGCAAAGAACCGGAAAAAAGATCAGCAATATTTGCTGGTTTGATAATTTCATAGCTTTACTAATCAAATGTGTTATGTTAAAATTTGCTAATCAAGCATATTCCTGATGGGACTGAATCAGGGCCACCTGATTCCTGTCTGAAACCCTGGCCTCCCAGGAACTCCTTTAGTGGCCCAAATGTGGAAATTGCTTGGAGCGAGGTCGGGATTGGAAATCACTCCCAGCGTTCCTTTAATAAAATCCCAACTCCCCTGTTTCTTTAATATGCATGTGGTGCTTGTAAATGATTGTGCGTACAGTTATTTCACTTTCGCAAGTTGTCCACATGTTATCCATCGATTGTTCCTTTCACTGAAAGTTCATAAGAACGACTCGGAGCTCAGAGTCACCAAATTTACACATGCGGCATTTTATCAGACGGCCTTATCCAGAGCAACTTACATTTTTATCTCATTTTACATCTGAGCAGTTCAGGGTTAAGGGCCTTCCTCAAGGGCCCAACACTGGCAACTTGGTGGTGCTGGGGTTTGAACCTGGGACCTTTCCAATCAGTAGTCCAACACCTTAATGAGTGAACTACCCCTTCCCCTGTCCATTCACAGACAAATGCTGTCTTTTTCATGAGAAATTGTATCAATTTTAAGTCCTGGTTTGACTTGAACGCACCCCTAGTATTTATAAATAAAAATAAGTAATATATCCTACTGTGTATTAATGATGGTTGGGATTTTGTTGGATTTTAGTGATCTTATTATCACAGTCCATCATCACACAGTAAAACTGTTGGTCCACAATCATCTGTATATATATTTTTTATTATCTGAATTCTTCTTGTTCTACTATGCTGTAATTACAATAGTGACTAAACACAGGTAACACTCTCACTCCTGGGATTTCTGCAGGCTTCTTTAGGCGCAGCGTCACCAAGAAGGCTGTGTATCGTTGCAAGAGTGGTGGCAGCTGCGAGATGGACATGTACATGCGGCGCAAGTGCCAAGACTGCCGACTGCGCAAGTGTCGAGCCGTCGGGATGTTAGCCGAGTGTGAGCGAACTGAATGGTTACATCATATTAAGGAATAAAACACAACAGGGTGTGATGTTAAAGGAACAGGGTGTGATGTTAAAGGAACAGGGTGTGATGTTAAAGGAAAATAATCAGTTTTGGTTATAATGTACCTTGATTAATGAAAATCATTGATACATTTGAAATGGGGAACCTCCTGTGCCATGGAGCATATTGGCTTAGTGGTTAGCACTGTGGCCTTGCACCTCCTGGATCGGGGTTTGATTCCCACCTCGGTCCTGAGTGTGTGGAGTTTGCATGTTCCCCCCGTGGTTGGTGGGTTTCCACCGAGTACTCCGGTTTCATCCAGTGGTTCAAATACATGAAGATTAGGCTAACTGACATTCCCAAAACTGTGTGTGTGTGTGTACCCTTCTATGGATTGGCATCCTGTCCAATGACAGCATCATTGGATTGGCATCCAATGAATAAACTAATGAACTTCCTGTGCCAGCTTAGAGGTAGAGATATAGATAGAGGTTTTGGTCCTTCAAGACTAGATATTGATGGACAGAATCTGCATCATCATGTGAAAAGATTAGCATTAAGCATTTAGCTTAATCATGTAGTGTTGAGAATTGTATTTTACAGACAGTGCTGCAGTAAGCCTGGCTTCCTCTGAGATTAATGAACAAAATAAAATCAAAGTGACATCATGCAGGAAGTGACGAAGACATCGAGCCAAATAGATATTTTTTCCCCCCCTCTGTGAATCACATTCCAGCCTTGGCTCCCAGGAGAATGGAAGTTTCCTGTAGACGTGTCTCAGCATACCAAATCCACAATCTGTTACATATCAGCTTTAGCAACTGGCCATGCAAATGTTAAAACTGCTTAACACTGATCTAGAATCCGCTTTCTCTTCACATCCATATTACACCCATTTTAGTATGTTTTATTAAATCAATCGCACAGGTGCTCCTTCTGGATGTGAAATTAGTGACTGTTATTTGCCAGCTCTCCTCTCCATCATCCATCATTTGAAATGATTCATGTTGAGTGTGTGGTCCTGGAACGATTGTATCACATGCTGTGTTTATTGTTGAACTGAACACTGAGGAAAGCTAGAAAATTATTAAGAATATTGTCAATGATGATGTCATTCATCTTATACTTGCACCTGTATGATTGGTTTGCCTGATAAAATAGCTAGTTCATGCATTCATGCATAAGATATATTATTTAGATATGTTTATGGCGATCACCAGGGACTACCCGATGCGATATTATAACGATACCTAGGTGCCAATTCAATTGGTATTGTGATTGTTAGTATTACTGTTTTATAAATATCCTGATTGTATATTACATAAAGAAAAAATTTGTAACAATTCAAGTATTTGCAAATAATTGACTCCAACCACATAGAATGTTGTGCTGCGTGCCAATATGTGAATAGTATAGAGTGAGCCGTCTGTAGGGTTATAGATTAACCTTAACATTTTACCACCTCAAATGCATCTAAAATTTTAATTAATTGCCAAAAAAAAAAAAAGATTTTGATGATGCATGTAATTGCCACACAAAAAAATCGTGATACAAAATTGAACTATTTTTTTCTCTCCCATCCCTAGTATACACTAGGTATGAAGAATGATGAAAGAAAACAAAGAATTATGGCGCTTCGAGCTGGTTGATATCTTGAGCTGGTTTCTCCATGAAGTCTGTTGTATGTTTGCCCCATGTAGCCATTTTCACAAAGGATCAGAGTAGTGAGGTGTAATATATTCACCAGCCCCATACCATACATTAGGTTAATACAGTATGATCCTGGATGTCAGTACCTTATAAATTATGCACTGGGTGTATGTATATTCTTGCTAGAACATGAAACAGAATCAGCAAGTTGACTTCAGTTCTTCATCTTGTCCAACAGGTCTGCTCACCGAGGTGCAATGCCAGTCAAAGAGGTTACGAAAGGGGGCCAAGCACCGATCAGACTCCCTTTCAGTTCTCACTCCTGAGGAGGAGGAAAGCAATGAAAGCAGAAATGTATCCTCTACCAGCAGAATACCTGCACCAGCACGGGTATGAGCCAAGGTTCAAAGATCTCCAGGAGCTACTTTGCTGAATGACAATCAGTTAATTTTTTAATTGTTTAGAATTTCTGTCTCGAAAAGCTCACCATTCCTATAAAATGGAGAGGGGAAAAAAACACATTGATATTTAAACACATTGATTAAAATCTGTAGCATTATTAGATTGACATAATACAAAGATCCAAGGATGTGTTCTGGTATGCTTATCACCACAACATGCCTTCTTTTGTTTTCTTTATGCTTCCATCACATCAGTTTTCTTCCTTGATGAACACACAAAAACACAAGAAAAAAAAATTATTCCCTGCTATTCGTCGTTTTCCATTTGTGTATTGGCTGACGCTTAAACAAATAGATCCGATTTACCCCTGTTGTGACCTCGTAAGCCAAGAGACCCTCCCCTGACTCAATTGCTCAGTTCTGCTCTGTCATTCTCTGGGTTCCAGTTTAGGAGGTAATTTAAATAAGATTAGTCCTAAAAGTTCAGGAATTTATTGGTTCTTGCATTTTGATTGGCTAGGAAAATGGTTTTAATCCAAGGTGTGTTCAGGGCCAGTTCATTTAAAGCTACAGACACTGAACCAGCGAGTTTGGAAAAGGAGTGCAACAAAATATTTTAATATTAAGCATGTCAGAATGCACAGTGTTATATCTCATCTATAAAATTAACAGACATATTTTAGAAACCTCTAAGACTTATATATGCTTATGCAACACTAAAAAGAAACATAATATGGAATCTTTAATGCATGTTTTGATAATTCACACCTCCGTATCCCAAGATGTAATAGTTTTATATCAAACACAGTGTTTATATATCAGTGATGTATTGATGAAGTCTTTCAGATAAGTGGCAAATTATATATATTCAAACATTAATAATAGTCTGGTTGTAAGTAAAAATCATGTAGCAAATCAAACGGCATGAATGTTCTGGATTTTTTTTTAATGGATTTTATTGGTAAATATTTTAACATGCCAGTATATCAATTGTGAAGTTTCATGCTCTTGTTTGGATTTGCGTGTACTTAAGTTTCCATCAGGATTGTCCCGAGAGCAAAAATGTGTCCTGAACAGAATTGTGGAAGCTTATCGTAGATACAAAGCTCAAGATGGCGCTAGCTTCCGGGTGAGTATGTCAGCATAGCTTTAGTGTTTTTATCCTTAAAAAAAAAAAAAAAAACTGATTATGCCCAGTCCTAGCCATGGTTAGGGGCCAGATTTGTAAATTGATATCATCAGAACCCTGTACTGTATTATTTTGTTATGGGGAATGTTGCAAAATGGTCTAAAGGTCTTTTTTATAAAAGCAAAACTTAAGAGTTATCAAAGAACCAAAGGAAACTAGCACACGTGAAGACACCAACAAAATTACACATGCTAATAAGAGGCAACTGTTGTAAGGACCTATATTGCAGATACTTAACTATATATCAGGTTAAGTAGTTGCTAGTTTTATATTTGTTGGTCGAGTTAGCTTTGGATCTTGGACATAGCCACGTTTACCAACTGTGGTTCCAGTTAGTATTTTACTGTGGGCTTTGATTCATGAGTTGATGGCGCTTAGTCAAAAAGCCCCAACAGGATCACATTTGGAATAAACCTGTCCAGCAACTCATTACGCTCCTTTCTCATTTCAGGTGTCCCAGTGGTCTGGTTTACAAGATGGTGCTGACCGTTTGACTGACTTGACCCCTCTAGAAATAGAAAGACTTCTTCAGTTCTCAAAGACCATACCTGGTTCGACACATCTTTTTCCATAGAATTAGTAGAAATCTGATGATGTCAGATCAGGACTGATTACCTAACCTGTGTATGTTTGCTGTTTCTTGCTTGTTCAGGGTTTGAGCTCTTGGACAATGCTGACCAGAGCCTTCTCCTCTCCAGCTCGTCCGTGGAGGTCATGTTTCTGCTCTTGGCTCAACAGTTTGCTGAGAATCCGGCCCTGTTCGGCTTGTGTAAGGCTGCTTCAATCAGTGTACTCTCTACTAATGAGTCCTGACAAGCAAAACATGTATGTCTAGTAACTAAGGCTGAGTCTTTTTCTCATCAGCTCTGTATCCTGGCAGTGCGAGTGACTCCAGTCACAGCTGGGTGAAAACCTCACAGTCCAAGACCAGCGGTCATGAGATGCTAATAAACTCAGGTAACGGTTTGCTGCTACAAGATGTATACGAGATGGTATCAAAAGGTTTCGAGATTAGCTCTGTTTACTAAAAAAATACTTAATTAATTATTACTTACAGTAAATATTAATACTTCATTATTATCTGGCAAGTAGATTGCGTGCGTTGATCATGATGCACAAGTTGCCAAATGGGTTGAGCTTGTTGAAGGTCTTCCTGATCTCTCGGCCTTCCAGTGATGTTCTTCTGCTCTTGAAGATGCGCATGCCACTCAAAACACCTCAATCAACTCGATGCAGCATTGCTGTGAACTTGCAGAATAATGTCAAACGTCTCTGTGGCAGATTTGCACAGTTTTATGCATAATTTCATGTTCAATTCAATTTTATTTGTATAGCTCTTTTAACAATTAACATTGTCGCAAAGCAGCTTTACACAATCACAATTACTCTTTGTTCGAACTTGCTGTCCATGATGAAATAGCAGACGTGAAAGGACACATGATCAGAATCGCACCAGTTGCGCAGCTCCCAATGTACACACAATGATAACTTCTGACACACGGACTTATGAGGTTAAGGCGCTCCCTGTAACTGTGCGTGCAGACTTGTGCTGCCATCTGTTGGTGTGTTACAAAACTAGTCTCGAAACCTTTTGATACCACCTCGTATTATATTGTGCTATGCAGCATAATTCAATAGCAAGTTTTAGTGAGTTTCATGCTAGCTGCACTTTTAAGGAAAAAGCATAGCACAACACCTGTCAAACATATTTTAATGTTGATGTTTCTACTTGGATAATATTTTAGTTAGATAATAGGAGGTCTTATCATACTGTAGGTAGAAAGATGGTTGGATTGGATACCTTTAAATAATATAATACCTGCCCTAATGTTGGCTAGTTTGCTAGCAACCTTGCAGGCTTGTTTTCACAGTAAAGTACTTGACACTTAATCTAACATTGACCAGCTTATATATTGAAATCAAACAGCTCCTGCTGAGGTTGTAACTGCTTATCTAGCAACAGTGCTGCTTTGTTAATGTTACTAAATAAAAGGAAAATCATTTCTTTTACACATGAAACTCTAATATGGCAAACTGTAATATACACTATATGGACAAAAATATTTGGACAAACCTGTTAATGATTGAATTCAGGTGTTTCAATCAACCCTTATCCCCAGTGAAAGGGCAATCTTAATGCACTAGCGTACCAAGATATCTCGGACAATGCTATGCAAATAACAGGTTTGGCCAAATATTTTTGTCCATATAATGTCCTTGACTGAAAGTTTAAATATATAATTAATACACTTTAAGGTATCTAGGTAGCTAGCTGTACTTTCTTGATACCCAAAGTAAGAAAATGTGGGGAAAATGTAGCTTGCTAGTGGCTAATACCTCAGTGTAATCAACTATGGCTAACAAGTTTGGCTAATTGTAACATAACTCAGACTAATGTATGCTATCTTGCTACTTCTGGAATTTACTCAAACAACACTTAGCCAAACATTAACTAGCTTGTTTAAAAAAAAAAAAAAAGAAAGAAAGAAAAAGAAAGAAAGAAAAGAAATTATAAAAATCTGGCCAGTTAATAAAGTTATACTGTTTCAGAGGTAACATTAGTCGAGATATTACTTATATGGCACCACAGGTGCATTTAGCTTACACTGGCGAGTTATACATTTTTTTTTTTTATTATTTATTAAACTCAACTCTTAAACAAAACAATAGCCAATGGATAAGAAAATAAAATTCTGGAGTTTACCATGGTAAACTGTAGTACATACCATGATATACCATGATATTAGCATGGTAACCACTATAGGACTTTATGGAGTACCAGGGTAGGTACTTATAGCACTCCAGTCTGTACTAGTACTATGGTACATACCACTGAACTTTGGTGAATACCATGGTACTTATTGCCAACCACAATGGCTACCAAAGTATCTAATGTGGTATGTTTGTACAGTACATGCTACGGATAT
>JAQQZS010000039.1:6154157-6175388 GCA_030068045.1 Platyallabes tihoni | reverse complement strand
TATCCCAGGAGGCTTTCGGGCACAAGGCAGGGTACACCCTGGACAGGGTGCCAATCCAACGCAGGGCACACACACACATTCACCCATTAGGCAAATAAGTACCATGGTACTGTTGTTACTATATACCATGGTACAGATGCCATTAGATTACCTTGGTCAAATTTCTTATAGAATGCTGAAATTGTGACGTTCTCTTTCTGGTCTCTTCTGTGAACAGGGTTGAGTGAGGAACTCATGGGGCCTATGCTGAATTTCTTCCACAGTATGGCAGCTATCTCAGTGACGGACGCTGAATACGCTCTTCTCGTTGCTACTTCAGTGCTATGCTCAGGTCTGCAGGTTTTACACAATGTTAACAAACTAATATCTTTTACACCTTTATGTGCTGCTTCTGTCTCCAGTCTTGGCACACACGAGACCTGCGTTGATTACTTTCCCAGAAAAAAAATTAATCTAAACAGCGTTTTTCTTTTCCTTCATTTTGCTTTCATACAAAAAAGTGACTACTTTATATGCACGCTACTGCAGATCACAACACCCGTTTTTTTTCACCCACTATTGTTAACGTAAAACAGGAAGGGACCAGTTCAACCAGTTTCACTATGACTGTACTCTATTTCAGACAGTAGTTTTCAGATTTCACTGTGAAGCAAACCAAAATTAAGCAGGTAATAATGGTTTATAAAGAAGTACGGTTAAACCATGGATTGTGAGCATAATTTGTTCCAGAAGCATGCTTGTATATTAAAGCACTTGTATATCAAAGGGAATTTCCCCCATAAGAAATAATGGAAAATCAGATGATTTGTTCCACAACCCAAAAATATTAATATAAAAATGCATAAATAAAAAACATAAAGTAAAAATAAAATAAATTAACCTGCACTTTACCTTTGAAAAGAATACAGACAAAGCAATGTTTCCATTAATGTGTGTGTTTGGGAGACGTGTGTACTACTCGTATATCAAGACCTCGCTTGTTTATTAAACTAGTTATTAACAATTTATTTAAAACATTTGCTCGCAGACCAAGTTACAATCCAAGGTTCCACTGTACTTGGAATTAAAACTATAACTTTCTTTCGGGATCGTCACATCGGTCCATCTGATCCGCGCACAACTTGGCACAGCTTTTACACTGGATGCCCTTCCTGACACAACCCTCTCATTTTTCTAACCAGTCTAGGGACCGGGTCTGGGTAGTATGTGGTTAGGCAACCACCGACAGTCTGGCTCAAACCTGGATCCTCAGATCACAAAATCACCAACCTAGACCCTTTACCGCCTGAGCCACCACTCCCCTACTTAGAATTATAACTATAAATTGTTCTAATTTAAAGTACAGTCCTGTACTGTATCTTATAATAATATTTAATCCTCTTCCCCCTGTGTGTGAGATAGACAGACCATATCTGCGTGCAGTGAGCTGTGTGGAGAACCTGCAGGAATTTGTTCTCGAGCTGCTCTCCAAGGTGTGCAGGAACGGCCAGGGGACGACTCACGGACCGTGTCGCTTCGCCAGGCTGCTCGGACGGCTAACAGAACTGAGGACGCTGCACCACAACCACCTCACACTCCGACCGCAGCAGATCTGGGACATGCAGCACTGAGACACACTGTTCAGGAAGACAGAGGACTACATGGTCAGTTCCTGTGTTTAGGAACATTCTGAGCGAGCGCAGAAAACATGGGATTTGGCACGAACGTGGGGCTGGATCAGCATTCCTCTGAGGAAAAAAAAAAGAAAAGTGGATGTTTCAAAGAAACTGCAGCTTCTTTTTGATAATACAGGAGATAATACACTTCAGCGTGTTATACTCTTGTGCAAACTTTTGACTTAATTTTTTTACTATATTTTCAAGGCCTGGCTCAAAAAAGGTTTCTAAAGCTTCTACACTCAGTCTGTTGTAATTTTCTTTATTTGAGTTTTCTAATTGCATGTCTACAAAACATGAAAATTTGTCCATGTTTATCCCAATTTGTCCTTTTTTTTGTTCCAATTTTATGCTGACATGTTACATGGTCAGTGTTTGTTTAAAGAGCATTTTTTAAAAATTTTATTTTAGTGCCCTCTGTTGCCCGTGAAGTGAACCACAATGAAATCACAATGAAAATACAAACATAAATCAGAATCAGAATCAGTAAAGCATGCTTGGTTTTGTCTGACCGGACCAAAAGCAAAAATGCAGCATTTTTTGGATATTATCTGTATCGCAATAGCAAGGGATCAAAGATCACTGAGACACTCGTCTGTATGGAGACGTCAGGGAGAGACAGAAATGCGACCCATCATACTGGTGCATAAGCATGACATACTGGAAAGTAAAAACTTCCAAAATGTCAATAAATAAATAAATAAAATTAATAACTCCTATTTTAATGCATTTTTAGTAATTAATTTTTAAAAATATAAATTCTGAAAAACTCTATTTAACCTGAGTCCTTTCATATTGACTTTACTGCCTTGATGTTTGAGGTTCCAGAGACATCAAAGGTGCATTTGTCAAAAAAAAAAAAAAGAAAAAAAAAAGTGTTCGGCCAAAACACAGTATTGGTGCTGATTTAATTATTATTTTTATGTTAAACATACAGTATAATACAGAAAATGTGTGTGCCAAAGAAGCTACTTTATGCAACATGGAAGTGACCAATCTTGCTTCCTTAAAAATTTCAAGTTTTAAATCTCTTTAAATCTTCAGCCGTTTTGGAGGAGTGATTTTATATTTGCCCCCAAAATGACCATTTTTTAGCGTTATACTGTCTCTCTTCAAACAATAATAATTTAAAATGCAAATGATTAATTTTTCTTAATGAGTATTGGTACAAAATTTTTTATAAGCTTCTAGAAGCATATGACCTGTAGAAAATTTTGCCTAAATGAAAGCACTATGTGCAAAATTAAGAATCTGCCCCCCCCCCCCCCCAAATTTCTAACAACAGTGGTTTTGTTTAAATGCTCCAAATTATACACACACCATATGTTATGTGGCCATAAAACATAGAAAACTACAGTTTATTTAGTTAAATCTACCAAATAATTATTAACACATGTACCTTTAAAATTTCCAGGGGTTCCTCAGGCCCTTGCATGAGAGATGGTTTCTGGTAAAAGCTTAAAAAGCAAAAAATTTGTAGTGTCCGTAACCATGTCAAATTCTTATCAATTTTGCATTTTAAAATAATACACTATTACAGGTACTGTATGTGTGTTTTTATGTGAAATCCAAATTGGCCAAGTTTCATCTTGATGAAAGATTTGATGAATTTTGTACATACAAAATTTACACATTTCATTTTGATGAAAATTTGAAATTATAGACACTACACAAAAGGCCATGAAATTGTATTTAGCAAATGTGTTTCTTTTTATTTGATAAAAATATAAATGCATGTTAACAAAAAACTAAGCATGGATTGGGAGATAAGAAGCATTAAGTATTATCAAAAATGGTATTATATTAAAAAAAAATTTAATCTAGGCGAGACTTTTTTAGCACTAAAACCATGTTTTGGCCGATTGAATTAGAAAAATGCTTTTTTTCTTCTAGATATTTTTACATAATTTTTCCATGCATAGGTGTGCGCGTGTGGGTTAAAGAGAATCAGCTTTACCTTCAATACCTGACAAAATATAAATGTATTAAAAATCTTTTATATTAGTCTATGTTTTAAATAGATGTTCACTTCATGAAGAATCAATCTTGTATACAGGGTCAAGAGGCCTGGAGTCTGTCTGTCTCTATCCCAGGAGACTTGCGTAGGGCATGAGGAGGGGGTACATGCAAACTCCGCGTACACAGGCCCGAGGTGGGAATCGAACCCTCGACCCTGGAGGTGTGAAGCCATAGTGCTAACCATGACATCGCTGTGTCACCGTATCATTTTTAATGTATATACAGTATGTTTGTATTTGTATATACTTACAGTTGGCATGCTCCAAACTAATGACAACAGCACGCTGTGTGCTAGTTTTTTTTTTTAGAATTGTTTAGAACAACATAAAAATAGCAACTATTATTAGGGATAAAAACGGATCCCTATAATATAAGGATATTTTATGCATATTTTCTCATGCATTTCATACTCATTTCACTAATTCTGATTCTGTAAAGGTGATTTGCGACAATGATCATTGTTAAAAGCGCGATACAGCTAGTTCCCAATTTACGAACATTCGAGTTACGAATTTCTGCAGATACGAACAGACTGTGGGAACAAACCATGGAAGTAGCTGATGTGCATTGTACAAAAAAAATAGACACTGCAGTGCTCCAGATACCAATATATACAATATTTTCAGTGTGCAAGTGAATGTTTAAAATGTCTAAAATCCAGTATATTTCTATCATTATGTGTGGGAGCACATGATGATAGAAAATGGCTGTCCTGATGGTGAATAATCCTAATATCAGAAAATCCTCAACACAGAGTTCACAGTTTAATAAAATGCAAAACAGCTGAGATTAAGTTCCTTAGGTGCGAATATAGTTTTTGGCCACATGATGGCAGTGTGGGAAAGGGGACAGATTTAGTCAAGTGGATTGGTATGCCATACATTATATCTTCTGTCTTTCGGGTTGTTCAGTTTCAGCGGTCGCCACAGCAAATCATCTGTCTCCATCTAACCCTATCCTCTGCATCCTCTTCTCTCACACCAACTAACTTCATGTCCTCTCTCACTACATCCATAAATCTTCTCTTTGGTTTTCCTCTAGACCTCCTGCCTGTCAGTTCCAACCTCAGCATCCTATATAACGTGTCAAAGGCGTATAAGACTCACATTATTGGACTTAAGAACAAATCTGACTTATGAACGCGTGCCCGGACCGGAACTCGTTCGTAAGTCAGGGACTACCTGTATAAAAATTTAATCGTATATATTTATAAAATCATGGTAATAACAGTGATTCCCATCCCTATGTGTTATGTAGACGGTCATACAATCCCTTTACTTGGGCTACATGTACACATAGATTTCTGTAGTAGGTGGTACGATTATGAAAGAAGAGATTAGTAACAAAAAAAAAAAAGAATCCCAAATAAAGCCATGTAAGAATTGCGTTTCAATAGAACATTTATTTCCCCCACATGAGAAAATACTGTTTCAGACATATTTTGGCGAGTAGGTAAAATCTGCAGTTTATACAAGCGTAAAACTTCAACATCTTATAAACAGGTACAAGCTCAACAACGTTCTATAATAAATACAGGCTCTGTGCTTCATGGTGCAAAAACAAAAAGGGATTTTTACTGTCTAACAGTTTGTGAACATCTTCCTTACAGCACATACATCTTTAAAAAGCTGAACATAACTAACTCAAGGTCACAAAGCCCATCTTCTTTTAAAAACCCATTTCCCAATAGTTTATCTTAAATAAGCTTTGATTTGAATCTTCAACCAAATATAATTTAATTCTTTCTATCTCTCTCTCGCTCTCTCTTTCTTTGTGTTCCATAAATAAATTACATTTCTGTGTATCAAAAAGTGATAATATTTAATCACAGACAACTGGCTGCAAATCAGATATGAAACTCTAAGTATATATTTTTCTTGCAACTGATGAATGAATGCACGCACACACAGTCAAGGACAAGCAGGATACACTTTTTTTTTTCTCGCAGCAAGCCAGTGATCTGATTTTTTTGTTTTTTTGGTCTTTTTTTTTTTTAAACAAATATGTACAGACGAGATCTAATTTCTTCATACATCCAGGTGATCGAATTCATACACAAGATCCAAATTAAATTAGATATCATATGATAAAAAAGTAGTTATATACATGAGTGTCTTAACAATATACAAGAAGTGGTTTGTAAAACGTTAAAAAGTAAAAAGCTATCGTAAGAAAAATGGCAGTGATTCATTCACACGTCCGCACGCGTTCGCCAGCTGATTTGTTCGCTTCTTTGTATTAAGCGATCGTTGTCAGAGAACAGATACCGTTAGATGTCTTTATCCAGCCTTCAGACGGTTCACGCTCAAACCACAAGATTTAAAGTGACACTAGTATTTAAAAAAACAAACAAACAAAAAAAACCCTCACAGTTGCGTTCATTATAAATGGTTTTTTCTAACCCACCCAGACCGTAAAAAGGGATTAAGAGGGGGGAAAAAAACAAACAAACAAAACAAACAAAAAAAAAGCATGGCTGCAACTCCTCCTTGACACTGGAAAGAAATGCACTGAATTTGCATTCAAGCAACTTCACCTCTTGCTCTACGAGACAAGCAGAGCGAGAGGATTGGGGACGCAGCCGTCTGTGCGTATGCTGTTTGAGCTGTAGTGATGAGCTCAGGTAGTGATGCACACTAGGATTCCTCTCTACAGGTAGCTGGAAGCGATGAAGCCGTGGTCGCTGCGCACTCGGCTCAGGTGGATCATGGCTCGGTCGTAGGCTAGCTGCACGGACTTGCGGATGCTCGTCTTTCGGCCCTCCATCAGCCGCAGTTTGTCCGCCGTGTCGTCTAGTCCCAAAGGCAGAAGCTTCTCTCGAGGTAACCACTGCCTGCAACAGCAACGTCACAAACAGTTGAGCTTTTCTACAAACGCTTAGGCGACTGAATAGTGCTTTAAATGTAACAATTCTAAACCAATTGTTATATAACCAAGATTTGAAATCAACAATCAATTGTTAATGCTTCAAAACTCACTTTATTTCTCAATTTTATTTTAACATTTCTAAAGTTATCAGTTATGTGAGACGAATGTATTAGTTATATATAAAAAAAAAACTTTTGAAAAGGCCAATAGAAATACATGGTGCATTGCCTGAAAGGCGAGTGTGCCTGCTTAATAGATATTATAAGTATTACGCAAAACATTGTCAGTTCATTATTTTTTTTATATATCCAGCCTAATTCTTAACAGTAATATATCTGCTCAGGTCAAATCGGGACTTATGATGATCGGATTGCCTGCTTTCGCATATGAAACACTGACCTCCCAGGAACTCCTTTAATGGCTCAAACATGTGGAAATGGCTTGGAGCGAGTCAGGATTGTACAGGAATGTGGAAATAACTTGCAGCGGAGTTCCTGTATTGTGTAAGTGGTGTTAATGAATGACTGTGTGTACAGTTCCCACAGACAGATGCACACAGGTTTTTTTTTTCTTTTATTCCAGGAATCAGGAAGAATATTAACAGGAATGACTTCGGTGAGCTCTAAGCCACCATTATACAGTCTTACGCCATGGTCTCCTCTTCATACTACGCTTGAATTCACATTTACGCCTTCATTGACAAGACAATTTCCCGGTTTGACATAAACGACAATAACACATTTTTGGGTCAGGCGCAACTCTAATGACAATGATGCCTTACAACGACTAACAGCATCTAGTCAATGTTTTTAGATTTTTTAGCTTTTTGGATTATTTAAGTATATTCACTAATAATTGATGTTCTATTTCTATTAAAATATACTTCCTCAAATAAATGAATCCTTGCAATTCTGCATGTGATGCGATAAATGTCAATGTAAATAAACACTGTTCTACTTGGCAGACAGCTTTCTGTTACATTTTTGTTGAAGCACTGCAGCACCATCTGCTGCAAAACTTTTCTGCTCCTTCGAGAGCAAGTCGCCCCGAAATGAACCATATACGAGCTGTCAATATCACATATGTTGGATGTAATGGGACATCAGTAGAAGTGACGCACTTGTCTCACAGACAAGTTTAAAAGGCATGTCTGAAACTAAACACTGGTTTAAAATCAAATCTAATTGCCACTAGCTCCTCGCTATGCATTTCTATATTACTCTCAAGGTTCCTCTACGGTGTTCCTCATACCAGGTGCGCTTGTTGTCAAAAAAGAGAACAAGGTAGAGTTTTTCTCCAGCCTCCTCCTGTCTCTGCTCTCCGAGCCGCAACACATCCGCAGGTGGTACAGGGATGGGCACGCCATTATGCAACACACCCTCTTCCGGCATGTCCGGATCTATGATCTACAGCAGGGAAAAAAAAATTTAACATTTATACACATGTTGTACACATCAAACCTCTCAGCCATGCTTTAGGGTTTAGAACTTGCTAAATCTTCGCAGTAGTGTTTCCCTGCATCTGTATAAATCTAAATGTACTAAATATCGGATGGGTAAAGAATTCTCCAGCCAATTATGCCGGATGAAACACCCACAAGCAAGCCATTTAAAAATAAAATGTGTTGTGATATAAAAATGTTACATTTAACAGACTGGACTGGGTTCTACTGCTCTAATCTTATTTTTGCACACTGGACTGGAGGTGTTCACCGGACTGTTTTATTAATCCCAGCTCACTTCATTTTTTTTTACCAGCATGTAGTATTTCCTAATGTACTTAATCCTATGATGATCCTATTTTTCTGCTGCTGATGCGGACGGCTCCACACACACAGGCTGACTGGACAGTACCACATGGATCCCCACAGGATAATAAAATTGCTCATTCGGAAAGCCTGCATGTATCACTCTTATTGTATCAACATTCTAGAGGCTCATTCGTTTGAACTCCATAAATTCAATTATGTCATAGACTTACAACAAAATAATAATATACTGTGTATGTATATATATATATATATATATATTTTTTTTTTTTTTTTAAATAAAAATTGATTCTCAGATTAAAAGTAATTTCAAAACACTCTGCATTGTTACAGCTGTGGATGAGTAATGACCCATAATCCCACTATCCTGTGTCAACAGGTTCCCTTCATGTCGTCTCAGGGAGTGTTTTACTTGCCCATCATCCCTGACTTGCTTATTGGGATCTAAATCTTAATCCATATTTCTGTAAAGCACTTGTAAAATGCTGAACTGATGTAAACAGTACACTGACTAAGATAAAGTGGTTACTGAAAAGGGATGAATAAAAGAGTGACAAGCTAATTAACACCCAGTGCAGTATTTCATATATCCAATATGCTCCCATGTTAAAATAAAAAAAAATAAAAAAGGACCTATTAAGACTGATTTATGCTTCTGCGTCAAGTCTACACTGTAGGTCTTGTGCGTACCAGAACGCTTAGCCCGATGTGCGCTAGTGATGGGTCATTCACAAACGATTTGGTCTTTTTTTCTCTTTAGACACTATGCAGTGCAATACACAGGAAACAGAATCGAGCGGTTCTTCTCAATGAGTCAGAACGATGAACGACACGGACCAGAAGACTAGAGACAAAATTTGTGCGTGTGGACGTCTTGGGGGTCCGTTTATTGAAAAAGGTAACGTTTCATTCTATTTCTGATCAAAAGAACGAAATGAACTAAATGACTCAAAAAAAGATTAATTCGTTTTGATGAATGAGATTCAAAGAACCGAGTCACTAAAATGATCCAAACTTCCCATCACTAACGTGCACCTCTCCAGAAATGTCATGGTGATGCAGACTGCAACTCCTTTTCAGCTTTTTTTTTTGTATTGAAGCTCAAGTACAAATGCTTGCACTACTGTAGGCGCCACGTAGACTTGATGCATAAATCAGGCTTTAGTCCTACAAGCTTCCTATCTGACTGCCTCGGCATCGGAATAACGGCCGACAAAACACTAACAGGTCCCACAGGAACCCAGTCTTGATGCAGAGCACCGTGTCTCCTCACCAGAGCAGGGTACGACGGATATCCTCGGCACTTGGCCCACACCAGGTCCAGAGGTTCGGGTTCTGCGTCGCTTTCTATTGACAGCATATCCACTGAGAAAGAGGAGGACACGTTCACGATCATGATGATGACCAAAATACTTATGTAGACTCAACGTTAAAAAGTGCTGATGTCAGTAGTTTGAAGTCGTCTTACCTGGTCCGGTGTAGTCCGAATCGCCGTTAACAGTCTCTAGGAACGGTACTTTGGACAGTGCAGGTTTTCCCCGACTTTTTTTTGGTGGCAGGGTACTAAAAACATTTTTTTTAAAAAGGTAATCTGTTAAAAAGAGCTATTAAAAACAAAACAAAACAAAAACAAACACCAAAAAAACCCCTATAAAAAGCTAAATTATTATAAATTAAATTATTATAAATCGAATAAAAAGTCAGGTCCACAAGTACTACACACCACCAAAACGTACTTGCAATCATGATGTGACTGAAGTGTAGACTTTTTGCTTTAATTCAAGAGATTTAAGAAAAAAAAAATTGCATTAAGAGTTCAGGAATTATAGGCATCCATTTTCAAAGGCTCAAATGTAATTGGACAATTGTCTGATAAACAGTTTGACGGCCGATTGTTGCCGGTTTCCTCATTATTTCATGACAAATTAGAGACATAAAAAGGTCTGGAGTTGATCTTGTATTTAGTAGCTGTTTAGGCCATTATTAGGCTAAGAAAAAAAAAAAAAAAACCCTAACAACAGGAAAAACAAACACACCTATCAGAGAGATACAGAAACTTTAGAATTGGCCAAATCAACACTCTTAAAAACAAGCTGAGCTCAGCAACACCAAAAGGAAGACCATGGAAGACACATCAATCGCAGAATCATTTTCTTGGTGAAGAAAAACCCCTTCACAACATGTAGTCACGCTGTGGTAGTCAAGCAGTGACAGATGAAACTAAGGTTACGTTGTATCATGAATGACTGGAAGAGAGGAATATGGAGAAGTAAAGGAAGGGCTCATGATCCAAAGCAGGCCACATCACCAGTCAGACATGGTGTAGGTATGGCTGCCGAAGGGACCGAGACACTGATTTGATCAGGATGAGCTCTCAAGTCTATCCAGCTCTACTTCAAAATTTCAAATGCTAGAAAACTGACAGGACTAAATTCAGTTACAGTAAAGACCTGGCAAAAGCAGCTCATGGGAAGGAAACTCTGATTTCAGATAGACAGGTGATGCAAGTATTAAAAATAATCCTCATATTTGACATACTAGTTTGTCCAATTACTTTTGTAAAATTGTAAAATTCCTAAACAGTTAGTTTATTAAATTCGAAGGTCTACACTTCTCTTCACATTTCAGCTCCTTAATCTCAAATTAATCTCCTGCCTTTTTTTGGCAGAAATACAAAAGCTGTGTTGCTGTCTAAACACTGACTTTAAGTCTCTAACTTTCTATTTTATTTTTTAACAAGTTGTCTAAATGGCCACAGCTTAAGCACACCACTCAAACACGACATTTTAACCACTCGGCACTTTCAAACTGACTTAATCAAATGTAAAATGACTTGAGCAGTAAGTAGTGTCTCACATTTCCTTTTTGACTATGGGTGAGGAGCTGCCGTCAGAGTCTGAACCGCCGTCTTTGTGCTTTTTGAATCCGTTTGTGAGAGCTGTGAACACACAAGAACGACTTCTTTAGAAATGAGTAAGGCCTGAAAGAGATAAACAACTGCCAAAACCACAGACCCGGCTTAAACTATGACTTAAGATTCTCACCAGCTAACAGAAAGCCACATGCAGTTCAGGTCAAATTTTTTTATCTTATTTTATAAACCAATAAAACAAATCATTGCGCTAACCTGTTAATATTTTATTCATAATGATCATGTTATTGATTCTATAGTAAGAGCTTATTGACTTATCTCACAACTATGCTTCAAATAATCTTTCTTTAGGGTTCCTATATTTAAATTAGAAATTTTAGGCTTTAAAACTTAATCAGAAAAGAAACAACAACCGTGATTCTGCTGTTAACGAGCAGTATAGTGAAAGAATCGTCGAGGTTAATGCCTTTAGACAATTACTCATTACACAACAACGTATTCATTACAAAAGCTAGCAGTTATACCAGTTTCTATAGAGCGAGGCGGGGTTTTCTCCCACCGCTCTTCGGGACTCGCGCTGCGGCTCCGAGGTCTCTGATTGGCCGGGATGAGGACGGGTGGAGCGGGTGCCTCTGTGTTTACAGAGGTAGTAGTGGTGGTAGTTGGAGGAGGAGCAGGGCATTGCGGCGTTCTACTTTCGCCGTTCTGCAGCTGATTGTCCTTGTCACGATGCAGTTTGGCGCCGTTTTTCGCTTTTCTAAACAGGATGGCGGTCCGGCGACCCACTCCCCCCGAAACGGGCCGTGTAGGAGATTCAGTGTTCGAGACGCCGTTGAGCAGCTTCCCCTCGCTGGGAGACAACACAGGAGGGGTCTCTCGGACTCTTGAGTTTTGAGAGGCCGTGTCGACCTCGGAATCTGCGTCGCGACTCTCAGTGCTTGGTTTGAGGGGTTCAGGAGGGGACATGGTTTTGGGATCGGTCATTGGCCGGAGAGTTGGAGGATCCAGAGGGGTCTCTCCAGGGGGTGGGGATAAAGCCAGACCGGAGGGCTCCAGGGTGGGAGGTGGGGTGGATTTACAATCATCTAGAAAAAAAAAAAATCATTAGAATGATTTCTAATCATCACCTAAAACTCACACCTATAATATTTCCTTTCACTGACATTAATAAATCTCTAGTTAATAAAAAAAAAAAAAAGTTAACCTTTGTCTGAGAATGAGGACGGGTTATTTTCAGCGTCCATGTCTTTCTCCTCATCATCCTCGTAATCATCCTGCTCGGCGTCTCCGTTAGAGAGGTGGGAGTTACGGCGGTAGCGGACATTGTTGATCTCTTTGCGTAGGAGTCGAATGCGGCGCGTGCGGGCTCCGCTCGGGCGCATCGACGCCACGACGTCCAGCTTATCCAGGAGTTCCTTAAGCTGGTCCTCTACCGTCATGTGCAGCCTGTTTTCGGGGTCGAGCAGGGTGTCCACTGCACAATATACAAAGAGTACTGATGAGTACAAAGGGAAATCCGGATAACTCATAGTCATCTGTATTAATCATGATTCATTAAAAATACCATAAATTATTATTGCCAAATCAGACACACGGGTCTAAAAAATTTGAAAAAAGGGTGTGTCTTGTCCTCCGTCACTCACCGTCCTCCAGGGTGCAACGGTAGTAGTCTTTTTTATGTGGCGACTCCGGTAGGTGCATGCCCGTGTGAGGGTCCAGCCCCGTGTTGTGGGCCTGCCGCCGTGCGTGGCGCAGGATCGCGCCCCCTAAATCCCGCAGACGCACCGCCGCTTTGTAAAACACAGTGTCCTTAGCGTTATAGAGGAGGCAGTTGGAGATCATGAGGTTGAAGTCGACCTCCAGGTCAGACAGCGTTCGGTACTGGTGAGCCTCCAGTTTGACCCTCATGGCGGAGAAGTCCATGGGCTGAGAGACGAACTCCAGGTAATCAGGTACCTGAGAGGCGATAAAACGCATTATAAGCAGAAACGGAGATGATATACAGTACGGAAGGGAAAAATAAAAAATAAAATATGCCAGTATTAGAATATTACGAATCTCTTTTCTTATGTACTTTCAGAGATGATAATACTTGGTATTCGTACCTCTTTAAGGTTGACCGGATGTGCAAAGATACGTGCTACATCTTTCTCCTGCAGCTGGTCCAGGGTGGAGCGCAGCAGCATGAGACCAGGAGTCAGCTGCATCTCAGTCACAGCCTGGTGCACCTTCACCTGCGCAACACAGAGAGAGAGAGAGAGAGAGAGAGAGAGAGAGAGAGAGAGAGAGAGAGAGGTGCTCGGTTAGTCTAATTTTACTCTCTCTATGCCTGGTGGACACAGACTGCTCTGAAAAAAATTATTATGTTGAAAAACAGCCATGGCACAGCAAGTGTCCTAGACTCAAGGCCAGAAAGGATAAAATAGTAGCTGCTTCATTTTAAAACTACTTATTGCATTAGTTCGAGCCGATGCAGAAAGGATACTTGTTTGTCCGTTCGGACGACTGAAACTGCATTGAACTGCTAGAACACGGCAATCTCTTATGAGGCTGGGTATGAAGCCATGCTCTTTGTTCAACCACAGCGCTGAAACTGAGTACACTTTCAACATTAATATATAGTTATTATATTATAGCACTCTGCCCTTATATTAAGTGTCGGCAGTTTATCTTTGTAGACTTTTCTCATTTCTACACATGCATTGGTCACGTGACTCCCACCACAACGACTCCACCGGCTCTGGATCAAACACCGTAGAGTTTAAAATTCTTCTCCTCACTTTCACAGCGCTCCATAACCTCGCTCCTCCTTATTCATCACGGCTCGTACAGTTTTACGCCCTCTCACCTAAAAAAAAATCTATTTTCAGCCGTGCCGCTCCTCGTCCGGGAAAGCGTCCGTCATATAGACTCTCCAAAGCACAGTCGAATCACATCTTAAGACATATTTATACAGAAGCGCTTGATGAAAGGCTGCACTCAAATTTCCATACGAGTTTTATCTAATATTATTTTACTGTTATTTATTACTTGATGTTAATTATTTGTCGCTTCTTTGAATTTTCGATGGGGACCTTGGGTGACTAGAAAAGCGCCTCTATAAATAAAATACATTTTTTATATACATGACTGTTTAAAAAAAAAAATTATTACAGTACTAAAAAGTACTGTATATACAGAATTATATTTCATATGGAAATTTATCAGAATTTACATCAATATGTAGTAACTTGTATTGCTCTTAATAGTTTAGCATTAAAACGCATTAAAAATTATATATTGTCATGAAAAAATTTATAATTTCCATATAAAATATAAAACAGTATACATTTTTTTTTAGTACTGTAGAGAGAACACAAAGCAACTGTAGAGGGAAAACGCAGCTAGTGATGGTGAAATATTACCGAATCACCCTACAGTATTGATACCAAAGAACACACGCTTGCATGAGTTACAGTACATATAGACGGGTAACATCTGTATTTTACATCCTAGCACTGCGGGAGACACAGTACTGTATACAGTATGTTTTTTAAAAATGCATTAAGCCAAGTTTTAAATGAAATTAAAGTGTTTTGGGAGCATATTTAAGGTTTAAACTATAAAAACAGGCATTCATAGGTTTTCTTTATTTATTATTTTTATACCACATCCAAATTTTGCACAGGTTCCCTAGAAACATAACTCTTGCGAATTTCGACTGTATTACGTTTTAAACCCTGAGAGTACCTGCTCCCTCTTTAGTTTCTCCCTCTTCCGGATGAGCTCCACCAGCAGCCGTGCTCTCTCCAAATCATGACGCAACTTCTGCCAGTATTTGAGTTCTTCTCGTACAGCGCTGACCTTCTCGTCTGGTTCGGTCTATCGACACACAAACACAAAAGACACTTGCTATTAGATTGCCCAATACAGTGAAACCTCAGATTACGAGCATAATTCATTCCGGAAGTGGGTTTGTATTCCAAAACACTCATAAACCAAATTTAATTTTCCCATAAGAAATAATGAAAACTCAAATTATTCGTTCTACAGCCCAAAAAATAAATACATAAAAATAATTAACACAAAATATAAAGTAAAATAAAATAAATTAACCTGCACTTTACCTTTAAAAAAGTACAGTACAAATAAATCCTGACAGATCCGTTTATGTGCGCAGGCGCTGTGTGTGTGTGTGTGCGCGCGTGAAGCCCCTCTCGTCCCGAGAGAGTGTATGAACCAGCACGGTGTCAAATTACATGTGCGCACACACATAAGAGAGGCTGAGGGAGAAAATGGATTTTTAACTTTCTAATGAGACTTTATTACACAGTAAACCTTTCTTATTTGAATTTCACATAAACACACATTAACTGAAAGACTGTTTTGTCTGAAAAATTTGCAAGGAACATCTCTAATGACACTAGTGTGAGCGCTTAATGACGGAATCACTGCTGTAAAATAAAACAAAAACAAACCGCATGTTACCTTTGAAAAGAATCGCGACAGAGCAGAGTGTGTGTGTTTGTGTGTGTGTGTATGAAGCACTCCCTCTCTGCTTCACACAAACTCTGAGTTAGTGAGTTAGTGAGTGAGTGAGAGAGTGTTATAGTAAACAGTACACGCGTGCACGGATGTTGATTATACCAGTAAGAGACGAGCACTAAGACCCAGCAGGGGAGACGATTACCCACAATTCCACAGCGCAAGAGAGAGAAAAACCGTTGGTTCTAAGACAATGCTCGTTTTACAAATCAAAATATATTAAAAATCTTTGCTCGTCTTTCGGAACATTCGTAAACCGCGTTACTCGTAATCTGAGGTTCCACTGTACACGTAATAAAAGACACATGGAGACTCTTCATAATAACAGTGTGTATGATTGTACTTGGCAGTTGGTAACTGATTTAACCATCACTATGGCTATAGTTTGCAAAGAAAAGCCTCAATCACAAAGGAATAAATAAATAAAATAAAACTAAACAAATAAATAGCACCACACACACCTGATCGGCGCTCCTCTGGGCCTGCAGATGCGAGTGCAACCGGCGTATGAGAGGTACTCCGTTACGCGACTGGCGCTTCAGTAACCAATAATTGTGCAACCGCTGCATAAAATCGGTCTTCTTTTGAATAATGATACCTTTAAAAACTTTGTTTAACCTGTGGAGGACAACAGTAAACAAATCAATAAACATGTGTAAATAAACACGTGACTACTTATGACATATTCCACTTATGAGATTATGCGGATACAGAAATAAGCAAAAACTTATTAGCAGGTAATTGTACAATTGTAAGTATGTATGTTAGATACTAGCAATCAGAATCACCAGTCACCGCCTGATACGATATTATCACGATACCCATTACAATGCCAATTCAATTAATATTGCGATCACAACTTAATAAAATTGTAGCTATCAGGGGGAAAATGTAATATCGAATTAGGATGTTTAAGATCTTGAACCATTACCAAAAAATTAAGAAGTTGGAAGTTGGATAAATAACTTTTTTTTAAGGTTTTATACCTTAGCTTTATTCAACAGCTTTACAACTGAATTACACAACTTACAATAATTAAACAATACAAACTAACTTCAAATACAAAAGTTTAACATTTAACTTATGATTAAATTAAGCAAAAAATCTAAATTCGAAAAACAAGCTGAAAAACACCCAATCTATATAGTGCATCTAAATTATAAATATAAAAATCTATTTTGGAGTCAGCATCCTGAATCAGCACACAAAACAATCAAGATTCAATACTAAATTGACCCCCCCCCACCCCCCCATCTCTACTACGTATAAACTACTCTTAATTTCATCAACGATGAAAAATATTCGTTGATGACCTTTTTTCCTGTGACTATGACGTCCGAGACGACGACGTCACCGATATCAATGAACAATAACAGTGACGAAATCAGCATGCGATATTGCTGAATAAAAAAAAAGATGAGAATAAAATGTGGTTTAAAAACAAAATCTGTCTTTATTTTCGTCAACATATAATTTTCGTCACAATCCGCTGCGATACGGTGTTCATTCATTACGGCGTGAGCAGCAGTGTTTCCCGGGGTCAGGGCGCGTGCGTATCAGGAGTAGTTTGCGCGCGCAGTGACGGGACGTTACAAGCTCAGTCATCTTTAACTCTTCGTCATCACAGCAGTGTCACTCGGGCGAAAGAGAAGAGGGGATATTTGGGCCCGTTTTCTTCATATTGAACCGGAGAAAAAAAGTCGATGTGTAATAATATCGGAGGGGAAAAAGTGTGGGAAACACAATCGCTGTGAAAAAAATCCCACAAACCTGAAGAGACGCATCAAGGCGTCCCATAATACTCACCCAGTTTCACAGCCTCTCTGTGGTCACGATGTTATCACATGCTAACATAATTATGTTGTGGTGTATTTTGTTTTATAGTTAATCCATTAGTGAACTCCTTTAGTAAATGATTGTGACCCACAGGAGCTAAACTTACAAGTGTGTAAATTAATTAAAAAAAGAAAATAAAATTCAAAACACTATTGTCCATACTGCTCCTATTTTTTTGTAGTTAAAAAATATGGACATGGTTAAAAACAAATATAATTAGCTGAAAACATCAAATGAAAATTTACATTTTAAATGTTATTTTATTATATTATTTTGTGAAAAACCTTTAAAATAAAAAAGCTTAAAGGTATTGCTAAAATGAGTTGTAATATTAATGTTAAATATTGCTAAAATGTTACGTTTTCAACTAGACAAAAATGTTCAAACTTTTAGTTGACTTAAACTTGACCAAAAAAAGATTGATTAAATATGAAAAAAACTAACAGGGACATTTACCCCGGACTAAGACTAAGACTAAAATCGCCAAAATTAACACTAGTATAAACAGTGGTGGGAAATAAGATATTATACTATTGTACCATATTTGTACATTATTTTATATGCTAGTGGATTCTCAGATCAATTATTAAAATAAATAATAATAAGAAGAAAAATTAAAAAAAATCAACCCTAAAAATGTGTTCGATGAGACACTTAGGGTGTTTTCACATTAGGCAACGGGTGACATTTACATTTAAGCATTTGGCAGACGATCTTATCCAGAGCGACTTACAAAAGAGTGCTTTGAAGTTTACGTCTTCGGATAGATCTTTACACTGGGTTACTAGGTTACTAAGTACCATCAGTCAAACACCACTGCAATGTTTTTTTGTTTTTTTTTGTACTGTGCCCGGGAACACACACCCTAAGAGTCTACTTGAACACATTTTTAGGATTGATATTTTATTTTATTTTTTTAAATCCAATTCTGTTTTGACAATCCACTAGCAGTGTCCACATTATTTTTTTCTCTCCTTTCTCAGGCACACTTACGGATTGACCCTCTCGGATACACAGATGGCGGTGTGCAACTACGGTTTGTGGGCTGCCGTTAAACACGAGAAGAAGAGAATGACAAAGTTAAGCTTCGCTCTGTGCCTAATTATTATTGATATTCCCAAAACAATAAATTTTCAAGAGCAATAATGCTTTCCTACTGAAGATGAGATTTTTCGGTCGACACTGAGGATATCGTGTCTAATCAGCGATTCTTAGGTACGATTGGCTGATTTATCCATATCAGATTCATTCCATACCCGAGTACGCCGTATTCGAACGATTGATCGAAATAAACCAGACTTTGGGGTCAAGTGTTCTTAGAAACAATTCCAAGGGCCCTAATGTGAAACTGCCCTTAAAAGATAAACACGGGGGGAAAAAACATGTTTACAAATTCATTTTAAACATCTAGTAAGAAATTCCTGGAGAATTTGTTACACATTTTGAATATATTTTTTGTCTTTGTTCCAAAAGACTTAAAATCTTGAAGATCACGATGTCAGAACATGATCTAGGAAACATTACGTTTTATAAAATATATTCAAGGGTTTTGTTTAATGTTAAGCAAAGCAAAAAAAAATTTACCTCATCACCACCATCTCCACAGACCTACTCACCTGTGTGGGGGAATCTGGGGCACGGTGACCAGTGGTGTTGATGCTTTTTTGGATGGCACCTCTGGACTTTTCTTACCCTTCTTCTTTTTCTTATTGCCGCCTTTCTTATTGCTTTTCAGAGACCTTATCAGCTGGGGACTCGTCGCGTAGGCGCTCATTCCTCGACTGGCCCGGCAGCCCACCACCCTCCCTCCGTTCTCTTCGTCGTCCGAGACCTCCTTCTCGGGGGGCGAGTGCGCCTCGCAGAACGCCGTCTTCTTCACCGAGAACGTCATACCGTTGGCTGTGGTCTCGCGTACTGGCTCAATTTTCATAAAGAGTCCGGCCCTCTGGGCGCACGTGACGTGGAACGCAGTGTAGCAGTTGGCTCTGTGGCATTGGATGGACGCGCCCTGGCCCTTCTGTTTGCACAGGTAGCACGTCAGCCTCCAGCGTGCCGCTGGGATGTTGTTCACACCCTCGATGGGCTCGAGAAATACCGTGTTCGCAAAGCACACCTCGGGAATCCAGATGGCACACACCACATGCGCCCAGCGCCCGTCGTTCGTCTGCTTGAACGCACCGCCTTTGTTCGGGCACAGCGCACAGTCCACGGGCCGAGAGGGAGACTGAAGGCAACGGCGGCAGAGCCAAGGGCCCTCGGGCACGTACGGCACGCCGTAGCACTCCTGGTGCACGGCCAGGTTGCACACGTCGCAGAATAAGATCACATTGCTGTTGAGGCACTCGTCGTCCAGGCACACGCAGCAGAAGGCGTCCTCATCCACGGCAGCCTGAGGGATCCTCGACTCCAGGAACGATTCCTTCTCTAGTCGGTCCATCAGGAGCTCGAAGGCGTCTGCCGACACGGCTGTCTGGCCATCGGACGACCGCTTCTCGTTCATCACCTCCAGCCAGGCCGCGTCCTCCTCGTCCATGTCGTACTCAGCCTCGGCTTCCAACTCCTCCGGCGATTTCTCTATGTAGCGATAATAGGCGGTGGGGAGAGGTGGAGCCTCGATGGGCTCAAACGACTCGAGAAGCCTAAAAGTGGGCTCGGGTAAGGCTGAGCAGCTGTTGTTGTTGTGCTGCTGGGCAGGGTTATGCTGCGCGTGATGCTGTCTGTGCGAGTTCTGAGAGGAAGAAGATGATGAAGATGCATTTTTCGAGTCCTTCTTTCTGCCCTTCTGGCTTGAAGACCTGCGGTTTGGACTGGTCACGATGGTCGCTGAAGCCTGCTCGCTGTTCTCTTTGTTGCTGTTGCACTCGGCCATGTCCTGCGCCATCATTTCGTCCTCCGTGATGATGGCCAGCGGGTCGAAGATGCTGATGCGGTGCAACCGGCCATCCAGGTCCACCTCCACCATTTTCTGGGCCTGGGCGTAGGTCAGGGTCTCTCGCGTCGGGGAAACTTTGAGTCTGTAGGGGGAGGGCGAGCGGGGCTGCGTGGCCCCCCGGGCTCCGCCACCTCGAGGTGTAGCCACATCGTTTTTCCTGGCACCTAAACCCCCGGGGAGGCCCCCTCTCCGGCGTGGCTTTCTCATGGACACCTTTACGCAGCCACGCCGAGACTGGACCTACACACCAAAAAATTTATTAATTAATTAAATTTAAAAAAAAAAAAAAAAAAACATACTTTAAAAATAATTTTGTTATTTATGTTAATCTAGTGATATAATTTCAGTTATTAGCAGCTTAAATTTTAATAAAGCAAATATTGAGTCAATTTCCGCATTAACTTACAGTCCTGTGCTAGAATCTTAGGCACAATTTTATCTTTAGTACAGATTTTGTTACACGTGTTTATCATGTCTGTATTAGGGCTGCACAATATTAGGAAGATATGCGATATTGTTGTTGAATATTGCGATAACGATATTTCTTGCGATATAACATTTCCCCAGAGAAATGCATTTTTTATTATTGCCTTTTTTTTTTTATTATTATTTATTTATATGTAATGATCATACTAAAATAAACAGGGAATAGATATTCGTTTGATGTAATTAAATCTAATTCAGGCTAAAAAGAAACTATATATCAAGGAAGTTGCAAATATTTAGACTTCAAAACACTATGAATGACTTAAAACCC
>JAQQZS010000039.1:6136109-6146701 GCA_030068045.1 Platyallabes tihoni | reverse complement strand
AACGCCAATTAGCCTAACCTGCATATCTTTGGACTGTGGGAGGAAACCGGAGTACCCGGAGGAAACCCACCAAGCATAATGTATAATGTAATGTGTGCCGATGTAGAATGTTGATCTAAATGTTATTAGATTAAAAGTGATGCGTTAATGTGATTATTGGAAAATTACATGTCTTTATTCACTCTACCAGTTTACTTGTGCACTTACTCTTCCATTCCTCTAGGGGCAGCGTGGCATTGTCATAACTGTCATCATATGGCTTGGGCTCCGGGCAGTCTTCTGGATCCCTCAGGCCATCGAAGTAACTGTGCGACAGTGCGCCATCAGCGGTGATGCGCGTATGAGCGTCTAAAACCAGCATCTTCTCCAGCAGGTCCACCGCTGACAGAAATATTTCGTTTTTTGGTTAGATGAACAAGGCAAAAGTATACAACAGATCAAACAGAAACATAAAAAACAATGAAGTCATAGGCCATTCCCAAGTATGATTTTGTAGTTCGCTTACTGCACAAGCACAACGCACCCCAACGTAACCCCGAACAAGCGCGAACACGCTGCATTCCGATACTGTTTTCATACTGGACTAGTTGACTCTGATTCAGACGTATGAGCTTAATCATACAAATATACCCTTGCTAAGGAAATGAATAAAAAACATCAGTGATGTAATTTTTATTTTTCTAAGAAGACACTTGGAACAAGTTCATCCAAAAAAAAATCATACAAATAGGAGTCAAGAGCTTCAGTATATTTTCAGGATGGGGAACATGTGATCACAGCAACTGTACATGATGATGAGAATCAGAATTTTGTCTTTTTTTTGTATATTATATATGTGCATACTGTATACTTTATGTACACACACAACACACACACCCTGCTCAATTTTTATGTGCTTGCCTGCTTATATTATATATTATATGTATACTGTATATATATATTCATTCATTCATTCATTTTCTATACCGCTTAATCCTGTGTTCAGGGTCGCGGGAGACCTGGAGCCTATCCCAGGAGACTTCGGGCACTAGGCGGGGTACACCCTGGACAGGGTGCCAATGTCTGTATATATATATATATAATTTCCAGCCATCCTTCCATCTATCCATCCATCTCAGTTGAAACAGACTTCCTCGTTCCGGTCCGATTGGAATAAGAAGGGTTGTGTAAACCTTTGATAATCCATTTAATAGGTAAATATTAGCCATGTAAATACTTGATCTGATTGTTTATCCTTTTTATTAATAGAACAAATATACTATTTCTGTGCATGTTTACCCCACGTGGGGGTAGCATTAGGCTAATTTTAATTTTTTTTACTTTTGTTTCATCCCCAGGCTCCTGGTCTTATGCAGAGGAATGAGCACTATTTGGTGCCCACATTACAGATCACATCACATCACATCAGGTTCCACTTGTGTCAGCCAAGAACAGGAATCTGAGGCTACAGTGGGCACAGATTTACCAAACTAAAACAGTTGAAGATTGCTAAAACATGACCTGGTATGAGGAATCTCAATTCATGCTGTGACATGCTGATGGCAGACCGATAGCATGGACCCAACCTGCCCTAAGCTTGCAGTTCAGGCTGGTGGTAATGGTATAATTATGTACATAGGAACAGTTTATTGGCACAAACACATTTCCTTAAAAGGGGAATAAAAATGGCTACATCGTGGCTATATACTGATCATCCATAACATTGCAATGCAAAATCTTGTGCGGAATATTGTGTAGGTTCCCCTTGTGGGGTAGCTGTGGTGTTTGGCACTGGGACACCGCAACGGACCCTGAGCCCTAGGCTGTTTGCCTGATGGGCCCTGTGAGCAGCAGGCTCTTGTACACTGGTGTCCTTTTTTAGCAAGTTGCTCCATTGGCTTTTCTGTGGGATTGGACCAGACAGGCTTGGCTTTGCTCACCACAACATAAATGACCCTTGAGTGCCCATGATCGTGTCACCAGTTAACTGATGTATAACTGATAATCAGTGTTATTGTGTTAATCAACAACATCAACAATAATAATCAAATAGTCTGTGGCCTATTGATATTAAGAGGCTAAATTCCTCACGGCATTACACCACCACCAACACCACCTGTAGACCCAAGGCAGGTTGGCTCCATTTGCTCAAACCAGGTCATGTTTTTCCACTTGTAATTTTGCAAACCAGGAGGTTTAGCATCCCGTTCGGAGATACTTTTCTGCTCACCACAATTGTAAACAGTTACTATTTGGTGGATCAATGTGTTAAGGCTCTGAGTTACTGATCTGCCAGGTTTCTGCTGTTGGGCCCTTGAACAAGACCCTTAACCCTGTCTGCTCATGACTGGACATGCTTTTGCCACATCCAAATTCCATTTCATTTTGAACTTTGCACATTACTTGAAACATTGTCTTGCTCATGACGGGACATGCATTTCCAAATGGCAAATCCAGATGCCATTTTAATTCAATTCTATTTTATTTTGGTAAAGTTTTACAGCTAAAGTTTTTCTATATATTTTTTTCCATATTTGTATATTTTTTTGTTTGCTTATGTCATACTTTATATTCTGTATCTGAAAACTCTATTTTAAATGTTTATGTCACCAGCGGTCATACAAGCATTTCCATTCAAGCATTCCTTGACCTCAAACATCAACAAGGCATTTCCACCAGATACTCATTGGATAGTTTTTGTATTAGAATGAATGCATCACCAACCAAGATCATATTTTCCTCCCATTCTAATGTTTGTGCTTAAAAGTCACTGAAACTCTTGAACAAAATTATTTGCACTGCTGCCATATCACTGGCGGATTGGCCGATTCTATTGATGATCAGGGGTACGACTATTATTACAACATTTGATAGAATTATCAGCAACACTGAACTTAGCACTTTGTACAACCTGTTTACCAGCATTACTAAAGCTGCATCTGCGAAAAAAAAAAAAAAAACACTTGTTGAAATGTGTGTGTGTATGCTCTTTAAAATAGCAGAGGGAATTCCCCAAAGAGGAAGTGGTGGGCATTAGTCAATGACGGTATCTGAGAAATAGTAACAATAAAATAATAAGGTATTAATAATTGCAGCGTGTGATATACAATTTTGTGGAATGTGCACAAAAAAAAAATGACAGGATTTTGATATGATACCAAAATCCGGCATTAAATGTGGCCTTTTGCTGCATGTCTGCTCACCTTGTTCACTGGCCCGGGGGAACAGCGCTGAGAAATCCTTCCGAGGATAAAGGGGAAGTGATTTCACATAGTTCTTTGCCTGCACACACAATGTGGAGAAGATATTAAAACATAATTTGACACAGAAAACCAGTTTACACAGGTATTGATAGACGTCTTAAATAAATAATCAAAGTATCACATGATAAGGAAGATATAGCCACTAATAAACAGTGTCATGTGTTGCATAAGATATAACTATTTCATGTGTGTTATGAATCAATATTAATATTACAACAACCTGGGCATTAACCAAATTCGAGGTTACATCTCTTACCTCCTGGCTTTCGAGTTTCTCAATGAATTCTGGGCCAGGTGTCCCGGTCACCTTCATGATTTGAACCAGCTGGTCCATGTCTGATTTTTAAAGATTAAAGATTATAAGTTATACAGTATATTTCCGGCTATATCAAATCGAGTCAATGTATTTATATTCATTCTTTTTGTCTTAAAGCTACAGAAAACATTTGGCACACGCCAGGATACTTAAAAGCAACAAGCATGCCAGATATACAGACTGTACAGTATTTTCTGAAATTCTCAGAAACGCTTGTTACCCGCTGAGAGGATCAACAGTGATAGAAACGGTTATTAAAGGATACAGTCTTTTCCTTTGAAGAGTGTCTTTCCGTTGAACATTTCTCCCATTATGCACCCAACTGACCAGATGTCCACTAAAGAACAGGCAGCACACACAATTTATAAACAAATATAACTCTATTACTAATATACTGTAACACTACCATCAGATTGATATAACAGGATTAGAGACCATTTAAAATTAAATTAAATTGCAAAATTACACTCTACAATGACTAATAATAATCATGTGTCTTGGACAGAGTGTAGTAATACAGCCCTAAAGGCGTAATATGATAAATGCATGACTGTTATCTTGCCTGTCTGGTTGTAGTGCATCCAATTTAAAATAACCTCAGGCGCTCGGTACCATCTTGTCACAACATAACCGGTCATCTCTTGGTCTGCATGCCTTGCCAAGCCGAAGTCCAATATCTGCGAGCATAGATGCAAGACAGTACTGAAATATCCGTCAACCCCATTAACACCGTCAATCAGTCAAGTGCCCAAAGAATATCAATAAATCCAAAAACCCTCTGCACTTTTTCACCACTGTTTTCTCATTGTAACTGACCTTTAGCTCGCAGTCTTGATTCACCGCCAAGTTGCCTGGTTTCAGATCCTGAAGAAAAACACAGTAATAGATAGTTGTTGGAATGGTTGTTCCTCTTAATGCTTTTTATTACTTAACGTCTAGGTTCTGACAAAAGACTTCAATATTGGGTTATACAAAGTGCAGACAGAACAACAGACACACAAAACTAAAGTGAAAAACAATGGATAGAGAAAAATACCGGTTAGTACAATACCTCGATTTTATAACAATCCATCTTTTTAAGTATATTTTAATAAAATGAAGGTAAAGTTAGATGTATGTGATAGTTACTATGACAATATTTCGGAAAGCACGATAACACAAACTTGTCACCATTGGAAATGGTTTGGATTTTGAGGATAAGGAACTGAATATTGGGTGGAAGTGCCATCTGAAGTGCCAACTTCTTCTTAGTTAAGTTCCTAAACCTTTCTATGTCGTCCTCGACTAGTGACAAAGCTTCTGCACCTTACACTTCCCTGCCTCCTCCCAAATACTATTCAAAAGTCTTTAATGGCGGGTGGTGCAGTCAGTGGCTTAGTGATTAGCGCTGACGCCTTGCACCTCCAGGGTCCAGGTTTGATTCCCGCCTCTGTGTGCATGGAGTTTGCATGTTCTCCCCCCGTGCTTGATGGGTTTCCTCCCACAGTCCAAAGACATGCAGATAGGGCTAATTGGCGTTGCCATGAACGAGTGTGTGTCCTGTGATGGATTGGCCTGCCATCCAGGGTGTACCCCGCCTTTTTCCCTAGGTCTCCTGGGATAGGCTCGAGGCCCCCTCGCGACACTGTATACAGGATACAACGGTATAGACGATGAGTGATTGTATGAATGTGTCTTTAATGGCAAGCCTGAAGTCCAGTCCAGTCACTTTTAATATCATTCACATGAGGGTATGTTCTCGCAGATTCACAAACCAAATGTTGCTCTTGTGCGGACACAGTTGGAGATCAGTGAACTGTAAGCTCCATTACAATTATTTGCTGTTGCTGCAGAAATTTGTTTTTGGTTCTTGACTCCTGCATGGAGGTGCAAAAATATGGGCGGTTGTTCCAAGTGGATTCGCTCAAGCTCTTTGGAAACTTGACTTCCTTAAGTCTACTGAACAAAAAACAGCTTGTCATTCATCTCCAAAGACCTGCTTGAATTAGAAAGAACAACTACATATTCAGTAGTCTTGAAACACAAATCAGCAGTTATTCTTCCCGGGAAGTGATGTAGAATAAAAGTACCATGACGAAGTTTGGCTGATGTCACGCATTTTGTACCGCATTGTGAAACTCCCAGTTTCCAGCCATTAATACTGCAAGTGTTGAACAGTTCTAAACATGCGAGCCAGTGTCAAACCTAAGATTAAGAACTGCTCCTTGAATTAGGTCATGCCTAAAAGAAAACAAAAATATAACCTGATTCACCAAAGTTAGTTCGAGTTTTGCTATGGTGATGATATTTGCCTTTTTTTTTTTTTTTTTTTACACTTCTCTCAAAAGTCAATAGGAAAAAATAACATTAAGCAGGTTTCAAATGAACGTTCTGTGACAGTGATGAACACTGTCCTCAAAAAATTAAGTCACTGCCTGTTTCACAGAAAGTTTGGCTCATCTTGAAACATTCTGCAGTTATTAGTAGGGGCGCCTTTAGGGCATCCCTACTATTATTATTGCATTTTTTTTCTCAGGGTGAAAACTTTGGCAGTTAATGTGGGTCGTAACTGTGGAGGGAGCGGGCTGCAACGCGACTAGGAATTATATGCTTTTACGTTTCTTCTTTTAAATTTTTCCCCAATTTTTTCTCCCTAATTTAGTTGTATCCCTGTCACTAGGGGGCTCCCACATTAAGGCTACTACTACCAGTCAGCGAGGGCTGAAGACTTATCACGGTGCTTCCCCTGAACCTTGTGACGCCAGCCGACCGCATCTTTTGTTTCCACGTACCGTTGGGTGCGGCATAACACATGCAATATCCGCTCCTTCCGCTTGCGTGAGCAAACAGATGACGATTGGCTGTAGAGCCATGATTGATGTCAGAACACTAAGTGCCTCCAATCCCATCTCTTTGAGAGAGCTCGGCCAATCAGCTCTCTCTAGGCCCCCAGCTGAGGGAGGCTACAGCATCACCCGGGAACCGAACTAGCGATCTCCAGATGATAGGTCGAGCACTGTACCACTGCACCACTTAGGGGTTGGGAGGGGTGGGTGGGAGCTGATATGTTGCTCTTCTAAGGAATCGCTCCAACAGTTGCACCATCAACCTTATATCAAACCGTACTCCTGAGCGTAGGGGTGCAACGGTTACTCAACGTTATCGACTATTAGTATTAGTATTGTCATTACGTTGAACGGCTAAAAACTTACACAAACTGAGAGCACTCTGGCATGTAGGTGGTAGGCCCACTGGAGTGAAGTGAGTAATAGCGCAAGTCTCCTAAGCGTGGGAACATTTCACTCTCACCTCGAGCAAAACGGACGCAAGAATCGGAGGGAAAGACTTTGCGGTGGCAGGGTCGTGGCCAAGCGTCGCTCTGTGAAGGACGCGAGAGTTACAGTAGGTTAGCGGGAAAGGATTCAGACCTGAGGGGAATATGGATAATTACTGACTGTGTGTTGCTGTGAGGAATCTGGTTTTTACTTTTTCAGTTCTCCTTAATTAACCTTTCTAAGTAACATTCACACACACACACACACACACAGACACATACTTGTGCTCTAAATTATTTTCAGCTCACAGCAACGCACGCAAACACACATTAGCTATATTCTCCTCAGGTGTGTGTTCTTTTCTCACTTACCTCACTCTCAGGCCCTTCACACTTCACCTCGCTTGACTCGGCCGTTCACCAACAAACTTTATCTCAGTTTTCTTAACGTTTCAACTCCCATAATTACCATCTGCTCTCTATATTTAATAGTTATATATTATTGCTGCTATTATTAGATTTTGTTTCATCGGGAAAGTTCATTAAAAGACATTTTAACAAAGTATTCATCTTTATTACTTTAAAATTATTTAAAAGCCGATAACGAAATAAGAGCTTATGAGTAATTAAAAGAGCTTTTGATTAATTGTGACAACTTTGCAGCCCTATGCAAGTGACATGGAACTTTGGAAAGGCACCATTTTCGAATTAAGAGGATTCGTTCTGCACCAGCGGCAAACCTCTTCGCTCCCGTGCATCCCAACTCGCTCGTTTTTGGTCCGATCAGAAAACAAGACACGTCACGTAGAACTCGACTACTTTTATTATAATTAATTCCCTCAAATACGGCCCATAACTCGCTCCAAACTTCACTCATCACTCACTCATCTACTATACCACTTTATCCTGTATTCAGAGTCGCGGGGACCTGGAGCCTATCCCAGGAGGCTTAGGGCACGAGGCGGGGTACACCCTGGACAGGGTGCCAATCCATTGCAGGGCACACACTCACACACACTCACACGCTACGGGCAATTTTGGGAACGCCAATTAGCCTTTGGACTGTGGGAGGAAAACGGAGTACCCGGAGGAAACCCACCAAGCACGAGGAGAACATGCAAACTCCATGCACATAGAGGCGGGAATTGAGCCTGGCCGGGAATCGAACCCGGTCTCTGGAGATGCAAGGCAACAGTGCTAACCACTACATGAAATGAAATGCATTTTACAGTGGAGAGGCAGCAAATCAGACAAAAACTACTGAAATCTCTCTCAAGGCATCTTGTTCAATTTTACAGAAACCCACATAAAATTCAAATTCTTTGAATTACGCGCATGAAACTTGCGCAAGTTGCAAGTCTCCTCGTTCGACAAATCCAAGAACCGAACCTCTAGATATAAAACATCTGAGATACTGTAAGTAAAAAAAACACAGGTTCTGATTTACTGCATTACGTTAATATACATTTTCTGTTTCCATGAGTTTGCCATGCAAACCAGGCAGGTGTGGCAGATGCTGCGGGTGACCCAAGCCACGCCCTCTCCACTCTCACACACTCAGTAGAATAACAGCCTGCACACGTACTCATATCTTTGTAACCGCATAGCCGGGGAATGAGCAGTTTTTTAGGGTTTTTGCTTAGGAAAAGTGTTGCGCCATCGCGCCTCTACTTCATAATTTCTTCAGTGATTGTCTTTAAGTCCCCTGGGATAGGCTCCAGGTCTCCCAAGAAACCTGTTTAGGATAACGGTATAGAGAATAAATAACTGTTAAAAAAAAAGAAAAGAAATATATTTCTCATCATTAAAAAAAAATCATTACTAATCATTACCTCATGAGGAAAAAATTTTATTTGTCATTTGTCAGTGATTTTTTTTTTCATGAAAGAACTTGGGATAAACACAGTTAAACCCAAAGTGTCAATGATGATTCTAATGACAGACTAAAAGCTAGTTTATGAAGATTTAAAGGACTTTTTAATTTTTTGTTTTACTTAATAGCTAAAGCGTTTTTTTTTTCCCAAAGAGAGACGTTTGATTCAAAGTGCTGAATTCGTGATCAATGACAGATGCTGTTTATTCGCTGCCAAACACTTACCCTGTGAATGATGCCAGCACTGTGAATGTACTGCGGAGAGAGATGAAAAAAACATGAGTTAGCTTCTAGCAATTAGTCACGTTCAATCCTACTTTCTGTCTGCTTTCGAAACTCATTCTCCTCTACATTCAAACGGTTGCATGATTTCCAGACTGCTTCCTTGTATCCTTAAGCTGTAGATAATAAAGTAAAGAGCATGTGTGATATAGGGACTTTGTTTACACACCAGCACGGCTGAATTCTCAAATCTAACTGATCAGAACATACTGTAGTTCTCACTCCAAGGCAACACGCAGGTTTATATTACGCACCCGTTCTCACACATGATCGTTTCTATAGTAACGGATTTAGAAGGGCTTGTATGGTTTGGATGGACAAATACTGTAATACACAGATTTACAACATGCTGCTGTAAAAACATCGTCCAAATCATTGCTTTCTTTATGCTATGGTCTGGGGTTCCTTAAACATTTGTAGAAGGAGTCTCCAGTGTCAGCAAACAAGTAAAAAAGTTTTCCAGCGAGGGTCTTCAAAACAGAGTAAGTTGTAGGGATGGGAATCACCAGAGTCACCTCCTGAAACAATATTATCACAATATACAGGTGCTGATTTAATTAAAACTGCAAATCTATAAGTATGACGATTCTATATTATGTTCTCTCGATTGTGTAAAAACCTTTAAAAAAGTTTCACAATTAATTAAAATGTAGCACATTCTTTATTTTCCCATTTTAAAACCAAGCTCAGCATTTAAACAATACAAAATAACTTAAAATAAGAAAGTTTAATATTTAACTGAGCAGCAGCATGTATCTCTGTCCTGTCCTCTAAAGCACCATAGAAGCGTTTATAACTGAGGCTGATCGATCATCAATCAAACTGACAACTAGCCAACTCTGGTCACTGGCTGATCGACCGGTTCTCTATTATGAATGTTTAAAAAAAGAAAAAAAACTATTTTTAATTGATTTTGGAGTCAGTGTGGAATTTCGCGAATCGTATTCTCTATAATGTGACTAAGTTGCATTTCAACGAAGAGGAAGTAGGTCTAAGAATGGTTTCTAACTGCTGTAATGTAAGTAATATCAAGAACCAGATTCCATAGTACTAAATGTCAATATGCTGTAAATGGATTGGAAGAACCGCAATAAAGAAAAATGATTTGACATTACACTCCTGATCTGGATTGTTATTGAAAGACTTTTAGGCTTTTTAGAGGAAAGTGGAATGGTATGAATAAATAATTTTTTACATAATAATATAAATACAAATTTGTTTCTCTTTTGGCTGCTGCTGCTGACATCACGATCATCCGCCGTTAGTTAATTATCACAGTTGTTTGACTGAGCACAAAGGAACCTGTGATGTCTTTATTTATTTATTTATTTATTTGTCCTGTAATTGAGATCCTGTCCTTATTTCGCATTAAACCTATTGCTCTACAGTACATCAGTGCTTCTCAAATAGTGGTGCGCGCCCCCATGGGGTTGGGGGGCGTGAGGCTCCGTCAAGGGGGGCGCGTTTGATCTCGGGGAACATGCTTTTTTTCTATTTTGATTACTGTTCTAGAATAAAGTGCAATACCACTCCACTACATTAGGGGGCATCATTCGCAGAGTGTGCGCAGGGAGCATTCGCTCGGTGGTGTAGGGGTTTTGTTTGCACTGAGCATGCGCGCTTTGC
>JAQQZS010000039.1:6121193-6134272 GCA_030068045.1 Platyallabes tihoni | reverse complement strand
TGTTATTTTGTTTTTTGGGTTTTTGTTATTCTGTTTTTGGTTTTGTTATTTTGTTTTCAGCTTTGTTGTTTTGTTTTCAAACTTGTTATTTTGTTTCTCGGTTTTGTTATTCTGTTTTTTGTTTTGTTACTTTGTTTTTAAATTTGTTATTTTGTTTTTTGGGTTTTTGTTATTCTGTTTTTGGTTTTGTTATTTTGTTTTCAGCTTTGTTGTTTTGTTTTCAAACTTGTTATTTTGTTTCTCGGTTTTGTTATTCTGTTTTTTGTTTTGTTACTTTGTTTTTAAATTTGTTATTTTGTTTTTTGGGTTTTTGTTATTCTGTTTTTGGTTTTGTTATTTTGTTTTCAGCTTTGTTGTTTGTTTTAAAATTTGTTATTTTGTTTTCGGTTTTGTTATTTTGTTTTTTAATTTGTTATTTTGTTTTAGGTTTTGTTATTTGGTTTTGTCACCGTGACATGCACTACCTGCCTGGCAAAAAAGCTGGCATGACTGGAATTGGGTTAAGAAATGTCCAATGCATTATTAAAACCTGGGAGTACAGTTCTGAACCATCGACTTCACAGAATAAATGTAATTAGAGAAAAAGTGATGAATGGAAATAATTGTATAATCATGGAAATAAAGTTGAATCATAAAAAAATGACAGTAAAAATCTGATCTAGTGAAAGCAACAGTTTTTTCTCACACATGATGACGAGAACTCACAGGATCGAGACTAAACAGCTGTGTGGCCACGAGAAACCACTTGTTAGTGAGGGTTAACAAAAACAAGACTAAATTGTCAGGAAGATTAACGATTGGCCTTTGGAGCAATGGAAAAAAATGTCTTGTGGTCTAATAAGTCCAGACTGAGTCTATTTCAGAGCGATGAATGTGTCAGGGTAAGAAGAAAATGTGATGCATGAAGTGATGAAGTGATGCACCTATCATGCATAGTGTCCACTGTACAAGCCTTTGCAGGTAGTGTTATGATCTGGGGTTGCTTCATTAGGGCAGGTCGAGGCTCAGCAGAATTATGTGGCAATAAAACTAAGTCAGCTGGTGACCTGAATGTACTGAATCATCAGAGTGGCACATCTATGCTTTTGTTTTATTATTTCAGGAATAATTGTGAAAGAGTGGTTCTAAGATCATGAGGTTTCATTTCAACACATGAATTGGCCACCAAATTGTGCCGTAATCAGAACTGAAAGCAAACAAAATATTATTGTCTGTGACATTTTTTGGCCAGACACTGCGTGATTAAGTAACAATCCTTCCAGTAATACTTCCAGACTTGAAACAGTGGAGTGTCTGCTATACAAGTGTGACTTTGTTGTTACTATAGAATTAAGAACAGCACATTTCTATAATTAACCTGTAATATTACTTTTAAAGCTGCTGCTATAAAATATGAATCAACTCCCAAAGCCGACTCTTATACTTTCCAGAGCTTATTATGGGATCTAACGATGAGTAAATAATAAGACTCACAAGTCCTGAAAGGAATCCAGTCTGGCGGCAGGGGTGAACACGTCCAGCAGCCCTATCACCTGGATCAGACAGGAAATGATAAGAGGGAATTTCAGATGAAAAAAAGTTGCAAAATCATGTTGTTTTAAAGTGTGACTCGAACACTCAAACATCCATTAAATATACAGCGGGAGTCAGAAGTTTACATATACTGTACCTTGCCAAATACATTTAAACTCAGTTTTTCACAATTTCTGACATTTAATCTTTGAAATCTTTTCCTGTCTTAGGTCAGTTAGAATCAACACTTTGTTTTGATAATGTGAAACGTCAGAATAATAGTAGAAAGAAACATTTATTTCGGCATTTATTTCACTCATCACATTCGAAGTGGGTCGGAAGTTTACCTACACTTAGGTAGTATTTAGTAATCTTATCCTTTAAATTGACAATTAACTTGGGTCAAGTGTTTCAGTTGGCCTCCTACAAGCTTCTTACAACGAGGTGCTTGAATTTTAGTCCAGTCCTCTGTAACTGAGTCAAGATTGTAGGCCTCCTTGCTCATTCACGTTTTTTTTGTATTGGATCGAAACCTTGACTTTTATTTGCAATCATGTTTTAACTTCCTGGCTGATGTCTTAAAATTTTGCTTTCCTCATGATGCCATCTATTTTGTGCACCAGTCCCTTCTGGAGCAAGGTTCACCAACAACATGATGCTGCCACCCCCGTGCTTCACAGTTGGGTTGGTGTTCTTTGGCTTGCAAGCCTGATCCGTTTCCTTCCAGACATGACAATGATCATTATTGCAGTACAGTTCCATCAGACCAGAGGACATTTTCTCCAAAAATTAAGATCTTAATCACATCCCCATGTGCAGCTTCAGACCTTGATCTGGCAGTTATTTCTTGGCAGTTTTGGAGGAGTGGCTTCTTCCTTGCTGAGCAGCCTTTCAGGTTATGTCTTGTTTTGCTGTGGATATAGATACGTTTGTTCCCCGTTTCCTCCAGCGTCTTCACAAGATCCTTTCCTGATGTTCTGGGATTCATTTGTACTTTTCGTACCAAAGAACATTAATCCCTTTCAGAGTGGTAGAATCGTGTTTATACTTGATTAATATTGTTTGTATAGAATGAATGTCATACCTTCAGGCATTTGGAAACTGCTGCCAAGAATGAATCAGACAATTCATTGGCCAATTTCTTTTAATTTCCCATGATGTCAAAAAAAAACAGGCACTGATTTTTGAAGGTAGACCTTAAAATGCATCCACAGGAATACCCCCAAGTGACTCAAATGCTATCAATTAGACTATGAGAAGCTTCAAAGCCATGACATAATTTTCTTGAATTTTAAAAACTGTTTAAAGGCACATCACTGGGTGTGTACAAACTTTTCACCCAATAGAATTTTGTAGTGATGGAGTGATACAGATCCTGGGTTGGATTTCCGCGTCGGGTCTGCATGCATGCGAGTTTGCATGTTCTCCCCGTGCTTGGTGGGTTTCCTCTGGGTTCTCTGGTTTCCTCCCACAGTCCAAAGACATGCAGATTAGGTTAACTGGTGTTTTCAAATTGCTTTTAGTTTGTGCATGTGAGTGTTAACCAGAGGTTGTACAACTGGTAATAAATGCACTAGTCACCTTTAGCCTTCACTTTAGACTACAGATGGTCCTAGATAGAGATGGATGGAATCTATCCTTAAATTGTTGGGAAAATTACTTGTACTTTTAAAAAATCTGTTTTTAATGACTTCAGCCTAGGAGAATAACCGTGTAACCTTCTGTTAGGGACTGACGTATAGTGCTGTGCAAAAGTATTAAGCCACCCATAATTTTTTTTTTCATATTTAACAAAGATTTTTTTCAATCTGTCAGTCTGCACAGTGTCTAGAGTTAGAACTTAAAATTGGTTGATTATGTAACAACCTGAGCAGCAACCTCATTTCCCCTCTTATCTGTTCCATCCATCCTGGTCATCTCTCACTCCTGTGTCTCACTGGTTCGTGCCTCATATTATATTTCATTTTTCTTTTATGCACGATTGATTTACAGATCACTGTGTGGCTTAACAAACAATAGAATTTCCTCTGGTATTCAGGTATAGGGAGACTTGCCAAAAATATGAGTAAAAAAAATCTTCAGGAAGCCTGGAGAACTATTCCTGAAAACTACATTAAAAAATACTTGGCCCTATGAAGAAACCAGGGCTCTCTCAAGACTTCAGCTGATAATGAAACAATGATATGATCACTAAATAACTCTCAAACTATCTCTTATTAAAGCTGCACTGTCAGGGCTTGTCTTAGCACATTCTCAGACCATTACAGATCTATAACCAGGATCTGCCTGAACACAAGCAACCTGAACGCAATGTGTTTGAATGTCTGGTTTAATCTGGTTCCTTTAATACTTTAATGCTAAGCAGGAACCGAAAATTCGAAAATGCACATTTAATTGTAAGAAAATGTCCATATTGTACATTTTTAGCTAATTATTCAACTGAATAAGATGATTGATCTTTACCCTTAAAAGGGTTTCTGATGTGTTCATCCAGATTTTGAATCCTGTTATTATTTTTAAGTACTTGTTATAGAACTAAGGACAATTTTTTTATTTTTGTTCAATTTTGAATTTCGCTCAAAATTGTTGTAACCCTATATTATTAATAAGAGGGCAAAACTAAATTAAGCTCCGAAGGAATGAAAACCCTCTGTGCCAACAATTATATAAACACTGTACTGCTAAGAGCATCATATGTTCCTTCTAAAGCAACTAGAGAACAAAACAGTTTTAAAACACTTTTATAAGATAATACAAAAAAAACAGTGTTTTTTTTTATTTGTAATTTTCTTTTAAACTGTAGACCACCGGGGTGATATGGTGACATAATAGTTAGCACTGTCGTCTTGGTACTGGGTTCGATTTGAGAAGACAGACAGTTTGCATGTTCTGTCTGTGCTTGGTCGGTTTCCTTCTACAGTCCAAAGACATGCAGATTAGGCTAATTGGTGTTCCCAAATAGTAAGTGAATGAGCGAGTGTGTGTATAAAGTGTGTGTGCGTGTGGTCTGAGATAGACTGGCACTCCGTCCAGGGTGTACTCCGTCCTCGTGCCCTAAGTCTCCTGGAATAGGGGCAGGCAGAACCGCAAGAGATTAAAGCAATCAGCTGTAAGGGCGGAGCGCTGCACCTGGCGGCGTGTCTATTTAAGGCTCCTGATACCTGCATACTTCGTGCGAGCATTAGGCAGCACCCGGTACGTTATCACGACCTTAAGATAAAGACAAAGGCAAGGCAAAGACCCAGCCAACGTCTTTATAAGAAGGCGGCGTTTTTAAAAGAAAAAGAGAGCAGCAGGCAACTCATCAAGCGTGTACTCTCGTCCTAAGTTGAAGTTAAAAAGCACATAAAGCAGACATAAACCCTTAGAGAAAGGGTTGACTCATCCGGAGTGGATACGAGGGTTTATTTTTAGTTTCCTGAGCCCCATTCCGTCTCAAGGAGATTTTGGAGCTCTGTTTGTTTTGTGTTTTCTTTTGTTTCCTTTCTAGTTCCCCAAGGTCTTCCAGTGTATATCATAAACACTCTCACATCCTCCTATTTCGTCGACCCCTCTATATTACATCCCGTAGCGCGGCTCTCTAAGACCCCACCCGCACCCACATAACACTCCAAAAAACCTTATTTCGCAACAAACTTTAGGTCAACTGACTTTAGGAACGTAAGTGCCCTTTCAGATCCTTCATGTTGACACACTTTGAAGAGAAATCTTTACCAGCAGCAGATACTAGAGGACACAGTGCAAGTGAAAGAGTTTCTTTCTTTCTTTCTTTCTTTATTTTATCAACCATCCGATGTTAAAGCAACAACCTTGTCAAAGTCCACGGCCGACAAAAGCAAGGCCCAAAAACACGTGTAGAATCGAGGACTTACATTTTCATGCTTCATGTGTTTCAGCAGCCTGAGCTCGCGGTAGGCCCTCTTCGCAAAGATCTCAGACTGGAAAGGCCTGTGGAGCTTCTTGATGGCGACTTTCTCCTGGGTCTTGTCATTGATAGCTGAGCTGTGAGAGACACAGGATGAGGTTTGAGGGGAAAATATTGGTGATAAGAGGTCACCGGAGGATGATGAAGCTGTACAGTATCTGTGCGCCACATCACAGTGCTCCAGTATTACTTGATTCACAAAAGCCAGCCATTAGATTTTGGGTTGAATACGACCTTTTTGTTGATGCTGTATTGAGCTCTGACTCATCTTCTGAAATGGATTAATCCTGCTTGAGCACTTTGTTCGGCTGAGAAAGCTTTATTATTTAGTCCAAGGATCTAGCAGATGTTTTTTTCTTATATCACGTCTAAACTGTGAAATATTAGAAACTAATTCTACATGTTTTAAAATCCAGATTAAAGACATAAACATTCAAACCGGCTCATTCATGGTCCCTGGAACTTATCGTCATTTGAGACTTCAATCTTTAACAGTTAATACTAAAGTTAATCGTTATACTGATTGCGTATTAATGTAGTTGTTGTATTAATATCTGTTGCCACTCTATTCTACAGTATGTCGAGTATGTCGAGTCTATGGCGTACCTGTAGTGTCTCGCTTAGCTACAAAGTCACAGTGGGTGTTTTGACAGTTCAATGGAACATCAAGGTGAAAGTATTTTTAATGTAAACCACTGCATCATGCAAATGTCAACCTGCAGCTCTGTGGCTGGTTGGGGGGGAGTGTAGGCGGGTGTCGTTATGTAAACGAAGCTTAACCAGAAGTTGAATTTGATGTTATTAATGCTTTATAAAAACCATGTAATGCTCTTCTCATGTATACAACATCTATGCAACCACAACGTACAGATGAGATAATGATTATACCAAGGTGTGGTTTTAGTCAAGAAATGCAGAAAGACAAAATGCATGTCAAAGCCAGTCTCGAACATAAGAGTTTTTATTCTGGTGACTACCGTAAGTGAAGAACACGAGGGGTTTCAAACCCCCTTTTCCTTTTAGATTGTTTCATGTCTTGCTGGTTTCGATAGAAACCTAACAGGAAGTGAGCGTGCATCTGTGTGTGAGAGTGTGTGTGCGGCAGCATTTTGGAATCGGACTGACAAAGACATTTTGTTGGTGAACATGTTTATTAGATTATTAATAGTGAAATAAGTGAAAATGTATGCTGAAGATATTTGCATTCGTTGGGTTCCATTGCCAATGGACAGTATGATTCATAATCCACTGTTACATAACTGTGTTAGTTTACAACGTTTCAGCTCGTTCGTTTTTATCTAATGATAACAAGGGCTTTTGAACCACTTGGACACTGACGTTGCAAAACGTAAAAAAACTAAACAAAAAAAAAAGTAAGACAGACATGCAGGCAAAAGACAGAGAAAGCATGAGCAATATACTGTACAGGCAAAAGGTAGGCAACAGACAGGCAAAATAACGAGCAAAGGGCATGAAAAAGACAAGCAGATGAAAAGCAAAAACAGGAAAAGTATGAGTGAAAGACGGGCAAAGCATGAGCAAAACAGACAAGGAATAAATGAATGACAGGAGGAAAATGACAAAATGCAGGCAAAAAAAAAAAAAAGATGGACATGGGTTGAGGCACCACGCAGGCAAAACACAAGCAAAGCAAAAGGAAGGTTAAAAGACCAGAAAAGTATCAGCATATACGTAGGCAGGCAAAAGACAGGCAATGGATGAGAGAAAGACATTACAAAGGACGGGAAAACAGGCAAAAATTAAAGAAAAAAAAAAGACAAAGCAAAAGGCAGGCAAACAATGGTCAAGGGTTGAGGCAACACAGATGCAAAAGACAAGTCAAAGACAGGTATAGGAAGATGACAAGACAAGACAAGACAAGTAAAGGCAAATGCCAGTCTAAATGCAGTGTTTATGCAGTCTGTATGCAGTGTATACACAGTCTATATGCCGTGTGTATTATACAGTCTATATGTACAGTAGTCTATATGAGGTCTATATACAGTCTATACGCAGTGTATATACATACAGTCTATACGCAGTGTACAGTATATACATCTATACGCAGTGTATATATAGGGTATATAAAGTCTATATACAGTCTATACGCAGTGTATATACAGTGTATATGCAGTTTATACAGTCTATACGCAGTGTATAAATAGGGTATATAAAGTCTATATACAGTCTATACGCAGTGTATATACAGTCTATATGGAGTGTATATGCAGTGTATATGCAAGGAATCTTCAGTGTATATAAAGACTATATGCAATGCATTTACACTCTATATGCACTGTATACATATTGTATATGCAGTTTATATTCAGTATATACAGACAGGCCGGTGTTAGAGATCAGGGCGGAGAGAAATGTTTCCCCGGTGGTTAAAGGCCACAAACTCTTGAGTATAACCCAGACTCAGAAAAACAGTGTGAGTGAGAGCATTAGTGAAAGCTACACACAGGCTTCATGCAGTGAATCATCTGCGCTCTTCATGCAAATCCACACCGTCCCCGAATCCGCCCTCACTCACCACACTGTGCCGTAGGCTCCGGTGCCGATCTGCTTTAACCGCGAGTATTTAACCGGAACTTCCCACACGGTGCCGTTGATCTCCTCGCGGGTGAACTGCTGCTGCTGCTGCGGCTCCTCCATCCCTGCGGCCGACCGGACGGACAGATCGCTGCTCTCACTCTCTGCGTCTCGCGCGCGCCCGTGGGCTCGCGTTCGCATCCGCGCAGGAACCGGTGGGAGTCGCGTGACTGGCTCTGGGGCCGCGGTCACACACCGCACGCGCTCGTCTCACCTCGGAAAGCCATGGTGAAAGTCTGCTTTCGGTCTTTCTGTGCTGGCGAAGGAAACGCCTAATGTTCAGATCAGAGGTGGCGCTCTGCTTTCACAGGCTTTAGTGATTCACAAGCAATCCGCTCTCAAGTGACTCGTGGAAGTGAATCGATCTCAGTGATTCATTAACGCGATTCGAAATAAAGTTTAAACCGCGCAGCGAAGCAGCGGAGTCAAGACGACAAGTACATTAACACACAGTGCAACACTATCACTATTCATACATTATCATAGGGTTATTTAAAAGGATAGAGACAGAATATCAACCAAAAATCAAGGAAAAAACATGATATAAATTGAGTTGTATTTTTGTGAAATACATTGTATATAGACTAAATTCTGTAAGATTCAGTCTATATAGAGTGTATATACAATATATAGGCACTGTACAGTCTATATGCAGTCTATATGCGGTGTATATGCAGTCCATATACAGTCTGTATGCAGTGTATATACAGTATATATGCAGTCTATATGCGTTGTATTTGCAGTCCACATACAGTCTATATGCAGTGTATATACAGTATGCAGTCTATATGTGGTGTATACACAGTCTATATGCAGTTCATATACCGTGTATATACAGTCTATATGCAGTTCATATACCGTGTATATGCAGTCTATATGCAGTTCATATACCGTGTATATACAGTCTATATGCAGTTCATATACCGTGTATATACAGTCTATATGCAGTTCATTCATTCATTCATTCATCTTCTATACCGCTTTATCCTGTGATCAGGGTCGCGGGGGGCCTGGAGCCTATCCCAGGAGGCTTTCGGGCACAAGGCAGGGTACATCCTGGACAGGGTGCCAATCCATCGCAGGGCACACACACACATATATGCAGTCTATATGCGGTGTATATGCAGTCCATATACAGTCTATATGCAGTGTACATACAGTGTATATGCAGTCTATATAAATATTATCATAGGTTTATCTAATAGGTTAGAGACAAAATAGCAACCAAAAATCAAGAAACAAAAACATTATATAATTTGAGTTGTATTTCTGTGAAATACATTGCATATAGACCGAATTCTGTGAGATTCAGTATATATATAGTGTATATACAATATATAGGCACTGTATATACAGTCTATATGCCGTATATATACAGTATATATGCAGTGAATACACAGTCTATATGCAGTGTATATACAGTATGCAGTCTATAGGCAGTGTATACACAGTCTATATGCAGTCCATGATCACTCAGTCAGAACACTGAAGATGGGTCGTGGATGGATCTTCCAGCATGTCAATGACACAAAACATACCGCCAAGGCAACAAAGGAGTGGCTCAAGAAGAAGTAGACCTTTAATCCTATAGAAAATTTATGGAGGAAGCTGAAATTTGAATTGCCAAGTGACAGGCAAGAAACCTTTACAATTTTAGAGAAGCTCTGAGAAGAAGAGTGGACCGAAATCCCTCCTGAGATGTGTGCAAACCCGGTAACCAACTACAAGAACCGTTTTACCTCTGTGCTTGCTAAGGGTTTCTACACCAAGTTTGCTTGGGGATCAAATGCTTATGTTACTCACTTAAATGCAACTCAGTTTATAACCTATACATAATGTATTTTTTTCAGGATTTTGGTTGATATTCTCTCTCTAGATATTGCTGATAAAATTATAGACCCTTCATTCTTTGTAAGTGGGCAAACTTAGAAAGTCTGCAGGGGATCAAATACTTATTTTCCCTACTGAATATGGACAAAAGTATTTGACCAAACCTACATTGTATCCAAATACATATTCTTCAATATGGAGTCGGTCCACTTTTCAGCTGTAACAACTTCAAATCTTCTTGAAAGGCTGTCCACAAGGTTTTGGAGTATTTTGAGGAATTCATGCCCATTCATTCTGTAGAGCATTTATGAGGTCAGGCACTGATGTTGGATGAGAAGGCCTGGCTCGCAATCTCCGTTCCAGTTCATCCCAAAGATGCTTGATGGGGTTGAGGTCAGGGGTCTTTTGAGGTCATTGAGGTTTCTTCCATACCGAACTCATCAAACCATGTCTTTATAGTCCTTGCGTTGTGCACTGGGATGTCCTGTACGGTAAAATGCATTGGTTGAACGGACAAATTAGATTTGGATTACTTTGGTTACTTTTCAGATTTTTGGGGGGCAAATTGTTTCTATAACATACTGTATTTTCTCTCAAACTGTACTACAGTTTGTCACTATTTATATGGTTGCATCACATCTCCAGGGTTGGGAGGTTTGAATCATGCCTCACAGGTTCTTTCTGTGCTTTGGTTTTCCTCAAGATCATCCAGTTTCCCCCCACTGCCCAAAGACATGCACTGTAGGCTGATGTGCATTTCCAAACTGTCTGTAGTATGTATATGGGTATGCTCAGTGGATTCTACAGCCTGTTGACACCCTAGGCAAACTTTACAAGGGCCCCTACTGACATGGGGCCCCAAGCAGGTGCTTGTTGACAAGCAGCGCCTCTGGGTATGTCATCCTTGCGTTGTGACCTCGGACAGGGATTCTCAGACCCTTCACAAACCAATACAGAATGAGCAGTACGGTATTTGGTGTTCAGAATGTTAGGCAGCACGAGCACGGTGGCATTGTGGTTAGCACCTCCTGGCTCGAGGATTTGATTCCCGCCTCGGGTCTGGGTGCGTGGAGTTTGCATGTTCTCCCCATGCTTTGTAGGTTTCCTTCAGATAGTCCGATTTCCTCCCACAGTCCAAAGATCATGAAGATTAGTCTAATTCCCAAATTTGTGTTTCCAAAATACACACCCATATTGTGTGTGTGTGCCCTGCGATGGATAGGTACAGGTCCAGGGTGTACCCTGCCTCGTGTCCAAAGTCTTCCATAGAAGATGAATGAATAAATATTTAGAATGTACATGTTTAATCCAAAATACACACCCATATTGTAAATAAATTATTTTCAACAAAGTCATTCAAAAGTTGATGTTGTTTTATGGGGCACCTTCTCAATAAAATTAAAAATAATTAATTCCAACAACATAAAAGAACTAGAATTCTTGTTTTAGTACTTACGCAAAAGTGTGTAAATGCACAGCAAGAAGTGTAGACCTTAAAATAAATGTAGTAATTAAAGTTGCATGTCAAAGAAGTACTTATAAGAATATAACTATAAGAATATTACTAGTCGACTTTTAAAGCTTGTTCTAGATCTGGTTTTCAGTTAAAATAAATAAACAAAAGACAAAACAGACAGCAGAGATTTACCACCCCACCGTGGTCATAAATGGTCTTAACAATTGCCCTCCACGATCCCTAGTTGGACTCCAGAGGTTCTTAGATGGATGGATATAAAATTATTAGACACATTAGGAAAATGAATAACTTTACATTTATTTATTGGCGAGTTCATTTTTAAAATCTTTTTATATACAGATCCTAAACCTTATAGTTTAATTTAACATAATGTTTATTCGTTTCGAAGTCAATAAGCTTGATGTGACACATATTCATTTAATCTACAATAAAGTAATAATAAGTATAACAACTCTGACAGTGGAATAGTATCAAAGTGAGGCATCTTTTCAAACGACAGTGTAATATTTTTAAATATATGACATGTCACTTGATAATAAAGGGAATGCAATTTATTACCAGTCGCATTTTACAAGAAATAGAAGCAATCTAAAGAATAAGACTTTTGTCTCTCTTTCTTTGCAATGGCTCAGAAATGAAATATTTCTAGGTGGTCTTGTGTGACGTCATTTCGTACTTGCGCATGAAATCAGGATTGATTACCAGTGGATATAACTGTTAGAAATAAATCTCTTTTTTTCACTAATTGGTTTAATAGAGGAATAATTTATGTTTTTTCTTTATTTGAAGATTTTGGTAATGGCTTGTCGTATGAATGTTTCATGACTGTCCATGACTTTCCTGTTCCTTTTAAAGAATACAACACTGTTCTTAGAGCTATTCCCACCGGTTTAGTGCATCTGGTTAAAGGCCATATTTTATACAACAAAGATATACAGGAATCGGTTTTGTTGCTGGGCGGCATTGGCATTTATGACAAGAAATGTAATAATAAACATGTTCGCCTGATATTTCAGAAGAGAGACCGTATTGTTCCTCGAGGAAGATCCCATTGGGCTGCCTGAATTAATAATATAGATTGGAGAAGAACGTGGTTGTTGCCTCACAAATATTTTCTTGATATTCATAGTACCTGCACATTTTGTGGCAATGAAGATGAAAACTTAATACATTAATTTTTTTCTTGTGAATTTGTTCAGAAGTTTTGGTTTGATTTGTATTCTCATTTAAACAGACCCCATGTCTTTGCGCATTCTTTTAGCTTAAAAGATATTATTTGTTATTACTTTGACTCTGCCAACAAATCTAAAGAATATATTTTCAACTTTTTTATTTTGCTTGGCAAATTCTTCATACATAAGCAAAAATTTATGGGCTCAATTCCCATTCTTTCACATTTTCTGATTGAGATTGACTCACTGCTCAAATCTTTTTGTTTGACTAGCAATAATAAATGTGTCAGGTTTTTGGAAATATATGAAAAAAATATTTCTATTAAGCTTTCCTTGCTTTTACATTATTTATTATTATTATTATTATTATTATTATGTAATGATTTATTTTTATATTTTTTCCTTATTTTAAGCAACATACCCCCTTATTGTAATTGATTTTTTTTCTTTTCTTCTTCTTACTTCTATCTTCTTTACATTGTTAATGTTCTCCTGAAGGTGATTGTATATTTCATCTGTTTGAAAAAAATAAAAAAAAAGGGGGGGGGGGGGGGGGGGGGGTTTCACA
>JAQQZS010000039.1:6076382-6089841 GCA_030068045.1 Platyallabes tihoni | reverse complement strand
CCTCCTGGGATAGGCTCCAGGTCCCCCGCGACCCTGATCATAGGACAAAGCGGTATAGAAAATGAATGAATGAATGAGTCCAAAGACATGCAGACATCTAAAATTGCACATAGTATGTTAGTGTGTGTATGTGTGCCCCACAATGGATCGACACCCAGGATGAAAGCTGTAGATGATGAGTAAGTGTGTAATGTGGATATATATGATAACGCCACGCACGTTAATGGCACACCTTTTTTGTTATTGTATACTAGAGTTGAATATGAAAATTGCTACAGTGTTGCTCTAACCTTAATGCTTTTTGATTTTTCTATAGTCCGGTTATGCATGACATAGTAAATATAGTGCCATGGATACTGTACTTCCCGAAGGGTTTGGGTCCCATTACAAGGATATCCTAATTATACAAGGATAAACTAATTGGCTATCCTAGGACTAATGGTAAATACAGGCTCCTGGCTTTTCCTCACTCCTTACACCACGCAGTCTTAGAATGTCATGGCAAAGGGGGCGGTTTTATGCTGTGGTATAATAGTGCCAGCTAATGGATCTTTTCGAAGTTGCAGCTGGGTAGGGTACTGTTGTCCAAGTCAGACCACAATTAACCAACACAGCATGTAAAAAGCACAAAATCGATGGGATGGCGCAGAAAAACATTGGCACTTCCATTGGCAAATGCCAACTTATTTGATGGCCAATATCAACCAATATATGATGTGCAGCCAATAAATTGGTGCAATCTTAATCATGACCATCTTCATCATTTGTGTCATTACATGTGACATTGTCATCGTAATGAATGTTGAGGTTATGTGAATGAGAACTATCATGCAAAGATTGTCCACAAATTGTCCACAATTATTTTACAATTTAACACAACGCTATAGGTTACTTTAAATCAGTGAAAAAAATATTTTGTTAATCAATTGACCCAGACCATACGAAAGGTGAAAGCTATCACATGGTAATGCCAAGGCTACCTCCAAGACATGCAAAGCCATTAATGTATCTTTTTTCTTTTAATTGTATCTGCTGCATCACAGACCAGCACTTTACAGTCGAAAGAAAAGTGCTGTCTACCATCTTCAACATACGCAGCATCTGTTATTGTCCAGTGTTGTTGTGATTGACAGGGGTGAGAGAAAACATCAATGCTTCCCACCTAGACACCATGGCGCAATTTGCTTCCTTGGCTCCCGGGTAAGGAAATCTGTCTCATCGTTGAGATAAGAACCTGCCAGGATTGGGTGAATGAAGGACAATTAAACTGAGCGTGAGATGTGTGAACCTTTGAACAGGAGCCATGGGTAACAGTTTTAAAATTACTGTATACCTTGATGAAGTGGTTTAATTGATTAGGAATTCATTTTTATGTTGCTTTTCCATACACCTTAAAGAACCAATTTTGAAGATTACTGCTCTAACTAAAACTGGTTGATCCAGACATCTGGCCACATAGAAATAATGCGTTCCAGTGTTCAGGTATGTTTAACATGGACAATGTTTTTGTGTGTGTATGATTGTGAATGCTGGTATGATTGCATAAGGATGGGAGCAGTGGGCATAGTGCATAAATGTTCAGTGCCTTTTAATACATTTTTAGTTACTTTTAGGCCATTCAGATGAGGAAAAAAGAATATTTAAAACTTTTTGTATTGGCCAGGTCAATAATTTCCCCCTAAGAGTTCCATATAAGAAGAGTCATCACTGGCTTCCCTGTTGCCCAGCTTTGATGTTATCTGGTGGGGCGTGGGTAACAGTAACAGTAGTTCATTTACATGAACAGTATGTTTGGAAGAGGGGTGAAACAGAGGCAGGTGTTTTTTTTTTTTTTTTTACATTATTTTATTATTTGTGTGAAGCACTTTGGGACATTCTTGTTGTTAAAGTGCTATACAAATAAAGTTAAGTTGAAGTATGAAAAAATGCATTTTCTGAGGGATATTTCAGCTGGAGCATTACCACACACTTTAAAAGAACTCTGAAAATGTGTACAATTATGGGTAAAATATAGATAAAAAACTTAAATGATTACACTTAAATATGTTTTTACAATGACAACTTGAACACAGCATAACATTCCGTGTGTGGGGAAACCTCAATTAGCATGATTATAGGCATCAACTTTGGATATGCTATACCACTATTTATTAAACTGGCATCTTACCCACAGACCTGAGATGGGAATCAAACCCAGACCCTGTCGGTGCAAGGCGACAGAAATAACCAGTATACTGTACCACCAAACCACCCTTCATTTAACCTACACAATTTCATTTAATTTGCTTTTATTCAATACAAAGAAATGGGAGGGGGCTCAAGACTTTTGCACAGTACTGAATATATTTACAAGTTCCAAGTGACTAAGACACAAAACTCCAAAACCTGAGTTTTGCTTTTTTTTTTTTTTTTTTTTTGCTGTTATCGCCAGAATTCAACAGAGCTTACACTCTATATAGTACACTGTAGCACTGCAGGCCATCTCACATATTATATTCATACCTGTACCAATGGCCAGCTTAGAGTAGACTGTCTACCTAACAATATTTTTGGGAGTTGAGAAGGAACACGCTAAGAAACCCGCTTAGATATAGGGAAAATGCTAAACTCCTTAGAGAGTGTAAACAGTTCAGGATTTGGGATTAAAACACAGAACAACTGTAAATAATCAACTATCCCACTGCACTGCTGTGCCACTCTAAAGAAATGACACTACGTTATTGAAACTGACATTTGGTCCCTGCCAAGATATAAAACCATGCTTTCTTACACACACACACACACATGGGATCATATCAGACACTAAAAAGACTGGAAGAGCTTGTCCTGTATGATGAGGTCCCTGATGGATCTTACCTTTGCTAGTCAGAAATTTTTTTCCCCCCCGAGTGTGCATTGTGCCTGTACAAGCTCACCTCTGCAGTGTAACACACACACACACAGGCTGCAATGGCATCCACTTCAGATTTTGTGCTGACACACAGCACGCGCCGTTGTGAATGACAAATTTCCCTTTTATTATCTGCCATTGATTGTATTCTAGTAGCAGCCTCTTTATTGCATTTTTTTTTCTCCTCTCCTGCTATTAAAGTGCTGCATCATTAAGCGGGATAATGCCATTTTTTAAAAAGGCTGACGGGCGTGGGCTTTTATGAGCAGTGGCAGCGCCGGCACCTCTGCTGGAATAGCAATGCAGCCATATGGGGGACGGCTGGTGTAAATGACTTCTTAGTGGTGCACTGGCTCATGAAGGACACATTGACAGGCCGTTGTACACGTGAGGTACACGTTATCTGAAGAACCCTCCCCCTAAACACAGAGAAGATGGAGAAGAGGAAGGGGACGAGGAGGGGGGGGGGGGGGCTATTTAGGGAGCACAGAGACAGCAGCGGTAATTAAAAACACAATATCAAAACGTGACCTTTTGTTGATTGAGTTCTGCTGGAATTAAACTGGTTTGTTTCACTTGGGACTGGCATTAAAATAAACAACGATTTGGCTTTTTTTTTTTTGGCTCTTACCCCTAGAGCTGGGGTAAGCTAAACAAGCACACGCACTGCAAGCACAAGTATGTTGTTCTAGAGTGGTTAAGAGAATGTTATTTATAAAAGATATAATTTGGATTAACATAATGCAGAAGGCATTTTTGGCGGCATGGTGGCTTAGTGATTAGGACTGTCGCCTTGCACCTCCAGGATCTGTATTTGATTCTGTGTGTATGGAGTTTGCATGTTCTCCACATGTTTCGTGGGTTTCCTCCAAATACTCCGGTTCCCTCACACAATCCAAAGACATGCGGATTAGACTAATTGGCATTCCCAATTACCCATAGTGTACGAATGTGCGTGTGAATGTTGACCAGAGGTCCTACCACGGTCATAATGAAGGGAATAAATACAATGATCTCCATAGGCCTCCATGGTCCCTAGTTGGACTATAGAGGTTCCGAGAAGGATGGATTGAGAATGCATTTATTTTTTAAAAAGCCTGAAGTGATCAGTAAACGAAAATAATGAATGTATGAACATACACACATGTGCCATAAAATTAAGAACAGTGATCACCACCTATGCACCAGCAAACCCTTGACGGAATTATAGGCACGGATCCCAGCAGGCAAAGAGCCCAAGATCGTTGACCCGGCCTCCAAACTCCCCAGAGGCAAATGTGATCGAGTACCAATGGGATGCACCGGAAAAACAAGTCCGGTAGGATCTGCTGCCAATGTCCTGATGCCAGAGCCCACGGCACACCTCCAGAGGTCTTGTGGGCTGAGCTGCCCAATGGCACAAGTGGAACTCAATATCTAAGTGGTTTTAATGTTATATGTTTTGATGTTATGGCTAATTGGTGTATTTAAATTAAGGGCAGAATTTCCACTTTATTTAAAAATAAATGATGGCAAATACTGGTAGAAACCGATGCGACGTGTTAAAGGTATAAAATAAATGATCATTTTACGAGCTTCATTTATTGGAGTAAAATGGACATAATATCAATATACTGTATAAAAGCTACACAAGGCCAAAATCATTTTTTAGTGTATTAGCCCAGCATCAGCCACTAATGGTAATCTTTATTCTACCGTTCATGCTACTAGCTACCCAGTAACTGCTGATATAAGGTACATCTGGGTCATTTAAGACGTTAGTTCATTTCAGACCTAAAATGTAACCGAGGCAAAAAAAAAAAAAATCAAGTTAAGGAGAAATGCATGAGTTTTTTCTTTCTTCTTCTTCTTTTTTTTTTTTTTTAAATATGTTTTGTATTAAACCCCTAACTTCCTTCTCAGACTTACATTATTCCTGCGAATAAATTATAGTTAACACTTGTGCATAGACAAAAATCAGCACATCTTAAACTGAAGTCTGTGTGGATAAGTGGAACATGACGATAGATATAGATCCTACTTAATTACAACATCATCTCTGACCCAAACCCCCAAACAGCGTTGATCGTGCCAATCTGTAATTAGTGCTCTTCTGTTTGTGTTTGTGTTTCTTTCCCCTGTTTAATTAGGCTGCTGTGTTCATTATCCCCGCTAATTAGTGTATGCAAATCATGAAGTTGTTAATCCCTGCCAATGACTGAGTCACCTGACATTGACATCACAGAAGATTTGTCTTCTCTTTCTTTGGTATTCCTTTTATCACCTTGAGCTGCGATGAAAATCGCGTAAATCCATCAACTCTGAATAGTAAATTGAAGAACTGTTTGTTGGCACGTACTGTAACAGAGATGACAGGGGTAAATAATATAGCGGTGTAGCCATGGATTATGCACGTGTTCAGAAAGGGTTGATTAATTTTCTAGAACTGCATTAGCTCTAGCTGCAAAGCAAATGACAGATTTATATGTTATATGGTATTGGCAGTTCTTGAAAGTAGTAAAAGAACAAGTTTCTTACCAGAAAATTGTTAGAAGTTCTATAGTAGTAGTTTTTACTACTAGTAGTTTTATTTATAAAAGCTTAAAATCAGCTTTTAAAATATTATTTGTTGACTGTACTTATGCATCCAAAACAATTTCCTGATATTAAATGTACACAAGTATTGGAAATAAAAGTAAAAATTAAAAGAAATGAAGTTATTTTATATTTAGATTTTTATTGTGGCTCATAGTAAAACATCCTCTATGTCATGGTTATCACACCTAATCAGTGATGTTAGCTAGCACACATTAGTCTTGCACTATGTTAGCCAGAATGACTAAGAGGGTATAACTAACATTAAAACATTAAATACCATTATAAACAGAGTAATTTGATTGAACAAGAAAATGAAAAGTTATGAATGCCTCTGAATTATCTGTTGTTTTAATTTTTTATTTAATTTAATTTTATCATTGCTAAACTGGTGCCTAGCACAAGGCTAAATATCAAATCCCTCTATAACCCCTGATCAAGGGCACTACTTGGAGCATGAAACAACACACACTACATAGGGCACTAGTTTTCCATTTAACCCTATTTGGGATTTACAGTATCTCCAGAACCACTGAAGTTAGCTGATGGAAATATAAATGGAAATATAAAGTAAATCACGTAATTTTCTCAGGACAGTCCACTTCCTCCATGGTTTATTCTCGTCACCTTTTTACCTTAATGTGCTTTTTCAGGTTTCAGTGACTTTCGGTGCCGTATAATGGCTGACCCTGCGCTCTGACCCGAGCCTACTCACAGGAAGATGGGATATGCGAAGAATAAAGAATTTTATTATACAGTAAAATATGTATATTTGATTAATAAAGGCTAAACTGAAACTGAAAAGCTCACTGTATTATTTAAGTCCTAGTAAGAGAGTTTCTCTTCCCCTCTCTTTTTTCTACCAGAATATGAATGTGCTATTTGCTTCGCTGTCTGCAACTGTGTCCACTTCTGATTTCAAACACCTGCTACATGATTAAGTGTTTCACAGAGGGAAGGCAAATCATGCAAATCATTTACCGTGGGTTATTGTGAACGTTTATAGAAGGATCTTCCGGTGTCAAAGTTTTCCAAGATGGGAAAGATTTCAGGACAGTGGTTTTACATGGTGAATTGTGCACTTTTAAACATTTTTAAACATTTTTTAAAAAAAAAAAAAAAAAAAAGAGAAGATAACAAGATTACGACTGTGTACAGTTCTTAATAAAATAAATAATAACACAACTGCGCTAGATTTTTGCAGATGTTCCACAGCAGTGTCAAATGTATTTTTTTTAGTAAGTAAAATGTGCATAGATTTTTTCTTTTGGCAAATTACTTGCGTTTAATAATAAAACTCAAGCGGCATAGATATGTGCCGGAAACTCAGCACAGGTCAATGAAAATGTGTGCTTATATTGAAACCTTTCTGGAGTGTATTAACGGGAAAGCTTTAGACTTCAAACTCTGTATTTGGGTTTTTGGCTATGTCGGGTAGAACAAAAGTTATCAGTACTTTTATAAAGGGTAAATTTTACCACTACTGGAATATGGGAATGAAGTTGCAAACATGTAGAACTCAAAGGGGGAGAAAAAGAGCATATTATTATTATTATTATTTTGTCATAGAAACAACCGAAAGGAACCATAGAAACACGTGATTGTGTGTATTTGTGCTGTTTCTTTGCCTGTGTGACCTGGTTTATAATTTTTCCTTCAGTTGTGTTTGGGAAAGTTGGTAAAAATGAACTAAAATTCATTTCATTACAGTATATTGCTTATTTTGTGCAGAAAAAAAATTACAGTATATGTCAATTTATATTGCAGAATTCTGAACTCTATATATGTTTGTTAAAAAACTGCAAAATAAATAATGGCTAAAATGCTCTGAGCTTTAAGGGCTACAGAGAAAATACCTCAGGAAGTGGTGTAAGTAGGTGAAATAATCAAGTTTGGGATTTTGGCTAACAGTAATACACATCTACACATCGCATCACCTGACTTGGTTGTTGATTACTGTATATTCACCATGCCCCCAATTGTATTGCACATTTCTTTTTGTGAATTAATATGTAAGTGGATTCCATCTATTCATGTACCATTTTGGAAACTCTGTAGTCCACCTAGGGACTGTGGATGTCAAAGGTGGCCGTTGCATTTATTCACATTTTTGCAAACGTGGTAGGACCTTCGGTCAACATTCATACGCACATGCACACACTACGGGCAATTTGGGAACGCCAATTAGCTCAATCTGCATGTCTTTGGACGTTGGGAGGAAACCAATGCACTCTGAGGAAACCCTTCAAGCACGGCGAGAACATGCAAACTCCATGCACACAGACCCCGAGGTGGGAATCGAACCTGGACCCTGGAGGTTTAAACACTAAGCCACTGTGCCACTGTGCCACCATAACATAGCATTATGCATGTAAGTGGATTAGCTAAAGTAAATTGCCCTCATTTTGGAGAGGTGTGTGAATGATGAAGCCCTGGGATGGACAGGCTTTTCATCAAGGGTGTACTCCCTTATTACCTTGCATCCCATTGCATTCCCAGTATACGCTCTACATTCACTATGGCTAGCAAAAAAGATTTACTCAAGATGATTGAATGAATGAATGAATGTTACGCTGCAAAACATTCAGGAATAATATATAAAGACAAATGCATTTAATAAGAATTTAGCAAGTCCTTCCTTATTGTACACTTCATCACATGCGCATCGTTCCGAGTTCCTGTCCTCTGGGACACTTTTACTGCAAGAAGTCAAACACTGTTTTTTTAGTCACGCATGCTGATAAAGTGGCTAATCGGTACCATCGATCGAGAGCATATTAAACACGTGACATAACAGCAGAATGTCCTGAAACTGTCCTTTACGAATCAACAGACGACTGTGTGTGGATCTATACGGCCGCTTTGTTGCAAACATTCCCAACATCTTGTTCTGCTTAGAGGGGTGGACTATCGCTTCAGCAGCATCAGCTCCTAATTGACCATGTTAATGCATCATATGCCCTGTCTTAGCGCTTTTACTTCAAGGCAGATGCTTGAGTTATGGTTTTTAATTACTACGTCAGCTGACGCTGTGTAAGAACAGCGTGCTGGATAATTTCTTTTTATTATTATTTCATTCAGTTTCAGTGTATGCACACACTGCTTGGATTTGTGTGACAGATTAAGTGGATATGTGATTTGTTCCTTGTATATGTTCAGCATAATGCTATATAGCAATTTCAAACCCTATATCAGCAGTATCTAATACTTTAAAGAGATATGCTAATGTCAGGATTTCTCAGACACAAGGTGTATTGATAGTCATAATAAACAGGTCCCAACTAGGGATGTCTAGGAATGCACAAAAACAAAGTTTTGATGTTTCTTTTTTTTTTTTTTGCCATCAAGTATAAAATGAATAAAAGTTATATGTATTATTTTTAGACTTGTTTTTGTGTGTAATTTCCACCCGCCACTAAAGGAGTCCTACTTTTTTTTTTTTATGAGGGTGAGTCAAAAAATACCTGCACTCTATGTTTATATTAAAACTTCTGTTGTCTCATCAGCACTTTTTGTTCAAGGCTACTGTCTCCCCAGTCACTGCTGTACAGGTGTGAATGTGTCAGGTCTGAATAAGTCCATTTTCCAACTGTGGTGCGAGCAAAAATTTATGCCCCACTTGTGATTTTTACAAAAGAAGAGCAACGTGTGGTGATTCCTTTTTTTTTTCGTGGTCGAGGGTGCACCAGAGTGCATTACTGATAATGAGACATGGATTCATCACTACGATCCTCAGAGTAAACGACAGAGTATGGAAAAGAATCCTCGATCACGGACTGAGTGAAAAGTTCAAAAGTCAACTATCAGCTGGAAAATTCATGCTTACAGTTTTCTGGGATTCTCAAAGGCCAGTATTGGAACATTATCAGGAAAAAGGTTCAACAATCAACAGCGCTTGTTACAGTGAGATGCTTATTAAGGAGGTGAAGCCTAAACTTCGGATTAATCACAGGGGACTGATATCCAAGAGTATTGTGATCTTGCATGATGATGCATGTCCACACACTTCTGCCTAAACTGTTGCCAATCTGCAGAAAATGAGTCTTGAGGTGTTAAAGCATCCTCCCTATAGTCCTGATCTCGCTATGTCGGACTTTCAGCTGTTCTGTCCTCTGAAAGCAGCCTTACGAGGACGAAGATTCACTTCTGATGAAAAAGTGAAGACAGCAGTGCAGTCGTGCCTCGCAGCTCAACCTAAAACATTTTTTAATGAGAGAATACTAAAGCTTCTTGACAGATGTGCGATATGTATTGAAAAGCAAGGAGATTATGATAAAGTATATACAGTATAGGTCTTTTCTAAAAGTGAATAAAAATAAATAAAAAAATCCACAGCCCAATTTTTAACATTGGGTTCTACATAAGCAGTTACAAATTAGTGTTGCTAGCTAATATTGTATTTGTACCTTATGTTAGTAATAAAACGCTCTGGTTGTGCTGTTATGGGAAATGATTAACATCAAGGTGATGTGATTCAGTCCAACTCAAAGAACAGCTTCTGTTACTATCCTGAAGTCATGCAGTTTAAATTCACTAAATTATATTAAATATTGAATATTCACTGCCTGGCCCAATTTTTTTTTTTGCCATTTCAATAGGGTCAAATTATTGGCCTGCGTGATGCGATGCAAAGGAAAGATTAAAATTACTGGAATTGGGGAAGAACTGTCCCATGCATTATTCAAACTTGGAAGGGTAGTGCTGAACCGCCAACTTCACAGGAGAAATTTAGTCGGAAAAAAAATCATGAATGACAGTAATCAGAGATACCGTAAATTCTTGGTGAAGTTTTTATTGTAAGGAAAAAAATGGCAGTGGAAATGGTGGCACAGCTATGTTTCATAATACAGTAAGAATAAGAGCATTTCATTAACATATAATGTGATAAGAATTCACAGGATTGGAACTAAACAGCTTTGTGTCCATGAGAAAATGATATGTTAGCGAAGCTAATTGGATAAAAATGCCTACAGTACATTTGCAAGGGAGTACTTTGGAGCAATAGAAAAAGGTCATGTGATCTGAGGAGTCCAGATTGACCCTATTCCAGAGCGATGGGTGCATAAGAAGGGGAGAAGAATGAAGCGATGCACCCTTCATGCATAGCGACTGTACTGTACAAGCCTCTGGAGGCAGTGTTATGATCTGGGGTTGCTTCAGTTGGTCTGGTCTAAGCTCAGCAACGCTATATGACAATAAAATTAAATCAGCTGACGACCTGACGACTGAATGACCAGGCCAGCTGACGACTGAATGACCAGGGCATCAAATCTATGGAGTTTTTCCTCTTCTTTTGCTTCTCTCTGGGAGCATGAGCAATCATTTTCACACATGAACTGGCCACCATAATAAAAGCGAAAGGCGATTAAGGCAAATAAGTGACTTCTTTGTCCAGTTGGTGTAAAATAGAATTTGTTCTTGTGATCACTGATGTACAATGTATTATTAGGACCAATATGAGATAAAAAAAATAATAAAACAACTCAAAAGTTTCAAGTTGTAAGTAGAAATTTTTGAGAATTTTTTTTTTTTAACTTTTGATTTTTTTCTCTAAACTTTCTAGCTTTTTTCTCGAAAATTTCGAGTTTTAAACTCAGAAATTCCCTGCCCCTCCCCTTCCAACTCTCTCTTTTTTTTTTTTTTTACATTTTTTAAAAATCTCATATTGGCCCTAATACTCTGTCGTATTGATGTAATAGCAGATATAATCAGTTTTGTCATATATAATGAGACAAAGAAAAGATTTAACAGGAAAGCCCAAACATAGAGTTCCATATGTGACCAAGAGCTGAGAGATGAGCGTGTGAGTATGTATGTAATAGATTGATACCCCATCCAGAGTGTACCGTGCCTTGTTCCCCAAGTCTCCCGGGAATAGGCTCTGGGCCCCCTGTGACCCTGTATACAAGATATAATGGTATAAACGATGAATGAGTGAATGAGAGATAATAATTTTAATATATATCTATGAGTTTGCTTTGCAGCCAAAAAAAATATTGTCAGAGATGCTGTTATGGAAAATTAATCAATAGCTTCAAGAATTCAACCAAATTTGTTTAAAGAAATCCTATCAGCTATTAGCAGAAGTGCAACAAGCTGCACAAAACTTTTCCTAAACCATTTTAATTCCACTGCAGTACTAAAAACCTGCATGGAACATCTGCTTTGTGGATGGATTATTTTCTGGTGCACGTTTAATTTTTCGGGTATTTCTGTAGCATAAGCCTGTATTGGCATCAGGGGAATCAAAATATTTGATTGAACGCCAGCTGTCTCAGCTATTGCCTTCATATATATGAATAACTCCTAGGCGTAAATCTTTGGATTATTTATCTCCTACATAGAGCGAGCGCTGTGCATTCTGTTCATTTAGAGGCGACATCGCATCACACAAAGTAACTGACAGAAATAATGGACATGCAGGAAGACGAGGCTTTTCGCAGAGTCTCAGCTGGAGGTAGACTGTGGGGGAAAGATTGATATGCTGGAGATTTCTGAGAAAGCTATCAAGATGTGCAGACACTTTAGGCACAATGTTCTCTGCCTTATGACTGCATGGCTGAATTTTATTCTCTTTTTGTTTTATGCGAGTTGCTTTTTTTTGTTTACATTTGGACAGTTCTGGCAAATTAGCTGCATTTCAGTACAGATGTGATTATTTCAGTGTGTTGATTTAACACTGTCATATACAGTATAACCAATATATAGATAGAAAAACAAATAAATAGCATTTTTTTCTCATGGATATGTAATACCTGTGCGACTGAGCATTCAGGTAGCTTACTGAAGAGTTAGACTGTTGTCTAACAAACCCCTCATCTGTAGCTCACATCCTGGTGCTGAAAGCAGCTCTTCTGAAGCTGTTTGTCTGTTCTTTGGGTGCACATCATTTCTGATCCCATCAGCTCACCCACTGCTGCAGGCTCTCCGAAACCGAGGGAGAGAGTTGAGTGAAATGTGTGAAGTGTGTGTGTGTGTGTGTGTGTGTGTGTGAGAGAGAGAAAGAGAAAGCAAATAAAAAAGTAAGCAACTTCTGGCATCCCTAAGGAGAATGAAGAGATCGTTATACAGAGAGAGAGAAAGTAACATGGTGATACATATGTATATAAAATATGGTTAATTTGGCATTGAGCATCTATTTAAACAGTAAAATCCACAAATTACCCATCAACAGTTTGTTGTTGTTGTTGTTGTTGTTGTTCAGGTGCCTTTTTAAGTGTCTAGGAAAGATTCGGTTTAAAGGATGCCCTCTGTTTGTAGTCGAGTTCCAGCTCATGTCTCAAGGTCAACTTTGAAAATTCAAAGCGAAATTAAGGAAAACAGGCCGTGCAACAGAAAGCAGACGAACAATAACTAATCTCTTTTCAAGTGCTGACCTTTCTGAGCACTCAGTATGAGAAAAACCCCACGCCACCCACTCCTATTCCCGCAGATTAATCCTCTTTCTTTCGACTTTGCTCTGGACACGGGGGAAGAAAAGAGAATGATAAGGAAAGGCAAAAAATTAAAAAATAAAAAATAAAAAATAGATATACAAACCTCTGTCTTCTTTGTCTTATAGAATGTAAGATGCATTCATTACTGCTGCAGATTAGTTTTTCGTAAAGACTCTTCATTTAAATAAAGTTATGTATAAACAAATACATAAATAAATAAATGATTATCTCCGCCACGCTGTTACTGTACTTACTGTACCAGTCAGAAGTTTGGACACACACTTCTAATTCAATGCTTTTTGCTTTTGTGATTTACTTTGTATATTCCAATAGACAATACTGGAGATTTTTTAACTATGAAATAACATGTGGAATTATGTAATTACAACGACAACAACTACAACAGTCTGTTGCTATTTTAAGACATGAAGGTCAGATGTTCTGGAACAGTTCTTGCAAGCAGGGGCGCTGCTAATGATTTTGGGCCCCCAACACAGCTGAGACTTTTTTTCATATTAATTTACATAAAATCATGCGCTTTTATGGTATTTTGACTATC
>JAQQZS010000039.1:6018876-6032308 GCA_030068045.1 Platyallabes tihoni | reverse complement strand
TCAGTTACCACTAGATATCAGTGTTATGGGTTCACATAGAGCACACTGGGTTGTAATTCAAAAATAAATCTTTACTTGTGTGTGGGTTGTATATGACGATGAAGTAAAAGTCTGGGTCAAATATGACCCCATGGGTGCTCCAGGGTTAAAAAATGACCCTTACATAATGTACCTTGCATATAAGGGCTCATTAATAACATTCAGAACGGTTCCAGAAAATTGATAATTTTATTCCATGTTGAACGATCCATGGGGTAAAACCCTCAAAGGTCTAAAACCATGATGTCCAAAACAGTATGACGTGTGCTCTCTTTATATACAATATGTATTATAGTACGTTTTCCTCAAATGAAAAATATGAATTTATGTCTCACAATATTGACGAATAAAAATGGCCATTATAGCACATTTTCAAGATTTCATGTATTGAAAAAATGAGTAAATGTAACCACTGTGCATATTTCCATGTGCCACCCTTCCACGTCAACCTTTTTCCTCTGCCTTAGACTGCCTTGGCTTTAAGCTGCTAAAGTTTTTGTTCTTTTGATTTAAGCATCAAGTTTAAGGCAGCTCCCAACATCCCACTTATTCATCCAAAACATTAAAGATCCCAAGGGTGTCTCATAGGCGACTTTACTATCTTTGGCAAGTCAAGGCTATTTGGGCTCACTGTACTTGCTGGCATGCCAACGACCCCCCTGAGCCCCAGACTGGCATTAGATCCATGCTGATGGGCTCCCTACATTGTTATTAACAGCTGCCTTGGCCGGGCGTGTGAACTCGGTGGATGGTGAGTGTTCTAGCTGTCTGTCTGCTCGAGGAGCATCGTGCTATCGGCAAAACCCCTGCACACAGCCTGCCTGATCTATAGCTCCTCTCCTGAAACATGTCATCTAAATGCTAAGTACCATCGCTGGGGGGAAAAAAGTAAGTGCTGGAGTAAGCAAAAAATAAGATCTTGTGAATATGCGCCAAATTTCTGATTTGTTTTGTGTTTCCTTTTCTCTTTTTTTCCTTCCCAGAGTGTGGTCTTTTTTTTTCTTTTTTTTTTCTCAAAAAAAAAAAAGTCTTAAGTAGGATAAACAAAGCAGACAAAGAGAAAGAACTCGGGTGCTTCAAATGCTGGCTTCTCTTGCCGCTCATTTGCTTTGTAAAGACTTTTATGGAGTGTCTGGGCCTCACACATGCTTGGCTATTGATCGAGCTACATGAACGGTGAAGGAAAAAGCTGAGGCAGCACTTAGGGGACTTGCAATGAACTCTTCTTGCTAATTAAAAGGCTAACAAGGTGAGCGGGTAAAAGAGAGGGAGGATAGAGGAGACAGACTGAGCGAGAGGAATCCACGCAGAGTAAAGTGATAACGATGAGGAAGTCTGTACGTGATGGAGGTCTAAAGCTCTCTTCAGACTGGATTGGTTTTACACGAGACGGTGGGATAATGTACTTAGCTGTAATTACGAGTGTACTGTACCTCTACACAGATTTTAGTAAATTCTATAGACTACCTGATCGGTAGACATGCCTCGGGTTATATACACTATATGCGGTATATATTGTGGACATCTGACAGTATGTGGTTCTCTTCACATAAACATAACCGAAAGCACACAAGATGCCCTTGTATGCTATAGCATTCGGATTTCCTGACTCTGGAAATAAGGGGCCCAAGGATGTTTCAGCATGACAACGACCCTGAGCTCCATGAAGACATGGTTTGAAAAGGTAGGAGTGGAAGAACTTAAGTGTCCTGCACAGATCCCTGACCGCATCCCTGCCGAGAACACCTTTGGGTGGAAAATACACTTTTCGCTCGACATCGGTAAGGGCTGAATGAAAGCAATCCATCGCATCCACACTTGAAGCTTATTATACCATTGGATCCATCCATCCATCTAGGAACCTCCATAGTCCAACTAGGGACCATGGAGGCCAGTTGGGATTACCATTACAGTATATTTATTCTCATTTTACAACCATGGTAGGACTTCCAGTCAACGTTCACACACGCATTCACACTCTACGGGCTAATCTGACTGTGGGAGGAAACCATAGTACGTTGGGGAAACCCAACAAGCATGGGAAGAACATGCAAACTCCATGTACACAGACCCAGAGGTGGGAATCGAACTCTACCACTAAGTCAACATTCCACCATAACAACACTGGATAGGGGGCTAAACCCGGAATGGGATATTCAGCAGCAAGTGAACCGGTGTGAAAAGAGGTTTGCGTTACAACAAGCTGCTTAGAGCAAGTTACGTTACTCGCCACATGGCAGAGAAAAGGACGGAGAGTCGATGCTTCCAGTGGTTAAGTTGATCTCCAAGTACAAGCCCTACAGACTTTGTGGTCATGTGACCTAATAAGAAACAAGCCCAACCTGACCCAACCCAACCATCATAAAAGGTCAAAACAAACAGTTTGTATTAAATGAAACTCGCATAATCACCACAGACATCAGGCAATATTACTTAACAGACATACTGTATATCCAGAAATCATATCCAGTCTGAATAGTTTCCAAAACAATCCCACGCGGCTGAGGGTGGAGAATGAAGAATAGGTACACTGCCTCGCTAGCGGATCGACCCAGATTGTTAATGTGTACTCTGCTAATTGAGCATATTAGATTTCATTAGTGCAAATGAAGCGACGGCTCCAGGTGTTTCAGCTCTTCGACGGGGGCGGCGGCGGCAATGGTTACGAGCTTGAACGAGTATGTTGCAGTTGTGTTTACCGTTTACTCTCTGCGACAGCAAACACGGTTGCATCACGTCATGTCCGTGGTGATCTAAGACATAACAATGGCATCGTCGAATCGATGTCGATAGCTCTTCCTGCCAGCTCAGCAACATCCATACTCTAATTGGCTTGAATCAGCAGTAGCATTGAATCTAATTAGCGTTTTTTCATAACAAACAAAGCAGGAAAACATTTTTCCCAACCCGCATGAGGCAAACTAGGTAGAACACGCTGTCTGCATCTATTACATACACATGGAGGAAACATGGTGCCTGTCAGACTCGACCAGCATCAACAAGACATGTGGCGATAACAGGGTATCCACAATATTATACTGTACACTACACCACAGTGCTACAGTATAGTAGAGTCCTTGATTCTGAATTTTCAGAGACTGTTGATTAATATTCTATAACCGCAGCTCTGAGAGTAGTGCTACTGTTTCTGCAAGGCAAATGGGTTAATGTTCATTCTGAGCTCATTTACACTAGTGGACTAGTATAGTGTGTAGTCCAAATAAATAAGATTTTATATGTGTGGAATTGTTGTTATGGTGAAGTTTTTGTATAAAAAAAAAAAAAGATTTCACATTGTGGATTGAATCTCTAATGTTAGTGCTTTGTAACTGTCAGAAGTAAAGCTGTAATTAAATTTAACTAAAAAGTCTTCAGGACAGAATAATTTCAAGTTTCACTAGTAACAATAGACAAGGCATGTTTTTTTTTTTTTATCTTAATAATTTGTTGTTGGTTTTTCAGCTGCTCCCGTCAAGGGGTCACCAGGGCAGGCCATCCGATCCGCATGGGTCTTGTGCGAGATGCCCTTCCTGATACAAACCTCCCATTTCATCAGTGTTCGGGACCGCGACTACAGTACCACCGAGACACTAATGCCCTTTAGTCTGAATAATGTGGTGGTAATCCAAAAGACAAGTAATTTATTCACTGGATAGGAACAAAGTAAGAAAGGTTTATTGAAGCTGAGGAACCGTCTTACGTAGCAAACAGTTACAGGTGAATTCTTTCTCCCAGCCATTCCATTTTATACACAAACTTGCCAACTCTGCCAAAATAATCTATACAATCCTTTTACAATCAAACAGGAAACTTTAAAGCTTTTACAGTGGCACAATTAAAATTCCTGTGATTACAATAAAAAAATAAAATAATAATAATAATAATAATAATAATAATAAAACAATAGAAAAATACAGGCTAGTGCAATGTCATGTTTTTTGAAATGTATAAATATGTACAGTACTGCGCAAAAATCTCAAACCACCCCTCATGTCTTCATATTTTGCTTAGATTCTCTTGTAATTTTAATGTTGAATTGAGAAATAGTTCTCCATGCTTCCTGAAGGCCTTTTTGGACTCCCGTCTCTGTACCTGAGCAATTTCACAGAAATTTTTTATTATTTTTTTAAGGCCACACAGTGACCTATGAATCACTCAATCATTAAAAAAAAAAAAAAAAAAAAATTTCTAACTTGTGGCATGCACCAATGAGAAACAGGTACAGATGATGACAGATGATCAGGCCGGTGATTAGTGTACTGCTGATGCTGAATGGTTGGAACAGACAGTCGCAGCTGAGGTTGGGACGTAAACAAGCAATTTATTAATTGTATCTTAAGGCACTTTGCAGCCTGTATTACAGGGCTGAAACGATTCCTCGAGTAATTCGATTACAAAAAATGATCGAGGCAAAATCTTCTGCCTCGAAGCTTCGTTTAATTAATTTCAAAAGCTTGCATTATGTTTTTGCGCAATTATTTGTTGACACAGTGCGTTTCCGGATGCAAGCCGCCAGTAAACACCAACGAAGAAGAAGTGCTTACGTCACACAAAAAAGCGGAAGGAGACGCAAACAGTTTAGCTGTGTATTGATTTGAGGGAGCGCTCTGTTGTGGGCTGCAAAATGGAATGGAGCGATAAAATCAGCGAGCCAAGAGAAGAAGAAACCAGGAAGAGAAAACGACAGAAATTGTCTTTTAGTTCTGAAAGTTAAGTTGCACACTGTTTTTGTATAATTATTTATTTTAATGTGTGCCTTAGTTTTTTTGATACTTAAAGTCATTTGAAATACCTTTTTTTTTTTTGCATATGAGAAAAAGCTTTAAAATAAGAATGTATTGCACTGTAATGCACTTAATTCATCTCAGTCAACTTTAAGCTATTCCTTGTGTTGTGAATAATGACTGTTTAATTTTGATAAAATGCTGTATGCATTTAAAAAATAAAAGTAGATTTTTCTAAAAAGAAAACGAATTAATCTTTGTTTCTTTTATATATTTTACATTGCTGTTTAATTAAGCAAAAGTACATTTTATCTCGATTAATCGCATTATCTCGATTAATCGAAACATTTTTGGTAGAATACTCGATTACTAACATATTCGGTACCTACCTACAGCCCTACTGTATTATATATGTACAGTTTGAATTTTATGACTCAATAGTAAAGACAATTTTTGCACTGTATGATTTTGCAATCGGCGTGGAAATAGAAATAATCACAGAATACACAGGTGATACAAACCGATGATAAGAAGGAAGCAGAGGCTGGACTAAAATCAGAACGCAAAACCAAAAGAGGTCCATTCACAACTGAAGAGTATTCACAACTGTGCCACTCACATGGCATTTGCATACTGAAGCCTGATTGGATCTTTTAATTTATGACAAAATAACACTTGGCTGGGAATTTCAATATGAACCCACTTTAAACAAGGCCACAACAATGAGCGCAGATTAGAATTGAAGGTGCAACAGTGCTGAGCTGCATTAAGATGCCACATTCTCATTGCATCATCACTATAGATAAATAATTCCCTGGCATTACACGCACCTACAGTACTTTACATTCTCATAGGTCACTTACTGTACAGAAGTTACCAAATGCACATTGTTGAAGAGGATGTCTAAATCTGAATCCTGATATTGACTGAAGCCATGTTAAGCTGAAGATCTGTCCACTTGTGCCAAAGCTGAGAAAAGCACATCACCATGACAACATGCTATATTAAAAAGAAAAAGAAAAAAAAAACGCACACATTAGGTAACATTGCACTTTGAGTGTTGTGGTAGACACGCTGCACAAAAATAAAAACCCACACACATTCACACACTTGTGCCAGTGTCCATCTCCAAGGTTACTGTAGGAGCCAAGTGTGAGCAGAGCTCTCTGTCCTCATGACTCGCCCGAGTTAACCATTTAAAGATTGATTTATCGCCTTTGATGGCTGCAAGCTGAGCTCCAGAGCACAGCAGAGCTCTGATGTAGAACAGATTATGAAGTGCTTATTTATCGAGTCGAGCTCTATAGTGAATGTCAAATACACACAAACGCACAGGGATGCAGATCTGCGATGAAAACACACCCGGGAAAGTCAGATGTGTTTCTTGAGGTGGGCGCAAATACCCTTTAATAGAACTGAATTCTTGCACAGTACAAATACGATACAATATACTATGCAAATAGCACTGGGGGTAAAAAAAAAGTTATAGGTTTACAAATTTATGGAGGTCTATTTTTATTAAATATTTTTTTTAAAAATTACACACAGATTAATAAAATGTATTATTACATTTTTAAACGTTATTGTAGTTTATGGCTATAAATAAAGCTGCGTTCACATTATCAGCCTCAAGGAACTCAAATCAGATTTGTTTTTACCCTAATGTGAGACAGATCTGATTTTTTTTTTTAAAGGTGTCTGAATGCACACATCTAATGTTTTTTTAAATCAGATCTGAGTCACTTTTATATGTGGTCGTATGTGGTGTCTAGCTTTCTTCCTTCTGGACCGCAACGAAAATAGCTGGTCACCGTCCTCCAGAACAAATTCTCAAGCATATTTTGCAGAAATCACATTCATTGTGTGAAGTGACTGAGTGGAAGCACGTATTCATTATGTGTTTTATTTGAAATACTGCAAGCAAAGACACTGTGAACATGCGTGCCGTTTCCGAGGACAGACGCGTCCACATTGGAGTCAGGTAAGTGAATAAGTGGAGATAAGTGGAGTCACTCGTAATTATGAATGTGAACTGTCATACCTTGCTGACCAAAAAAATCTGAATTAATATGGTTTTGATGTGAACGTACACTAAAACAATCTGACATGGGTATTATTTTTTATCTCTCACAATACTTTTACTTGTTACAGTGTCATCATTTTGTCTAGCGTTATAATATCACTCCTACAAAGGAGTTTTTTTTGGGGGGACGGTGGGGGATTTTTTCCACCCAATTTTCTTCCTAATTTAGTCTTAGCCAATTCCCACCCATCATTAGGCCATTCCCACATTAAAACTACTACTACCAGTCAGGGAGGGCTGTCGACAGCTCCAGTTTTCTCCGAGTCACATGATGCCGACCAACCATGTCTTTTCTAACTGCTCGCTCACGCATTTCTGGGAGTGGCGTAACACACTTGGAGGACACCGCTATCTGCTCCAAATTGATACTGAAATGGCATGTTCGAAAGAGAGGTGAAACAGAGAGAGATTTAGGTATTCATTATCTGGAGAATTTCAGCTGACCTTTATTTTACTTTAATAGTAAAATATGGGACCTTTAAAGTAAAAACTTGTTGCTGTTTTGTACTCATTTTTGTACCAGTGTTTTAAAATTCAGTACTTTCAGAAATATATAACTTTTTTTTTCTTTCTGTAGCCAGTCTCCGAACTTCTAATTCTTTCTGTAGCCAGTCTCTGAACTTCTAATTCTTTCTGTAGCCAGTCTCTGAACTTCTAATTCTTTCTGTAGCCAGTCTCTGAACTTCTTATTCTTTCTGTAGCCAGTCTCTGACCTGAGATTGATTGATTCAAATGAGGAGCTGCTACAGGATCTGTAAACTTTCACATGTAACATGTGAAGCCAGATAACATATCTATTTGAAAAGCCCTTCCACTTACGGTACATAAGCTTGCAGATGGATATGACTGGCTAGTTTCGCTGTGATTGATGGAGAGACCGGGGAGTTTGCCATTCCTCCTATCTGCCAATTTTGCTCTCATGACTCCTGGGCATGGGCGACTGTGGAATTGTCAGATTGGGAATTCCCAATCTCTTGACAATCCGGCGAAAGCTGCTCTGTTACATCATTTGGGACCTGATGAGAAGGAGAATGAACTCGGTTCACAGTAAAGATTTTTAGCCAGGCTGAAAGGTCTACATAACGAGAGATAGGGCAGAGCCTCGGAGAGCAGTGCTACAGGGGACGCTGTGATCAGGGTCTGATGGACTGGACCCACATCAAACATCTCTAGAAGCTTCTTTAAGGATGTGCAGGGGCTCACACAAATAAAGAGAAAATGGTTGTTCAAAGCAAGGAGATGATGGTTGCGGGCTATAGGCAGCCTAAGTGGATACAAGAACAGTGCCCTGATATAGCCCGAGTGGCTTTTTGACATACGTAGAAGAAATAGGAAAAAAAAAGAGAGAGACTGAAGGAGAGAGAGAGAAAGAGAGAGAACATCCTGGTGCGAATTAGATGTTTATTCCAAAACAGATACACTTCTACATCAAAAGCTTCTTTCTTGTCTTGTTAAAACCTTTTAGAAATCACCAACTTTTCTCGAACCTAGAACTCAGAACTCCTCAAATAGCCTTTGCACAACATTGATTTTGCATTCCTGCAACCATTTCCGTGTTGATCTGGTTGTGTGTCTGGGTCATCATCCTGTTCAGAGATTAAATATTTAGATACTTAGCAGAAATCATGACACTATTAATCTTCCTGAGAGCCTCTGGACCGTCGGCTGTAAAACAGTCCCAAAGCTTCGCTTGTCCTCCGCCGTATCTCACTGCAGCTTTCAGGACATTTCTTTTTTGCCATACATGCCAGTGGTTCTGCATTAATATCAATGTAAAGTGCCTTTGGTGTCCTAATCAGAATCACCCAGGTATAAAAAACATTTTGCTAAAAAAAAACAAAAAAAGTTTGAGTTTTATTATAAATGAGCAAACATTTAGCCATATACAGTATCAGTACAATTATATGTCTCTTTAAATGTGTTTCATTTATTATGCTCTAATTCTTCTCCACAAATTCTTTAATGTTTTGTTTTTTGTTTATTTAATGATTTTCCATAATAAAAATAACACCGATAATACACATTTTGAATGTGTCCCTGAAATTGGGGGAACGCTCCTTTGGAAATGTAATCAGTGACATCACCACAACCATAATTGTTTTCTTTTCCAATGAAGGTTGAAACAAATGCTGTAAGTACATTAAATATTTACACTCACATTTCCTAATTTCCATCATATTTTATGTCCACCCTGTCATAGTGAAATATTAATAAATATAAAACTTGTCAGAAATTGCAAATGTATCTGATAAACAGTACACAGTCACCTTTAATAATGAATCACTTTGCTGACTGAAAGTCCACCATGTGTTCCTTAATTGCTGACTTTAGTAAGAAATGTCCACCCTGACAGAGTGGACATGTGCGCATTGTTTTTGCCACATTTTGTATTGATTTTATCATCAACAGACTTTTTACATTAACTTAAATATATTGTTTACAAAGGGCCAATATAACTTTATGAAAATTTATATTTTATAATCACTATGCGAAGTATTTACTCTACTTTGAATTTTTGGATGACAAGGTGGACATATGTAAGCTTGACCAACATGCATGTCTAACAGCTTATGGTCTACTTAATAAAGTTAATGATGACGTTAAATGGAGAATCTCAGCTTTTTATTTCTTTTGTCCCTTCTGACTAGAGTACATGCCAGAAGTACTGTATTTTTAATGACACTTGATCATTGATATGATTACACAGTTTGTTGCTCACGTCTTTTACATTCGGCTGACTTCATTTTATTGCTACATGATATACAGTACAGTACACCAATATTTATGCTTCCAAATTCAAGCCTTTTTTTTTTAATTAGTTTTTTTCTTTTGATTGGCCACACAGATATTTAGTCACCTTGTGAGAATACTTTCACTGTTAAACATAGCTGTACTTTTTACGGATTTTGAAGATGTTTTATGATGCAACTTCACCAAATGTCACACAATCTCTGATCACTGTCACTAATTTTAGTCTAATTTTGACCACATTTGTTCTAAAAAGTTGACGAGTCAGAGGTTCTGCATTTCCGAGGTTGAGTTTTTAACCCAGTTCCAATAATATTCATAAATTTATTTTTGCTTGATCAAAGTAAAAAAAATTATTATGTTTGTATTGTTTTTGCTTAGGCAGTAAACTGTATATTGTTAGCGTTTTGGATTTAAACAAATTCATTCATCTTCTATACCGCTTTATCCTTGATCAGGGTCGCGGGGGACCTGGAGCCTATCCCAAGTGCATTTAAATGCTATATTACTGTATTACCCTTAATTTAGTAAAAGTAAAGTGGTAAAAGAGCAATATAGTTGCTCTTACTTATATTAAGAGCAACTACTGTACAGTATATACTATACTATACTATACTATACTATACTATACTATACTATATATTACTAAGTAAATAATGCTTTGGTGTCTTTATTGCACCAAAATTGGTCCTCTCATTGTCAAGGACGAATAGCGGCTGATCATCAAGAACATTTTAGGTAGAAGCTGTTACTTTTGCTTACCTAGGATTGTCTGTAGACATTTTTCATCCCTAGCAAGCTTTGCTGCATGTTTGGTTGCTGCTGTATGCAAACTAATAAAAAGTAGAAACACGCTGAAGTTTGTCCTCTTGAAATTTTAACAAAACACAGTTTGCAGAGTACTTTGGTATTTGATTATTGCTTTTTTGTTGTTGTCATTTTGTATCATGTGACATCAGCATGACAATGGACAGTACAAAGATTTGCTGTACAGTACATGACATAATACATTCATTCATCTTCTATACCACTTACCCTGTACAGGATCCTGATCTCACTGTAAAGGTGAACAGTATGCTCAGGGGTGCAGTTTTCTAAAAAATTCTGCCTGACTGTGGATTTTAAGAACTACTATATCTGTGTCTTGTATGTTAAAAATTGATTGCTTTTTATCAAGGTGATGCATGACGAACGGACTTTACAGGTGCGTGTCCTCATATATATACGTATACCCGAGGGAAACACTGGCAAAAATGTACTATAGTCCCTGGACATTGACAGCAAATCAAAAATATTATCGGGACATCTTTTTGTTTGCATTAAATTTGAATGTTTAGCACATTTTTTGTGCAAGAAAGTAGAAGATATGTAAAACTGTATGTTGTTGTAATGGTTTGAACTGCTGGTACATATTTTTATTTAGATTTTCTGAAATATTCTGCTCTAGCCTTTCGACTTCAGTAACACGCTAAATTGAGAAATTATCATCTAATTTCTTTCAACAACCAAGCAGTTTTGCTCTCTGAAGTAAGTTTTCAAAATGACACAATTGCTGAATCCTCAATATGCGAGATTGCATTTGTATTCTTCGTTACAGGTTCCTGCTCTTTATCTTCTTAAACCTTATGTATGTGGACTTCTCCTCTAGTGAATTCCGGCTGACTGCAAACTTGTATTTGAGAGCAGAAGCCATTTCAAATCCGAACAAATGTCTGTTTGTGAAATAATTGGATTTTGTGATCATATTTCGAAGAGAAAAGATCAGGTCTGCCCAGTGATTCAGTGTAACCTTTTGCGGATCTATATATTTCTCCATCTGTACTACTGCCTACCAAATGTCAGTTCTTTGTTAATTGACATATCACGTTTTCAATTGCCGAAGGGAAAAAAAAAACATACAGTACTTCCAGCACGGCTAAACAGACTGTCGGTGGCGTATTAAGCAGCGCTCTGCAGTGTCACGCTGGCTCTGGAGACCGGAATGCCGCATATGCATCCGTCTCCCCCCCCACCACCCTCTCCTCCTTCATAAACTCCCTCCTGGAGAATGGGAGCACGAGCGAAAAATCAAATCAGCCGACCTGGCGAGCCAGAAGTGTTTGGCTTCATAAATGCATTCGATAAAAGCCAGCAGAGAGCAAGGTTAGAAAGGGTACAGACTCTCAGAGGATTGGCAATTCCCCTATGCCTCAGATATTTAGTAGCCTCTAACGGAGGCGGGTGGATGTGTGGGCAAACCAAGGGAGACGTGAGCAGAAAGCAACTGCAGAAAAAGGAGCGAGGGAAGGAAGAAAAGGGGAGCGAGGGGGACGGGGGGGACGACGACTCCTGTATGAGATTCTGTGTTTCACTCTGACCCTATCAGATCAGCCTCAGCTCCCCAGATTAAACGCCTGACTGTTGCGTCTCCGACGTCTCTCCGTTTCTCTCACTGCTCCTTCGTTCTCTTAATTTCTCAGAATGAGAATTCCTTAAAATTTCCTCAATTTCTCTTCTATTGGTTGCACAGACGAAATTCAGCCAGTAAAAAAAAAAGAAGATAATGTTGTAAATTCAGTGCAACAGTCAGTATGTGATCAACAGGTCTGAAACAGGTTAGAGCCAATAATATTCCGAAAAACACGTTCCTCAACCTCTGCTGTAATAATGGCTTGCTCCACGGTATTAAAAGAACATTTCTGTAACACAAATCCTGTTGTTGGTGTTCTTTCGGCTGACCCCGGCAAGGGGTCGCCACAGCAGACCATCCGTTTTGGCACAGGTTTTTACGCCGGATGCCCTTCCTGACGCAACCCTCCCATTTTCTCTGCTTGGGGCCGGCACTGCATCCAGTGGCTGGGGTTTGGGCTCTGGCTGGGAATCGAACCCGGCCTTCTGTATGGGATGCGAAACACCTACCACTGAGCAACCAGTGCCCCTAGTAACACAAATCCTACAGTATGTTGATGCTGTAGGCATGTTATTAGAGCTGTAAAGTTTAGATAGAAAGCATTCAGCTAGCTGAAACGGTTAGCTAGGATCACTTTTACTGTAATGCATGAACAACTTACGGGGATTTTAGGAAAAGTAAGGGCGCTCGGCGGCTTCAGTATGTATCACAGTATGTAGCTCTCACTAGAGAGCAAAACAGCCACTTAGAGTTGATTCCTGCTTTTTTGCTTTTTTTTTTGAGACACTTCTGCTTCACACCATGACTAGCAAATAACATTAAATCAGTTCATCATGAAGCTGAACAACAAAATCATTCCAAATAAGTAATATCATTAAATTTGCAGTTCTGCTAGTGGAACAAGATCCACAGTTGTCTTCAAAGCGTCATTACGTCTCAGTTATAGAAACAACAGGCTAATTACACTCTCCAAAGGGTTCTTCAATGAATTTCTCGTTCTCGTTTCATGGCTCTCGATGGCTGTAACAGGTTTCCCCTACAGACCAGCAAAGAACTTGTAAGCATCACAACCTCATCAGTGTTCCAACCACACTTGAAATGGAAAACTTCAACCTTGTTTTCAATCATGCCTTTTAAAGATTGTCTTACAGCTGTAATTTTAGAGTAGGGTGACACGTTTAAGCTGAGATAGATTGATAGATTGTAGATGGGAACAGAACATACATTGAGGCTAATCTGTGTCTCCTGATAATTACGGTTTCTAATGTATGCATATTGACCAGAAAAAAGTGTTGCATCAAGGAAAAACAGTAAGACAACTTATTGGGACATTTGAAATGACTGGAACTGCGTTAAGAACAGTATGTGTACAGAAAGGTGTACAGGACAGTGGTGAGACCAGCGATGCTCTACGGCTTAGAGACAGTGGCACTGAAGAAAAGACAGGAG
>JAQQZS010000039.1:5985058-6003856 GCA_030068045.1 Platyallabes tihoni | reverse complement strand
CATTAAGTTTACTGAAAGTAAAAACAGTTGAAAGTCAGAGGACGTTTCTTTTTTTGCTGAGTATATATATATATATACACATATATAGGTGGTTAAAGAAAGGTTAATGCGACATCATTAATGTTACAATGTGTTTTTTACCACTTCATTTGTAAATGTGGTCCCAAAAATGTCGAACTTATTATTATTATATAATTATAGTAATTATTATTATGAAATCATTCATTCGGTAAATGAAACAACCGAAAACAGCCAGAAAAACACGTAATTGTGTGTATGTGTTATTTCTCTGCCTATGTGACCCATTTTTACATTTTGTTGTTTAGTCATGTTTGTATAGTTGGTAAATATGAAACCAAATTCAGTTCATCATATTGCCTGGGTTGTGCTGACAAAAAGGACATGTCACTTTGTACTGCCCATTCCTGAGTACTATATATGTTTATTAAAAAAAAAAAAAAAAACTGTTGCAGGAAAAGTAAATATTGTTACGCGTGATGTTTACCTTATGATTTTTGTCCACCTCTAGTGCTTAGAGGGAACGTCGGAGTGGAAAACACTACGCTGCTAAAGTGCTCTTGGCTTTTTAGTAGATGGTAGAGAATCAGACACAGCAGCTACGCTCTGAATGCATAATTAGTGTGATTAATGCATAATTACCGCCATGAGTAATTTATGACTAATGTCACAGCTGCTTTTTAATACTAGCAAATTACAAATTCAGATGCTGACATACTCGGGAACACGTACCGTATAGGTGTACAGTGAAGGATGGAGGATGTACCATGCGCAAGCACAAATGGACAAAAACATGGTGTTTTAATTAATGGCCATAAACGTTCATGCACGTGTAGGGTTGCACTCACACACACACACACACACACACACACACACACACACAATGACACAGGCACAACAGTGCTGGAAGGGGTGCAGACTGAAATAAACCGAGGGGAAAAATCTAGGACATGATCAGCATTTCTCTCTCTCTCTCTCTCTCTCTCTCGCTGTGTGTGTGTGTGTGTGTGTGTGTGTCTCTGGGTGCATGACCTCAGCACATATTTCTGTACACCATACACTGAAAACAGCAATGCTGTCTAAATATGTATCACAAGATCACAGGATGGAGTAAATTTATTGCTGTGCCATGATTTATTTCTTTCATTGATACAGAAATGTACACACATGCATCTTTGGGCAAACAGCGCAAAATATACGGTGCGGTCGAAAAAGTCAGTGACCCTTAGTGAAAACACTTCCATTTAACAATTTTCTTTTTAATTTGATGCAAAATCCCTATCCCAGGAGACTTAGGCCGTGAGGTGGGTACACCTAGGACGGGGTGAAACATAAACACACACTCACACGCTCATTCACACATTACTGGCGATTTGGGAACGCCAATTATCCTGACCTGCATGTTTTTGTACTGTGGGAGGAAACCGGAGAACCCGGAGGAAACCCACCAAGCACAGGGAGAACATGCAAATTCCATGCACACAGACCCGAAACAGGATACGAACCCGGAACCTGGAGATGCAGGGAGTGCAAAGTGCAAACTTCATGCAAAGCACTTTATGTTGTCTCTTTTGTATAGGACTTAGATATTTTTCTATTAATTTAAAAATGTTTTGTCTGAGATAGTCAGTTAATTAGGATTTTTAGTTAGCTAGTTATTTTTGTTAATTTATGTTGTATGTAGCACCTTGGTCCTGGAGGAACGTTGTTTCGTTTCACTGTGTACTAAACTGTATATGGTTGAAAAGACAATAAAAGACTACTTGACTTGACTTGAGACAATGCTAACTGCTAAGCAACCGTGCCGCCATATGAATTGATAAAGCTTTAAATTTATAAATCTACACATCTGATCATTTTAAAACATATCCAAAAATCTGATCCCTGTAAAGCTGCTTAAGCCATTGTTTAAGTCATATACAAGCAAAACTGAATTGGATTTTTTTTATTTATTTATGTACTGTATCTGTAGACATTACTTAGCATTTCAGTTCATATCATACTGTGTATGGTTGTGCACGTGAGAGATAAAATTTGAATTTGAATTTATGTTCTGCTCACATACTCCAACATATTTTTGTCGCTGAATTTTATGTTCAAGTGACACGACATCCTCATCATGACAGCGAAATGTCACAAGCTCTTACCGTGACGGTTTTTATTCGTCCTCCTCCCTTGGTGCAGGTCCAGCCAGAGTGATTGAACAGCAGGCCACAGATTTCTCCCTCTGAACACGGGGTCATCTCACACCACTGCCTGCTCTTCACTATCCGCGCTGCAGACACACACACACACACACACACACACACACACAAACACAAAAAGGTCAATCTCGTAGGCCTTGTCCACGTCCTTGCCTTCGACGGAATGACACAGGATGTGTGCGAAGTATGGAAATCCAGTACAACAAAGGCAGTTGCAGCTCTACTGTATCGATGTTGGAACCAGTGGTGGCTCGGGAGGTTAAGGAACCCGGCACTCTGAAACAAGTAATAAATAAATTCAAAATATCTGCGATATATTTTTGGGTGATTCTTAGAATTATCCAAATGTAATGTAAACTCCTAAAAAACAAAAAACAATATTTTTAACAGTAAGAAATTCAACATAGAATTTGGGAAGACTTGAAGTTCCATGACAGTTGCACCGAGTTACAGCAGCTTGGCTAGTTAAGGATCTACCAGGTGACAATCTCAGTGCCACTGACGGTGGGATTAGCATCAAAGTTGAAGCTTTGGTTGCTAATCTGTTTAAGCTGAGCGTATAGATAAAAACATTAGAAAGCAGAGCAAACTAAAGGATTAAAGTACGACTGCAATGCTCTTTTTAGGCAGAGACAGTGTGTGTGTGTGTGTGTGTGTGTGTGTGGGCTCAATCCCATCGGAGCTACTATCAACAGGTAGGAGATCGGCATTGTGGGTAATAGCAGACGGCAATGACCAACACTCAATGGTCATGGGTGTTTGGATCGAGCATCAAGCCCTTCAATAATAAGTAAAGAGCAGGGCTAATTATGACTCATTAGAGTTCCATAAATATTGGCACCCTTATGGGATAAGATGAACAAAGAGCGTATGGGGAAAAATAGTTAGTTATTTTAACCTCAGACTAAAAATATGAGAGAAATAAAACCTTTATTTGTAAAAAAAAAAAAAAAAAAACAACAACAACAACAACTATGTGCTGAAATGACATGTCTCAACATAACAGCACCCAGTAGACTCCTACAGTATAAAGCAAGATGAGAATTAAGAGTGAGAAACCTAAGATACCCTTTAACCCTTAAAACTCAAGCGGCAGAGATCGTTGCCGGCAACGCAGCGGCATTGGTCAATGATTAAAAAAAACAAAACAAAAAGAAACTGCTTTTATGCACGTCCTGATATTAACGGGGAGGCTTTAGAATTGTGAATTGCTTTAGAATCAAATTGTGCAGTTGGGTTTTCGGATACGTCCGGTAAAACCAAATTTTACTGCTACGGGAGATATGGGAATGACAATGAAATACACATATTATACTATTTCAATTACGGAAATCATATTCATCGGTGTCATTTCATGACCCATTTTTTTTACATTTTTGCTTAGTCATCTTTGTGCATTTGACTAAAAAGGCATATGGCACTTTATTTGAACTGTCCTGACCCCATATACAGTATATTTTATAAATCATATATATATATTTTAAATGGCGTTTTAAGGACTAATACAACATCTATCCACATCGTCAGAGGTTCTAGACCCTCTTTTGTGGACTCACAGTTGATCTCACATTTTAAATAAGGACTATGTCAGACCCCTGTCAAATGATCCTGAGTTTACTGTGAACATTTTTTTTGCATGGATTTGGACATACAGTATTTTGGATCTCACTTCTGTTGAAAGATTCAACTATTTAAAAAGTCCATAATGTCATCTATTGTAAAAAGATTCCCATGGCCTTTGAAAGAAAAGCAGCTCTGCATCGTTACAAATCCTCTACCCAACGTACTGTAACAGTGCGGATTAGGATTTTTCGTACAACCGTTCTTCATTTTATGCCAAAACCTAGCTGCTGAAAATGCTTTATATTAGTGTCATGATTAGAAATTGCAGAAAAAGTAAAAGCTCTCCTTTGCTTCTCTTCTAGCTCAATCATATTGTAGATTTGTAGATTTGCAGAATCATTCTTCTGCAGATATCTTCGATCCTTAGAGAAATTCTGTCCTATACAAAAATTCTCCTCATTGTATAGGAGAACAAAGTACCCTTTTGTCTTTTTTCAAGAAGATTCATTACTTCTCCATGACATGAATCAGAACTATTGCTTTAACAATGGATAGGTGCATTTTCTGGCATATTATATTTTTTTATATACAGTATTTTATATAGAATTGTGAAAGCCAAGGGTGGCATAGTGGTTAGCACTGCGGCCTCGCAACTCCAGGCCAAACTGCCCGTAGTGTGTGTGCGTGTGTGTCTGTGATGGATGGCACCCTGTCTAAGGTGTAGCACGCCTAGTGCCCAAAGTATCCTGGGATAGGCTCCAGGTCCCTGTGACTTTGGACAGAATAAGAGGTATTGAAGATGAATGGATGGATGAATGAATGAATGAATGAATGAATATGAACATGAACTCATGAGTCATTTCAGTTCATGTTCTCTAATCTCACTTGTTTTTTCATCCCATCTATATTTCACTGAGCTACCATTTAGTTTTCATTAAAAAAGTAATACATAGCCTCTGGTACTGAATCTCCTTTATCCTTCCTGATTCCAAATTCCATAGTTCATTCTTTACAGTACATGAGTAAGGTTCCAAAAAGCATGCATTTAGGCCCCTTTTTACAGCTTTTTCTTCTTCCTCATACTCAATTGTCAAAAATATGCAATCCAGGCATTTAAACAGCAAGAAAGAGAAATGTGAAGCACTGCAAGGCGGCATTTAGAATCTTTTACCAGTCCACTCCAACGCGTAGCTCTCGACCTTGACTTATCTGTTGCGGTCACAATATGCATTCACGATCGACGCTGATGAACATTTACATCATAAAGATTTAACAAGTCATCACAAAAGGCAAATGCTTTTCAAAAAGCGCTTTACAAGCCATCTAGTGATCCCAAACACCGTACACCCTTTCATCCATGGTTGTCATGATTATGAGCATTCTCGGTTTTGTTTAGTAAGCAGGGAAGCTGAATTGAAGCGGCGTGTTTTTTAACCGACGCAGAACAAAGATGTAGGAGCAGGCCAAGCTTAGCAGACCCACAGGAAACAAAAGCTATCAGATGCAGGCAGCCTCAAATAAACAACCTTTTCTCAGAGGAATAGGAAAGGGAAAAAAAAAGCACAAATACAACTGCTCTGTAATGAAAGAAAACAAAGCAAAACAAGCCAGCATTGTTTAATATCATTTATACTGCCACACTCAGTTCCGATTGGTCATAAGGTGATAACGCCCTATATAAACGCACTATATATGGTGATAATAGTTGCAATAATTGACGTACCACAGATTTTCCCAACAACAGCATGCTAATAGGTTGTTGTCCATCCATCCACCCATCCATCCATCGTCCAACTAGCGACCGTGGAGGCCAGTGGTGACTATGGTATTTATTCTCATTTTTATGACAATGGTAGGACCTCCAGTCAACATTCACATACTGTACACAGCAATTTGTAAAGGCCAATTAGCCTAATCTGCACGTCTTTAAACTGTGGGAGGAAACCAGAGCACCCAGAGAAAAGCCACAGGGAGAACATGCAAACACCATGCACATAGACCCCGAGGTGGGAATCAAACCCGAACCCGGACTCTGGAGGTGCGAGGCAACAGTGCTAACCAGTAAGCCACTGTGCCACCAATAGGTTGTTGTGTTTCACCCTATACTTACTGAATTTATAGACATGGCAGTGTTGCCAGCTTGACAGTCTGTAAAAAAGTTTCTTTGTGGTAAAGATGTGTTTATACAGTAGCAGTGGATACTGCAAGTAGGTGGTTTTGCTGAAATTACAATAAAATAATGCTGCATAATTAATTCAGAGTTATAAGAATCCATAATCTAGTGGAGAGAATTAAACACTGGTGTTTTTCCTACAGAGACCAGGATACTGAGAGTTGCCAAGGCCACACACCTGCACTGATAAGCTTATAACTACTCAGCCACCTAATCCTCAAATTCATCTGCTCATAATCAAGTCCCTAGGCTGAAACAGATGAAGGAGAAAACAGGCCATGCAGACAAAGGAAATATGGGACCACAATCAATTCTGGCAGTGTAATTTGGCCTAGGCTGCTTTCACTGCTTTCATGACCAAGTGGGAAGTGGGGAAAATCCAATTTGTGTAATTCCAACTCAGAAAGTATCTCAATTTCTCCACGATGCAAATCCTTAGTAGCTCAGTGGTTAAGATGTTGGACTACTAAGTGGAAGATGTGCATTAAAATCCTGCCACTGCCAAGTGCCAGTGCTGCTCCCTTAACCAAGGCGGCCTTAACCCTCAGTTGCTCAGATGTACTATACAGGTGAGATAAAGCAGAACTCCTTATTATGGCATCTGTTAACTGCCATTGACGTTATTTTAAGCATTGTAGGGTTAGAATATAGAATAGCAGCTTTTGCAAGTTTCATGTAGTTCTTTTTTCGCAAATGATATTCTTTAACATCATGAAATACAGGAAAGCAGGCAGCTACTGTAGCTACCTTAGGGATGATTTTTGATCAAACTGAGGGCACTTTAATCATGTTAATGCTGAATTACAGTACCATAGCCAACATTCTATGCTGATTTTAAAATGAATGAATGAATCGTTAATCAAACAACTCTTTTGGATGTCTTTCAAAGCCGTATACTGTAAGAGCTTGATATCTATACAGAAACTAATTAGACATTGGCTTACTGCGAGTATCCATTTTTGCTAACCTCGAACAGCTGAAGTTGTGCGAAATACGTACGTGTTGGAAAATGTAATTTTAAAGTAGGAAATTCCGACTTTCATGACGGCAACAATAATAAGAAGAACAATTAATAATAATAATAATAATAACCAGGCAACATGCAACAACTAGCATGAAACCAGAATTCATGGTGTGTAACTTTTATGCTGCTTCTGCATCCTTACAAACATCATTGCTCACAATCTGGAGAACCCAAATGGCCTTATAACCTTTTCAGCCAATAATGTTGTATAGGGAAAGCATTTTCCTCTATTTTTATAAAATAAAAAGATGTGTTTACTACTCAGTCCCCATTTGTTTGATGGGCACGATGCAACCAACTAGGAGTGTTTCAGTTCACTTCAAAAAGATGTTGAGCCTTCTTTTGGGGTCTCGCCCATCTTTGGGTGAAATTTTCTTTGGAGAAAAACAACAAAATATTTCTATGGTTGCCTTTTTAAAAGTAAATGTTTCTAAACTTTTAAAATAAACTTGAAAATAAAAGCACTAAAGATCCTTACAAGGGGCGGTTATAAAATTATTATTGCTTAAAAATAATGTAAAAATTATGTTAAATTATGGTCATGTTGGTCATGAGCTTAGTCCTTCTCTACATGTCCGGAAGAAGGCATCACACTACTCCATATGATAGATGAGCTGGTGGAGACCGCCTTTGAAGACAAATGAAATATTTATGAATGTACTAATTTTCAGAGATATAATTTGGGCATACAATACGATAATACGAATTTTATAACCGCCCCTCGTGTAGATTTAAAACACGTCTAAGCATGGTTCTCTAAGCATTGTTTAAATACCATGGCTTTTAGAAAATATGAAATCATTGAGAAGCATCATTCAACATAAATATTAATAATTTATTATAGTTTAAAAATTGGGCATGTAGCGGTCATTCATGGAAAAACATGGTATAATTTACGGTTAGCCTTGGAGGAATTTACGGAGTAAAAGCCTGCTCTCAACTGGATATCATTTTTTAGACTAATTTGTGTCTGGGGGAAGCATCTTGGCGTCTTGCTGCTGCTTCATTTATTCTGAAAATGAAGAGAAAGATGGAAGGAGAGAGAGAGAGAGAGCAGGCCAGAGACCTCCAGCCTTAATCTCCTCCACCCCAAACTCCATCAGCCCAAACGTCATTTCTGCTGAGCTCCAGCTGAATCCAAAGCACAGCAACACTGGGAAATCCATAGCCAAATGAAGACAGATGGTATAGTCTCTGCCATTTCAGAGAGTTAGCATGAGCTTCCCTGGACACCTGCCTACACTAGATACACTCTTAATGCTTCTGCCTTCATTTCAAACAAGATATTCATGACCAAAGAGACACAATTATCTTGAGAAAAATATTTTACATTAAAACAGCTCTAAAACTATAATCTCAGCAGTCTACACTGTCCTGTATTTAGGTCCCGTTTTCAGAGAATAATGTAAACATTCGACCAAGCTACACTACAGTAACTAGCTCATTGTACAGAATATGCCTTTAATATGTTTATGACCAAAATACATCTCCATTGAGGCCACCCAGGGAGTGTGGATTGCTGGTTTAGAGCCAATGTGGACAGTAGAGGATATTTCTGGATGCTTTAGGCCTAATTTACCTTTAAAACATGCAAATCCTTTTGGCTGGAGTATAGACAAATTCTCAGTAAGTGACCACACAGCATGTTGTTGGACTCAGCAGCAACCACCACTAGTGCTTGTCATGACAACATTCTGTTTATCCTACATTTGTAGTGACAGACACATTTATATTTTTTACATATGGAATTTTTTATTTGCTGTTGGAATGATATATTATCTAAGAGACATGCCAAATGATAGACTCGGTTTTAGCTTTGATGTCTAGCATAATAAAAATCAAGCAGCCCCTCTTGATGGTAAACTCTTTTGAAATAGCTTTTAAATTATTTCAGCTAACATGAAAATTAAGTCTGAAATATCATGTACCAGTTTAGCACCGTAGCCTGTACAAGATGAACTGGACAAACCCTCCCTGACGTCACTCATACAGGAGTTTGACTGTGGGAGCTCCGGTTGTCGCCCATCTTTGGCAAGAGCCAACTCTAAACCGTGGTTAATCCATAAATAAGCATGTCTGGTGGTTGGAACATATCTACTTACCTCAGTTACCACAAGTTAACTAACTGTTTAAACTTAACAGATAAGCATATTTAATTCAACGATTAGCTAAGTGGATAAAGTGATGCAAAGCAGACAGTTAATGGTTTGACACCTGCAATGCAGCTGTCACTCAAATTGGCCACGCTCCTATTCATGCATAATTTTATGGCTTAATGTAATTTTAACTGATGAATTACATAAAAATACAACCCTGAACAGGTGTCATCTAGCTATAAGGACCAAAATCATTTTTGTACATGTAAACATGTTTATTTCTGTTGTAAAGTTGGACTTTTTAACATGGTGGTCTATGAAGATTGACTCACTTTGGGAGCCAGTCTAGTGATCATTTGAGGAACCGCATATTTTAGCACTTTCAAATTGGACTCATTTGTTCAGAACCGGAGTTTGTCCTTTGGCTAGCTTGTCAGCTAGACTAGGTTTAGCAGGGAAGATTGTAAACATTTATGAATATGTATATAAAAAAATATATGGTAAACTATAGTGTGGAACATCAGATATTGTCATGGTAGGCACCATAGAACTTTCTAGAGTCCCAGGGTAGATACTGTAGAACTTCACTGGGTAGTGTAGTAGTACTATGGTACACAGTGTTGATTTAACTGTCCAAGCGGATATTGCGTACCACAGTGACTGTGCATACTGTACCAGTTTACATACAAAGAGTTTCAACATACAGTACACTCTGGTATTTAATTAAGTTTGCATACATACAATTGTACCTTATTATAGAAATATTATCATTATGGTACAAAAACAAGTATGTCATATTTTGACAGAATCATGCTATGGTGTTTCATAGTACATGTTATAACCATGTACCATACTCCAAACTATGTACCACTGTAGAACTATATCAGCAAATACAGACCATGGTACTGTCAAACATACCGTAACATTTTATTACAGTATATATATAGGAAAAATTTTTATGGGATGACAGATTGTATCATGTTAGCTAGCTATGTTTACTGGCATAGATTGTAAACCATTTGTAAGGGTTAACCCCTAGAGGGCGCCAAAACGCCCATTGGTTTGATTAGTTTTAGTTATGTATAGTTTTATTTTGACTTCATTTCCCATGTTGCACCTCGGTCAGGTGAGGGGAGCACTCACCTGAAGCCGAGGTGGCTCATTAAGTTCATTATAAATAGCCTGACTGGAGCTCAGTCAGGCGTCAAGCATTTGTTATAGTTACGGTTTTTGTGATGATTATTATTTGTGTTTATATTAAAGATTTCTAAGTACTCTTCTTTAAAAGAGGAAGAGATTTCGGGTGTTTTTGCTTTAAGTTATCAATAAAAGGACTTGAACTCCACGCTTGCTTCTCCTCTGCATTTATGCCACGACACTCCAGGAGAATTCATAACACCATTGTATATATTTTTTTTAATTATCATGTTAAAAGAATCTCTCAGAATTTGTCAGCTACCTCATGTTAGCTAACTGGTTATTTTAACAAGACATCATTATTATTCTTACTCCCAGAAATTCCTTCAGGTTAATGTATGTTAGCTAGCTAGCTTGGTTTAGCAGCAAAGATTTCAACCATTTCTGAAATTCTCCTAGAAACCCTTGTAGCTCATTCTAGCTAGGTGACAATCTTTATCTGTGAACCTTTTACATTAACTCCTTTCAGAATCCTATAAGGTCATCTTATGTGAGCTAGCTGGATAACCCCAGCAAAGAATATTATGAATGTTTTTTTTTTATTATTATTATTTATTTATTTATTTTTTTAGAAAATTAAGTACAAATAAACCCTGTCAGGTTAGCTTTTGCTAGCTATCTTGATTTAGAGCAGTGATTATGAGCATTCATGTAAGATAATAATGTGTTTTTTTTAAAAATTCTGTCATAAATCATGTCAGATTAGCTTGTGTTAGATATTACAAGAAAATTATAAACATCCGTTACCAGTTAAAATTCTAGCTATCATTAGCTATCATTGCCTTGCTAACATGTACAGATGATTTATGTCTTTTCTAAAGGACAGTATTTAACACATTCACTATGAAGCTTTAAATAAAACCCAGCAATGACATTCAACATTAAAGTTTAGGGGTTAAAGTTCCCCTAGTAAAAGAGAGTTCTAGATTCATTTTACTGAAATTTAGCATTCTACTGTATCTAAACTGAGTGCATATTTATACATGCAGCAAAAGATTTAATTAGTTATGGGCACATAAGATGTTTAAACAGACAGACTATCAGCCTGAGCAACATGCACGCTGTCTCATGGGAGGCCACAAGCCTCTGCCATTGTTAGCTGCTTGTAGGTGGCAGAAATGTCCCTGTTTAAGGAATTTTCCCAGTTCGGTGCTTATTGTATATAGGGCAGACAAACAAAAAGTCCCAACCTGCAGTCAGAGATGCAAGAACAGCAGTACAAAAGCTCCAGAAAGGAGATCGGGCCACCCACTGATACACCACCAGAGCAATAAGTGTTTCTGTGGAACACGGATAAGATCTCAGGAGGTTGCACCGGGATGTGACTCATCACAGAGCTGACACACGACTCCTCAGTGTTTCCTTGCTTCCCAGTGGCTGCTTAAATGCAGCACACGAGCCATCTTTCTCTCTGTCTCTGATCTGAAAGCCCCCTACAGCTGAAAATCCTGAGATCCAGCCTGCCATCTGTCCCTTGGCACCACCTGCTAAACCCTTACCTAAAAACTCTCACGTGCACAGGAAATGATGGAGGAATGTGATTAATGGATGGATGGATGGATGAGCAAACACAAGCAGATGAGCAGCCGGACAAATTGACTGAATGAGTTTTTTGCCTATTGGAACACTGCAGAGCAATTGTGTGTGTGTGTGGGCACGTGTGTGTAAAAAGGAGACTGCATGAGCAACAGGCCTTAATGGCCTTCCACTAATGAAGCATGAACACAGCAGCGAAAGCCAATAAAAACCAATTTCCCCCAGCTGTAATTATACCAGTCTCTTAGTTAATTACGCTGGTCTTGGCGCTACAAAAAGTCGCTAACGTCCTTAGGAAGGAGTTAAAAGGAGCTGCATTATTGAAACGGTACACTTGTCTAACTGAGCATAGGATCACACAGTCAGAGAGGAAGAGAGACCGAGAGAGGCCAAGAGAGGATGTGTATCTCAGATTCTCTCACTGTGAACTAACCACTCAAACTACTGTACAAGTTAAAATTCAGTAAAATATTATGTATTATTAATATCAAGATAACATAATAAAACCAAAATGCTCCACACTTTATTTTGGTTTTATTTTTAGCTCGTAGTGGTAGCAGCAGTTTTATTAAGTGGACGGGGCGGATAGGATTTTTGATGTCGAGACACCAAGTGAGAATACTGGTATGCCACTAAAATCTAAATACAGTATTAGATTTTGTGAAATTATATGATCAAATTTAAACTGAATCCTTAGCCTGTACCAGAACCTACACTACCTTTCCAAAGGGTCCTAAGGGTCTTATTGCAGTGCATCAAGCAAGGAAATCATTGCACTTCTTTCGATCAATGATATAGCTTGTGTGGTCTGATGAGTATGATGATCTGGGCTTGCTTCAGTTGATCAGGACTAATGTTATGTGGCAATAAAATTAAGTCAGCTGACGACCTGAATGTACTGAATGACCAAGTTATTCCATCTGTGGAGTTTTTTTTTTTTTTACCCCGGATGGCACGGCTATATTCCAGAACTCAAATTGTAAAAGAGTGGCTCTGAGAGAGAGAGAATGAGGTATCATTTTCACAGATGAACTGGACACCACATTGAGCCATAATTAAAGACACAACCACTACCCCCGAAAAAAAATACCATAAATCTTCAACTGTGTTTGACTTACAGTACATAGCAACCCAGTGTAAGAATCTATCCAATGATTGAAACGTCAAAGCACTTTTTGGATACGAGTGTCTGACAAATGCCTAAATGTAAATGTAAATAAAGGCGGTCGTATGAAAAGTTAAAGTGTCACTTTTTTTGGCTGATCAGTATAGAATTTAAATGTAAATTATTTTAAAATATTCATAATTATTGCCAATATTACCAAATGCTTTTTCGTTTATGCTTTGCTTGTTTTTCATCATAGCTGATTAATTTTAAGGGTAAATTTAATTAACAATCTTGAATGGCCAAGATGTGTATCAGCAATTACTGGACAGCTGGTAGATAAAAAAAAAAAAAAAAAACCTAAATAGATTAAACACTTCCATTAGTGCTTGATGTACTGCTAATATGGATCACTGCATGCTTCTTTTTTGAAAAATGGCAAAGCAGGATGACATGCTGGCTAAAAAAAAATATATATATAGACTTTTTCCAGTGGAGCCAAATAAGAATAATTTTAATAAGCCTAAACTTGTTTTTGGATATATTAATCACCAAATGTTTTTTTTAAATTTTATTTATCTTTTATGAAGAGAGAATGATGTTGCAGAGGAAAGAGCCTGCACGATAGCTTACTGTACTCAAAAACACATTTAAACTTACTGTAGGTACATAGTGGTATATAAATATTATACTAATATTCTTTCTTTTCTGGGGAGCATTGGCTCAGTGGTTTCTTGCCTGCCATGAGGAAGGCCCGGGTTCAATTCCCAGCCACTGAATGCACTGCCGGTCTCAAGCCCAGATAAAATGGGAGGGTTGCGTCAGGAAGGGCATCCGGCATAAAATCTGTGCCGAGTTGTTGTGCAGATTTGGATGGCCCGCTGTGGCAATCCCTCGATGGAGACAAATAAAAAAAACATTGGTCTTTTCCTTTCTGGACAAAATAAAATAAAAATATCGGCCCACACATATTTGTTTTGAGCAATATTGCCAGGAATATTTGCTATTCTGCTTGTTTTAAAAGAGAAGCTCCAAAAAAGTTCATGAAAAATCATGAGATTTCTCTCTGCGTTTTTATTGCCTGATATGATACGAGCCCCTGATCCTGACTACAGTAGTGTGCTGCTAGTGTCTGTCCTCTCATCCTCTAGACCTGCCTGATTCATCCTGATGCTCTTTGTCTGCGTGGAGTTTCTGCACTTGTGACTCACTTTATCCTGCATTAAATGCCAATTATTCTCTTAAGAGTCTTACCTGGATACTAGACATGTACCAAAGTACCTATAATGTTCATATTTTCAGCACACTTACTGCAGTACTGTTTGACTTTATAGTACAGTATAGAATATATACCACATTGGAAGGAGGGGGGAGGCTGTTGTTATACAGTATGAGGTCACATTAGGGGGGAAATATAATGGGCTTGTTTAAGTCATGTTTTTTTTGTACATACAGTATACTAAAGATAAATTTTAATGCTTACAAATGACTAAATGGTGAATTTTCCCCTACAGGTCCCTTTAAAGGATCTAACTCCAAATCTGGATTTCTATAAAGCTGCTTTTTAACAAGTAATTAAGCTAAACAGATATTAAATAATGATGTTTTACTCTATATGATGTAAGGCAAGAAATATTTTGACCATATACCACATATATAAAACAGGAACTTTTCACGTTTTTAAAGTAAGCAGTTGTTTCTACAAAACAACAATTTTTTTCATAAACTGCTAGGTTCAAGGATAGGTCATTAAGTTTTTTTTTTTTTTTTTTTCCAATTTCCTTTTAGGTCAGATTTGAAATCAAGGCTCTACCCTACAGGAAATCCAAGCAGCACTAATATCATACACACATTGATTTGAGAAAATGAGAAAGAGAGAGTATTATAGAAAAAGACCTGAGCATTCAAAAAGGCCAGAAGAAAGGCCAGGCCTCTGCAGAGAACTCATCATTTTTCATAGCTGGAATCTTTTATTCAAAGCTGACACCCAATTATGTTTGGGTGCGCTGACATCAAAAATATTATTATAGTCTTTTGGCTAAATGACTAAACATACTTTCACAACACTCCATTTCCTAACCCATTTCCTTCTGTATGCGTGTTTATTTACTGAGTGTCAACTAATGCGTTCAATAAAATGAAAAGGTCTAGGGAGTAATAAATATTACAACATGATAGTGACTCAGTATGTTGGTATTAATGGTTATAGAGTCCTTTTGAGTACAGCTACAAATCACAAGCAAAGGAATATGCTCAGAGCTCTAGAAGCAGCTCGGTCATGAGATACGAACCCAAAATTCTGCGCTATTTGTTAGACATCAGCATGAAGGACTCGGTTCCTGTCTGGAGATCTGGATCTCCAACGACTTCAGCCGAGACTGGAGTGGAGCGGAATCTGATTTTCGAGTAACGACAACATCCGAATCCTGCCTCTTGCTCAGTACAGTCACATAATCATTACTCAGATTTTCCCTCACTGACCGGTGAGGCTATTAGCAAACACATTTGTAGTGCAGAGATGTTGGCAATATGAGCTTCATCCAAACCAGTAAGTCATTTGCACTGAATTATGAACAAAGCTCCTGCCCTGAAACAGAACTCCTATTGCCTACAAATTGATGCTACAATTCAAGCTACTGAAGAGAAATCTACAAATCCCAGTTGCCTTGACATCTTATAGTGATTTGGTCTGAACAGCACAAAATTACAAAATGTCTTAATTTTTACTTTTTATGCGCAGCAGTATTATTGTTATAGTGTCTCAACTAGGTAAAAAAGTGAATTATCAGATAGGATCGTATAAAACACTAGTTTTCATAATACTTAATGCTTCCTGTCTCAAGTCTTTTTTTTTTGTAAATATGCATACACATTTATATTTTATATATCAGATAAAATATAAGTAGTTTTTAAGTAGTGTTTTATGTTACTTTTTAAAATTAAAATCTTTTCAGATGAAACTCAGCCAATATAGATTTCACTTGGAAAGACAGAACTGAAAAAGTGTATTATTCTAAAATGCTAAATTTGTAAGATATTGCAATATGAATTTGACATGGTTACAGACTCACAGATTCTTTTGAGAAAAAAATCCTTAAATTTGCGTTAATTTAAGCAACAATTTTTACAGGTCATATGTTTCTGGATGCGTAGAAACCAAGTTTAGTGTCAATTCAAATAATATGAATAATTAGCATTTTATATTATTATTGTTTGAAGCGAGACAGTAGATCGCTAAAAAATTTATATTTTTGGTGCACATATAAAATAATCTCTCAAAGTTTCGATCTTCATTTTCCGCAAGTAGTCTCTTCTGCACACACATTTTCTGTATTATATGTGTAACATAAAAAAAAATTATTTGGCTGTTTGTGAGTCAGGATGAACAAATCAATTTTCCTTTAAATCTCTAGAATTAAAGCAACAAAGACAAAAGTGTTTTAAATAAATAAGGTGATGGATACATGACTTTGGATTGAATCGCAGCCTAAATACAAAAGGTACATGATTTCTAGTGGCTAGGATACACTGCGTTTGCTGGGGAAAAAATAAAAGAATTCTGGAAAAGTTTACAATTTATTGCCTTATTTTCAGAAAGAAACACGTATCCTCTAGTAATTAAAAAAGACATGAAGGCAGTTATTTACTAAAAGGTTCACATGCAAGCTAAGTTATTAAGAGGGTCACAGGAGAATTGCATGAATAAAATGCATAATGAATAAAACATGAGCGAGCATGCTGTTAAATTCCAATGCAAAATGAGCCTCTGAGTGTTTAACAATTAAACATTTATAGTTATAAAGAGTTTGTAGAAATAGTTAAAAGGTTAAAAGGTAAAATAAGCTGATCAGCGTTAATGTAATCAGTGATATTATTATTATTTCAGGTTGAAGCCCATGTACAGTACATGTCTGTCTGTCTTTCTGTACAACAGAACTCTCTGCGTAACGTGAAAACAAATTAAATAAAACGACTCCGACCCATTAAAATTCACTTATACCACTTCAGAGACGAGTATACAGGTCTTTGTGAATGAGCTGTTAGTATTAAAGAAATATTACAACAGTAAATGCTTTGTCGTTTAGCCGAAATGATTGCCGGAGTTTGACATTTGCTCTAGGGGACAAATATTTTTCGGCTGACATCAGTACACCGACCAAGTACTGCATATCATGTTGTACACACCTGTATACGGACAGTAAGAGAAGACAATAGTGATAAGCTTGCCATGAAGCCAAATACAATGCATCATATACATTTCTGTTCACTATGTGCTGTATCACACACAGGCACATGCAGAGCTTTTGTCTTTCAAACATGAGTGAACACAACTGTAGTGCACTGGCACAATAATAGTCCGTTAAAAGTGAAAAATCAGTTGATTTATACGCTATCTGGGCAGAAAAAATGTCACCAGTTTAGAAGGGTCTAATTATTGGGCTGCACCAAGCAAAGAAAACAACTAAGGAGATTTGAAATTACTAGAACTGGGTTAACTGTTCACACATTATCAAAACCTGGAAAGATAGTACTGAAGCATCATCTCTGTGGAAGAAACGTGGTCGGGATCACTCAAACGCTTGGTGACGTTAGTGAGGCCAATCAGAAAAAAGGCTTTGATTTGCCGATTTTTGATTAGTTTAAAGCGGTCTGATTAGTTCAGATTTCAATGCCCTAAAAACGCTCATGAACAGAAATCAACATGTTATAAAGAGTTAAGATTTGAACCCTTTGAATGATTTGAAAGAAAATGACACAAAGCATTAACATTTCAGAGATGAAAGTGGAAGAAACTGCTCTGCTGAATAGAAGTTGATATGTAAAGTGACACCAGGGGCCAAGTTGCACTTGTTGGGCCCTTAAGTAAGGCCCTTAACCCTCAACTGCTCAGATGTATAAGATAAAAATGTAAGTTGCTCTGGGCGTCTGCAAAATGCAGTAAATGTAATATCATACAGAAGAGCCTATTACAATAACTTAATGTCCGTTATAACCACAATAGGAGAGCCTCGCACGGGGGGGAAAGAATGTTAAATTAAAACCTGTTAAACAATCCTCATTTATTGCAACTGTTAACACACACATTTTCCCTACAATACAAACAAGAAATGTTTTTTCGTTTGAAATGTTTTAGTTTCACTGTAGTGCCACATTTCAGTCGATGGGGTTCTAGTGATGTCTATTAAGCCTTCTGACAAAACTCTGGCTATGAAGCTGCATCAATCAACACCTTCTGACCAATCAGATTTGAGAATTCGGTGCTGTGTTATAAGAACAAAATAGCATGAGACGTCCATTTTGAGCATTCATGGAATTGCTTCCTAGAATGCTAAATACAAATGCAGAGGCAAAAATCTTAATTTTCCGAAAAAAAAAAAAATGCTTCTTTCACACAAGTCGTATAAGCATTAATTATAAAGCATTAGGGAAATAGTACAATGGTATCATAGAATGAGCCCTCTATTCAGTTAGCAAAAGTGTAATTCCATGCTCTAACGATCCTGATAATTCTCAGAATCAGTGTTTCGCACGCAGTGATTTATATAATTGAATGAATCACGACAGTCAAATTAGGTTAAAATTGCCCGTTTTATATTTGTACCTTCAAAAAAGGCTTTCATCCAACATTACTTACAAACAAGACAGCTTTTTGCAATATGAGGCTCAATGGCATAAAGTTGGCGTTTTGCCCATGTGATCTGAACTCAATCTATCTGGCACTAGTGTAGAAACTTAACCACGCCAATGCAAGGACTTTATTAATCTTTAATGTATTACATGGCAAGGCAAAGACAATTTACTGTTTGGTCTGTTTAGATGCTGTCTTCCCCACTCTCATTGATCACTCAGGTTTGTTGACTGTGAGGTGATTGTTTGCTTTA
>JAQQZS010000039.1:5927116-5953426 GCA_030068045.1 Platyallabes tihoni | reverse complement strand
CCATCTGATTGGTCAAATTTGGACACACAAATGCTTGGCACATAAATTAAATTTCATTTATCGCAACTCTTTGTGATGCTGATATCGCGTGTACCATTATCGCGATAACGATCATTTTTCGATATATCGTGCAGCCCTAGTAGGTAGTACGGAGTGTACAGTAGCAACCCTACAATGGAGAGGGTTGAACCCAGATTCTCAAATCAACAAGCCGCCTTCAGCACATCATATACAGTTAATTAATTTTTTTTTTAAAGATCTCCAAAGAAGTCCTGAAATCATGAAGGTATTGTTTAATTGATATTAAAACTGTGCAAATAATAATAATGCATCCGTTCATCTTATATAGCACTTATTCTATACTGGGTCATGGGAGGCCTGGAGCATATCCCAGGAGACTTGGGGCACAAGGCATTGGGGCAAACACTCTAGACAGGGTGCCAATCCATTGCAGGAAACACCAATTCTCCTAATCTGCATGTTTTTTTGTCTGCAGGAGGAAACCAACCATACACAATGAGAACATGCAAACTCCTCACATACAGACCTGGGGCAGGAATCAAACCCTCGACTCTGGAGGTGCGAGGCCTAATAATAATTATAATTCCACTGACTTCGCCTTTAAAAGAATGATAAAGTAATTTAAGAACCCAATAAGAACCCAGTCTTGTTTAAAAAAACATCTCCTGGGAGACTTTTGAGGGTCTTCTTGCAGCATTTTAAAAAAAAGTTGAAAATGGAGAAAAACAAACTACAGTATGGAATTTCGCTACAACCATTTTACTACTATTTATTATCCTAATATGAGGATTATATCCTTCGGTTTTATTCTGGAAAACCTCTCTTTTCAACAGCCTGCTTCTTACACACTGCAATATTGACAAAATCCCTCGTTATCAGGGATGTCATCACAGTCACGCTGCACGATCGCAGATGACAGCTTTGGCCTCGGAGGATGCTGTAAAAAAATCAAGTGGAAAAAGCAGTAAGACTGCAGTCAAACACACACACACACACATTCACACACATGCATCCCATACTGAAATCTTAGAAATATAGAAAATCCATTAGTGATGAGTGCTTTCAAAGTTTCTTTACATGGCTGCAGAGGTCATGGTCTTGGCTAGGATCTTGTAGAGAAATTAAATTCATTCTATAAAAGTAGGAAAGCAACAAAGAAAACTGTACTGTAAAAGCCAGTGAATAATTAATAATAAAATTTAAACACAACTAAATCCACAGCACTTCGAAACCCACTCTGTGTATTAGCAGAATTGAAATTCAAAGCAGATTTATTTCAAAGATTCTTATTTTAGGTTACACATGTCCACTCAACACTGAAATCTTTTTTTTTTTTTTTTACATGAGAATGTTAAGATATAAAAAGTAAATCTCTAGTTTTCAGTGCAATGTAATTCAACGCTATGAATTCACTGGTGTTAGAATTTTATTATTAAGAATTCATTGGCTTTTTAAATGGAAATCATTATCCTCTTTTTCTGTTCAAATGTCTGCACTTATGCTGTTCCATCCAGCTTGAGAGCAGTATTCATTTGTAGAGTAAATGTATGCATTTAACAAGTTAATAAAGAACAGCTATGAAAATGGTAACCTTGTATGAGATCAAAGATGCTATGTATGAAGACACCTGATGATATTATGCTGAAAAATACATTTTAGTGAAATGTGTGTGGCCAGGCCTTCCATTACTATGACTGATAAGCATGGAGGCCACACCTTCTTTGACCGTCATGCCCGCTTTTTTGAGACAGAAAGGCACAGAGAGAGGTCATGCTACATTTCTAATAAGCGCTTTTTTTTTTGACTGGTAGATACAGAAGTCACGCCTCCAACGCTAAGACACATAGACTCTATATGGTCCATCACTTTAATTAGGATGGACCATATTGAGGCCATACCTCCTTTACTGAGACTGACAGACACGGAAAAAAACTAAACGCAGCTCATTCACAGAGACTGAGAGGCATGCAAGCCACATCTCCTTCACTGTTACTGAAATACAAACAGACCCCACCTCTATTACTGAGACTGACAGGCACACAAACCACATCTCCTTTATTGAGACTGACACTGACAGGTACACAAGCCGTACATACTGTAATGAGACTGACAGGCACACAAGCTACACCTCCCTTACTGAGATACAAGGCGTGTCTCCTTTAACGAGCCTGAAATGCACACAAGCCAAACCTCCTTTACTGAAACCCACAGGCACACAATCCACACCCCCTTTACTGAGAATAACAGGCACATAAACCACACCTTCCTTCTTGAAACTGACAGAAGACACATCCTTTACAAAAGGATAACAGGCACTCAAGCCAAACCTGCAATACTGAGTCTAAGAGGGACAGAAGCCACACCTACTATAATTAGACTGACAGGCACACAAAGCCATACCTCCTTTAATGAGAATGACAGGCACACAAGCCACACCTTCTATACTTAGACTGACAGGCACAAAAGCCACATCCTTTACTAAGGATGACAGGTTATCAAGCCAAACCTACTTTACTGAGTCTAACAGTGACACAAGCCACACCTACTATAATTAGACTGACAGGCACACAAGTCATACCTCCTTTAATGAGAGTGACAGGCACACAAGCCACACCTCCTATACTTAGACTGATAGGCACACAAGCCACACCTCCTTTACTGAGTCTAACAGGGACACAAGCCACACCTACTATACTGAGACTGACAGGCACACAAGCCACACCTCCTTTCTGGAGAATAACAGGGACACACGCTACACCTACTATACTTAGAATGACAGGAACACAAGCCACACCTCCTTTACTGAGACAGGCACACAAGCCACACCTCCTTTCTGGAGAATAACAGCCACACCTTCTTTTAATGGGACTGGCTGGCATACAAGCCAAACCTTCCTGAGACTGAATCTATACATTTTGAGGAGAAAATGTAAAAAATTTTTAGCCTGGTGTGCTACAGTACCTGTAGGGCATGTGTGTGTACAGTACTGTATATGCACATACACACAAACCATCATATCTGTCATAACCATAAGATGCTTTGGATGTCTGAAGCTTGGTTTGAGACTTTGCAAGTAATATGACATTCAACATGAGCCTGTTCAATGCAGGTGCAAATTCTGCCCTTAATATTCTTCTCCCAATTTCCATAACAATACCACAAGGTCACCAGGTCTCTCGGAGGCATTCTCTCCCTTCACTATTGTGCTTTTGTTCCTCTGTGTATTACGACATGGCCCAAAAATCACACTGGATGTAGGGTATCTACAATAATCATCAACTTTCTGATTCATGCCTCTCTGGAACATTTTTAAGCCGGTGTTTTTAACGTCATTGCAGCTAAACGAAAAAAAAAATGACACATGAACGCTAAGCTAAGCAATCTTACTAAGTGTGTTTACCATGCAACATAAAACCCCTCATTCTGATTGGACGAGATGTTTTTTTTTTAAATAATGGGAGCTCTAAAATGAGTTTATACATTATTAATTCAAAGAGAGCACACACATAAAAAGCCATAAAACCTCATCTAATCGTGGATATGGCAGCATGGTCGCTTAGTGGTTAGCACTGTCACCCTGCACCTCCAGGGTGTGGGTTCGATTCCCAACTCAGGTCTGTGTCCTGGGAGTTTTGGATGTTTCTCCAGAGTGGGGAGCAATCGTCCCCCGATGTGCAGGATGGCACGAGGACGGACCAAAATGGCAAAAAAAAAAAAAAAAAGATAAATAAATAAATATTGATATGAAAATGGATATGGTGACGTGTGCCCAGAGTCTTATAATAGACGTGGAAAGGAAAGATTATTTAGAGCTATTTTAATGCACGCAATAACTGGAACTAACAATTGTTGTGGCCTTTCTACAGCATCAAGTGTAATTATAAATGGATAATAATTTTCTAACAAGTAATAGTTTTTGGCAAATTCTTGTGGTATAAAAGGAAGAAAATGCTTCATAACATGCTGTTATTGGAAAATAATCAACGACAGAGAACTAACACTAATTCCGCTTCACTTAGGGCCAAGGTATATTAACATACAAGTAATAATGAAAAAAAAACTCTCAGTTTGTATTTTTTTATAATCTGGCTCGATTGCTTTTAACACATCACCCACCACTGTCTTTTTAAACCTTGTTCCAAAATTTTTGAGCCCACTTCAAAGCGAAATACTCAAAACAGCTCTAGCTAAAAAGTATATATTAGCTGTTTTTTTTTTCTATAAACACATAAAAAAAAGTTGCTTATAAGTAATCTGATTGGATCAAAATGAGCTGCAGTTGGGAAAAACCTTTTGACGTGTTGCTTAGCAACACTTCTGTTATTTAATGGATTTATATCTAAAGTAATGTTGTCGAGAAGCTGAAAGACAGAGCTCTGCTCTTAGGTGAGACTCTTTAAGCACCACTGAATCAATTTTCATTCCCATGAGAACCAATTGTCTTGAGAGATGCAAAACGAACTGGTTTTATCCAAATATCTGACCAAATAGATGAATAAAAAACGTTTCACATTTGTAACTGTCACAAAATTCTGATCTCTTGAGACCTGAATGTCCTCATATAAGGACGTTACATTTTTATGAATATCCTTGTTAGTCCCTCATGCGGGGAACGCTACAGTATGTGTGATTCTTTTGCCCAACTTGTTTATGTTTAAAGACGTTCATGAAGTTCATAGTTATCAGGTGCTAATAAAAAGCAACAGCGAGGAGAACTTGTACAATCCGGGTCTCAGAAGGTTAAGGGTGTCATCCTTTTAAAATGATCAGCAGATAGTCTTTAAATGCTGTTATATTCTCCCGGGTGTTACATCTTTACAATCAAGGAACGTCAGCTAAAACTCAATTCTGTCTTATCATCGCAAACAATATAATTGAGTTATTTTTATAGGCCAAGATCAGACATAAGATTCGAAATGAGACAAGCTGAAATTACTTCTGAAAGACGTCCTGAAACTGCGTGTGTTGATTCACACCAGAAAGAGTTTAAGCCCCGGGCACTGTTTCAGTAAGAACAGCTTCTTCACAGATTTTGTTCATTCCCTAGCTAGCCAACTAATTTCTGTGGAATTAGCAGGAATATAAATATATACATATGGGTTGATACCGTGTTTACATCACAATTCCGTGCCACTGTTGGAAAATAACATTTTATTTTTTATTTTTGCTTAGTATTGGGTTTAGCAAGTGTGTCTAGACACCTTAGCTATTGCCTAGTATGATATAAAAGGAATAAAACACAATGGGGAATGCTGTTATTGGAAAATAATTAACAACAGAGTGTTGTGACTCTTCATCACTCTCGAGCCGGTCAATATTTTAATGACGTGTTATTATAGTCTGCAGTTTTAGACGTACTCACTTTAGTTACTACCTTATATGATCAGAAATAAAACACAATAAGGAATTATGGGAACACAGAGTCCTGAGATGTTTTTATTTCACAGCAATTTGTCGGCAACAGGTTGTAGAAGTTATTCCACTTATCACTTGCCGTTATCAGCTATAAACAGTCATTAGCTCACCAGCCTATGCTTTTTTTTTTTCTCTCTTAAAGTTGGCCATGTTTCTAAAAGATCAAGAAAAAACCCCAAAAATGTAAGCAGTGGTTGTGACAAAGCTCTAATACTGGAGACTCCTTCCACAAATGTTAACCATCCACCATACAAGTGCATGTGCACCATAAATTGCTACCATAGACCTACGTATAAACCATGCAGGGGTGAATCGTTTAAACCTTATCAAGTTTTAAGTCGGCTGTTTGTGTTAAAAACATAGCTAAAGCTGTCAGCAAAGAGTTAATTTCTATGTTAAAAAATGGTGAAAATATGGAAACCATGATTAAATGTGTTAAGTGTGAAATTATGATGTCACATGAATTCCGCATCAAAATGCTTCAAATAATAACATGGGGTTTCAGCATCACCTAATGAAAAATAACGTCTTTACCCATTTACTGTCCGGACAAAATCTGCAGTGTGAACATCGCCTCTATGCAAATGATCAGAGGCACCAATTGACAATCTCTCACTCTTTCTCTCACAATCTCTCTCTCTCTCTCTCTCTCTCTCTTTTTTGCAACACTTTTCTGCAAAATGTGGTTCCTTCATTAATCTGGTCTGGCAATTAAAGAGATTATTAAGTGGGATCCTCCTCTGCATTGTACAGTTCTTACCTTCTTTAAGGAGGTGTGTGTAAATGAGCCCCAGCAGGAGCAGGCAGCAGAGAGAAGCGCCTCCACCGGCGCACAGCACCCGCAGTCCGGCCTGCATCCTCCCTCCACCCCGTTCCCACCGAACCACACTACCAACGACGGGGTTAGTGGAAAATCACAGAGCACTGTCTCACTGCCATGGGTGGGTCCATGTGAGAAATGTCCAGAGAGAGTCAAAAGTACAAAAGAATGAGAAACGTGTCTTAGTCAACCCCAGTGGGATCCTACAATGATCCTTGAAAGAAGCTTCCGGTGGCTCACAAGCCAGTTCAAAGGTCCTTGTTTGCCAGTTCAAGGTTTGAGGTTATGAAACAACCATGTCAAGCATTTCAGGCATGCGGTACTGATATATCCACACACAATATCAACGAACTCTTGATTCCAAAGGTCCAGATTGTGTCCTGAAGAAAATGTACAAGTTTGTGAGGTGTTACTGTTTGGTCTCCAGAAAGCAACACTGTGTTAATCCAATCATCCTTTATCAGATATACCTGGGCTGGAAGAAGAAGGAAAAAAGACAGAGAGAGAAAGGGGTGGAAATGTAAGTCTGCATATTGGCATAGAATTACCAGTAGAGTCCATCTCATTAGAAAACAATTAGACATTTCATAAATGTTACAGTAGTCTACAGATATAATAAAGTATATTATAACAAAACATAATTTACTCATTAAAGCATGTATTTGCTTTATTCATTGCACACAAGTTGTCTATTTTAATACAACATTCATAGCATATTAGAATTATTATAATATAATGTATTGCTATACAATGAAGATAGTATAATGTTATGAAAGAATATACTGTAAAAAAAAAATCATAGGTAAACTAAGAGCTAATTAAAATAAAATATATATTAAAGTAAGCAACTACTTATATTTATAGCATATATTTTTTAAAATCATATTAAAACACTAACTTGCTGGTTATGTATAATATATATAAAACTATCAAGCTACTGTATATTAACTAAAATGGAATTTGAAAAAAACGACAATACTGTATATATAGCAATATAAACATTTTATAATAATAATAAATGCGGCATTATACACTATATACCAAAATTATATAGTATTTCTGTATCATTTTTGTTATATAGTGTATAGTATACATAATAATAATAATAATAATAATAATAAGTGCAACAAATTAGTGTGATTTTTTTTCAAATAAACAATATAACATTAAAAAAACACAATTAATAAGATAAACTGCGATGCTAATCGAAATAAATTACTCTAGATAAGTGTACTATGGATTAATAACTTTTCTTAAAAGATTTTTAACGCGTAAAAGATGAAAGCCCGCGCTGTGGCCATGGCAACGTCTCTCTCTCTCTCTCTCTCTCTCTCTAGTCCGGACCCGAGTCCTTACGCACCGTGTGAGTATGAACCTCCTTGGGTCAGATGTCGCACCTGTACTGCAGCTGTACCGAACAGTACCGTACCGCATCCGTCCGGACTCAACACTATGTCTCAGTATTACGCCACCTACAGTAGACAACAACACACTGAACCTGATCCACCCGCGTTCTACCGTCCTGAATACTGTGTTCAGACACTCTAGTACTCCAGCACACACACACACACACACACACGCATTACGGACTACATCCTACTTAGTACGCGCGAGTGACCGGCTGCAGTGATCGGCGGAGCTCGCGGGCTGTCTGTCCTCTGTCTCTGAGCCCGGGTTCAGGACCGGTTCTGTTCACATTTACTGACGTTTCCGCTTCTTTTTATTTATTTATTTATTTATTTATTTATTTTTGCGCCTTAGACAACCCGCTCAAACTTACCGCTAAGGAACGCAACAGGGACGCGATGTCCGCCCGCAGTCTTCCAGCTGGAGATGGGTTTGCGTCAAGGTGTGAACTTTTACCGAGCGGAAAGAAAGAAAGCAGCGCGTGTCTCAGCGCGCGGACACTGAGCGGACTTCAGGAGGGGAGAGAGAGAGAGAGAGCGCGCGCGCGCAGTCACGCAGTGCCTCTGGAAATGTGGCGGAGCTGAAGGAGCTGCTACTGAGACTCCTCCATCTCACACACACACACACACACACACAACCACTGTCTCTCTCTCTCTCTCTCTCTCTCTCTCACACACACACACACACACACACACTCATCCACTGTCTCTCTCTCACACACACACTCATCCACTCTCCCCCTCTCTCTCTATCTCTCTCTCTCACACATTGTCTCACACACTCTCACTCTCTCTTACACACTCTGTCTCATACACTCTCCTGCTACTGAGACTCCATCTCATCTCTCTCACACACACACATCCACAGATTCTCTCTCTCTCTCTCTCTTTTTTATCTATCCACATTTAATTTCTCCCCTCCTTCGCTCTCTTGCTTTCTCCTCTCTTTTTACCCATTGGCTCTTTCTGTCTTTTTTAATCCACACACACATCCTCTGATTCTCTCTCTCTCTCTCTCTCTCTCATCCACCTTCCCTCTCTCATTTTATCCCCCTTTCCTTATTTCTCTCACACTCATCCATTCTCTGTCTCTCTCCGTATCTCTGACATCTATACTCATTTTATTCCTCCTTTTCTCTTATCTTGCACACTCATTCACTGACTCATGTCTCGTCTCTCTCTCACTCTCTCTCAACAGCTCTCACTCTATTTCTCATTTTCTCTCTCTCACTCACACACACGCATCCACTCTCGCTCTTTTTCTCTCATCCTCTGATTTTATTCCCCCCTTTCCTTATTTCTCTCACACTCGTCCATTCTCTATTGCTCTCTGTATCTCTGACATCTAACCACATTTTATTCCTCTCTCTCTCTCTCTCTCTCCAGTTCAGTTCAAAAGGGCTTTATTGGCATGAATGTAAAAAAAAAAATAAAACATACATTGTTACCAAAGCAATTATAAATGTTTGTTTATAAATTATTATTAAACTAGTATAAACAACATCTGTCTGCATTTATACACATTTATAAACATGTAAAATATGAAAGAAAAACATAGTAGGTAGACATTTTACATAGTAGGTAGACAATTTATGCCTCCTTTATTCAGCTCTCACTCTCATCCACATCCTCTCATTCTATCTCTCCTTTCCTTATGTCTCTCTCTCTATCTCTTTCATCTATATACACACATCCCATCTCTCTCTCTCTCTCTCTCTCTACACACACATCCAATGATTCTCACTCGCTCTTTCTCTCTCTAATTTTCTCATCCTTTCCTTATTTCTCTCACACTCATCCATTCTCTGTCTCACTGTATCTCTTTAATCTATACACATTGTATTCCTCCTTTCCTTCTCTCCCTCTCTCTTACACCTATCCACTGACTCTCTCATCTCTTCTTCATCTATACTCATTTTACTGCTTCTTTCCTTCTCTCTCTTAGTCATCCACTTTCTTTCTCTTTCATCTCTACATATTGTATTCCTCCTCTACTTCTCTTCCTCACACTCCTCCGCTGACTCATTTTCTCACCCTCTCTCTATCCCTTTCTCTTTTAAATCCTGCTTTCGCCTTCTCTCATCCACCGACTTTCTCACCATTCTTTTTCTGTACATCTTTATCCCATACATTTCCTCATCCTTCTTATACTTTCATTTCTCTCCTCTCTTTCTCTTCCTTTTCCTTTTTAACTCATTCTCTTGTTTTTCTTTGCTTTGTTTATCTCTCTTCATACTTCATTCTCTTTTCTTCCGTTCCTGCTCTTTTTCTGTCCCCATCTCCCTCACCATCTCCCTTCCCTGTAGCTCTCTTTCATCTCAACTCCATCATCCGTTGTCTCTTTATTCATCCACACTTTCGATGTTGTTCTTCATTCTGTATTTCTTACACACTGATCATAATGTAAAAATATATTTTGTCCCTTAATCATTCATCCTTTCTCTTTTCTTCTCTGTCTCATTTCTTCATTATTTTATTGCATCTTATTTCTTTCTTTCTGGAGTATTTTTCCTCTTTATCACTTTGCTTTTCAATTCACCCCCCTCCTCACTCTGCCTCACCCATCCAATCTCCCTTCTTCATCCTCCTCTTCCTTTGTCTTTCTCCATCTTTCTCTTGTTCTTTTTCTCTACAACTTTATTTTTTCTTTCTTAGTTTCCCTCTTATGTGTTTCTTATTTTGTTTTTTTTTTTAATTAAATTTTTCCTTCATCTCTCATTCCCTGCCTCACTCTTCCATTCATTTATTTTTATTCGCATTCCATTAATTTCTCTTTTAGCCTTTCCCTCTTCTTCATTTTTTTCCTTCATTGCTCTCTCTCTCTCTCTCTCTCTCTCTTTCCCCAAATGCGTCATTCATTGGAGAGCCGCACTGGCCCCATGGCTGGTGTTTTAAGATGCTGTATTTGACATGAATTAAATCCTGTTTATGCTTTTTTTTCTCTTTTCTTCGTGCTTATTCATCCCTGTAATGGAAGTTCTCACAGATCAGCATGAAATTTTAAGTAATGGAGTTTATCATTTGTCTACAAAACCTTCATCAAGACATTGCAAAAAAGCTGCTGTGAGATTAACATCTCTGCTCATAGTATCAAACACACAGTAATTTCTAAAAAAAAAAAAAAAAAAAACATCTATTGTACGTCTGCTATGAACACTGGTAACAAATCCGTCCGTCCGTCCGTCTTCCTGTCTATGCTCAAGATGAAACACTTTGACCACACCTTTTAAATTAAAAGAACAGCCAGTAGTCTCCATTCTTAATACAGTGTATTATATATAATAGAATTTACGTAGCTCACCTACTGTAGATACTCACTGAAATCGATTAAGCTAAAGCATACTGCATTGACTAATCTGAGCTGCCCTTTAATTAAATTATGAAGAATAAGCGTAATAAACAGAATTTTAATATAGTAGTTGGACTTATGATGTAGAATATGATTTAATAAAGTCGTTTGGTGCTGGTGTACAGTAGGACAAAGCCTCAAGGAAAATTCATCCGCTATAGTATCATCCAAAAATATCTCTCCTTTCTCTTAAAGGAAAATTCACTGCTGAAATTCGACTCAGCTGTCAGAGCCCAGGCTTTCTGTACAGGATACAGTATATGTAAACTTGCAACAAACCTGCTAACACACTTTCGCAGTGGCAGTGAACAGTTTGGAGAATTTTTACAAATGTAAAGTGAAACCGGACAAAATGTTTTTTTTTTTATGTGAAAATTCCAAAGAAGGATTTCTGGATCCTGAGCTAAAATGTTACTTTTTACTTTTCTATGATGTAATGACTCACTCTCTCACCGCCTATCCTGCTGCATACAGGGTAGTTGAAGGGGTCTGGCGCCTATCCTGAGAGACTTAGGGCACAAGGCGTGGTACAATCTGTGGAAGAAAACCGCAGTACCCAGAGAAAACCCACCAAGCACGGGGAGAATATACAAACTGCATGCACATAAACCCAAGGCAGGAATCGAACCCGGACTAAATCAGCAATTCCTCTTTATCCTAGCCAGGGTAATGTTGGATTCAGAGCCTATCCTGGAGACAAAGCCAGAACAGGATGAGGATGTGTTAATGTCACTTGAGGATGTGTTAATCTCCCTAGCCCAAGATCAACCGAGACACCTTGAAGCTGAGAGCTGGCATCACTAACAAGTGTCCTCAATGCTGCCCCAGAGAGCAATATTACATACAATTAACAGTACTTAACAAAATTGTCCAAAACCTGTCCATAAACTTTGATTTCTCCCTCTGGAGGAAGCAATAATGTCCTTTGTGGAACCTTACAACAGAGGGTATCAGTGTGGGACGTCTCCCAAATTGACCATGAGTTTCATTTGTAGGGAATTAATATTTGCACAATGAAGATGAGTGGTCTCATTAGGTTATAAAGAGGCTAGGTTTACAGGAACATTAAGACACTTCCTGAAAACTCACTGATGATGAGGTGTACAAAGTGATCACATACTGTACAAGTGAAAGTTTGTTCTAAGACAACAATAGAAAAGCTTGCAGCAATCATTTTTCACATTGTGAAAAATGATTGTAAAAAAAAAATGGTAACAGAAAAGAAAATTGACAGGGAGGAGAAAGCAGAGCATAGTGGTTATAATTTAGCAATTTTGTGTTATTACGGTAGATATGTTAAAACAGGGCAAAATGCTTGGCTATTACTGGTACAACCTACTGTATAACACTATTGTAAATATTTATGGAAAAGAACGCCTGTCTATTATATCAGAACAAGACAGTGGTGAGGATGTTGATGATGAAGAAGAAACTATCTGGTTAAAAACATGGAAATCTGTATATTAGAAGCATGTGTTTGGGTTTGGGCGACACGGTAGCTTAGCAAGGCACTGTTGCCTCGGGTCTGCGTCCATGGAGTTTGCATGCTTGGTTTGGGCTTCCTCTGGGTATTTCAGTTTCCTCTCACAGCCATGCAAAGACAGGCAGATTTAGGCTAATTGACGTCCCTAATTTGCCTGTAGTGTGTGAAAGAGCTTGTGTATGTGTGCCATAAGTCCCTGGGATGGGCTCCAGGACCCCTGTATACAGGATAAAGCGGTATGGATAATGAGTGCATGAGTGAGTGGGTGTTTGGGTTTAATTAGGAAAATGTTAGGAATGCTAGGAAGGCCTTCAATTACTTACCATCTATATATTCCTGCCAGGATCATGGTGGAACAGTTTGAAACAAATACAAGTCAATTAATATGAAAATATTAAAAATGTGAAAAATATGAAAAAGTTTGTCACAAGCTTATAGAAACCATCAGCCACATGATCAGTTCATCACAGGAAAGTTTTCCTTTCCAAAAATTTTGAAAGCTAGAACCCTTAAGAACTTGGTTTTTTGTTTTGAAATTTACTAGACATATCATCGGTGAGACCGCTTCAAAAGGAACGTCAAATTCAAGATGGCGACCATTTGCTAAATGCAGTTGAACAGAATTGGTCATGGTTAATTGTTAAGTGTTCTAGTGTTCTATGGGGGTTCTTCTTACAATTTGCACTGATACGGAAACCCCCTAGTTGTACAGTAATATTCGCTGTAGAGTCCCTGAGTGATACACCAGAAGGGAAAAAAATAATCAAGAACAGCTTGAACCTTTTTTTTTTTCTAACTGAAGATATAAATGCATCTGCTATAATTACTACAACAGTAATAAATCTTAACTTGTTAGTTGATGTCAGGAACAGACAGAATTTGGCTGCAAGTGTAGAATTATTTTTTTTTTTGAATGAATGAAGCAGACCAAAAGTCCAAAAGAGTAAACCCAAAATTTAGTTAATAAGCAATCAACAGCTCGATATAACTAGGTTAGGAAATCTTCAATGAACAAAACAAGACGGGTCAATATTAGAAAATGAACATACAAAAACAACAAAATGGTAAAAGCAAAACTTTGAACAAAATCCACGTTATTTATATTCATCCATCCAGGAACCACTGAAGTCCAACTAAGGACCACGGTGGTATATGGTGACCATTGTATTTATTCACTCCAGTCAACATTCACACACAGCAGTCAATTTGGGAACGGCAGGAGGAAACCAGAGTACCCAGAGGAAACTGGGGAGAACATGCACACCACACACACAGAAACGGGAATCGAACCCGGACTCCAAAGGTGCAAGGTGACAGTGATGACCACTAAGCCACCGTGCAGCCAAGTTATTTATATAGTCAATGATACTGTATAATTATATATTTATATTATTATTATAATTATATCATATACAAGTTATTTATATCATATAGCTGATTGTGTGACTGTGTTTCAAGTTTACACCTTCAGCTGACACCTTTTGCTTTGTTCCTTTGGGAAAACCTTCCAACAAATATTTTTACTTTTAGAGAAGATTCCGAGTCCAAACTCTTAAACACACAATAAATGCTTTTTTTCTGTCTGCTTATGTTGCTTATTAGACATCTTACCACCTTACCCCTATAGTGACCCAGTGTTCCAGTAAATCTAGCTTCTTAACAACCTAATGAGGTCACTGCTTTTGATTCCATAATTAGTAATTCATTATATATAGAACTAGAAGTCAATCTGGTATACATTCCCAGAGATCCCAGTGGAAGATAGGGAACTGTAGTGTGTGAGCCATCTGTGCAGCCAATAAAGTTACTCTTTGTGGACGATGCTGTCAAGATTTAGCACCCAACTGATGCCCCTCAGTCTTCTAAATGACCATCATTAAAACAAAAAAACAAAACAAAAAAATCGTACTTGTACTGCATCTGCATTATATCAATAATTCAACACCGTGACCCCAAGATGCGGAATGCTCTCAGGTGGCCCCACTACTGCAGTGTCAGGAACACATTGGAAAGAATTCGGCCTGACAGGCCTAATCACCAGCTTTGGATGAAAACTCAATAGCACGCCATGACAATGGCTTAGTTACTAAGTCAAATGACAAAAGCTCAAAGTCAGGGTGAGTGAATATGGGACAAGAAGAAGAAGAAGACCTTTGGCTTTGGGGTATAATAAAAAAATTTTCACCAGATGACAAAACGTTTGCACCATAAATTCTCCTGTAGCTGAGCATCTTTCATTTTAATGATGTAGAAGTGATGACTAGTGCATTCTTCAATCCAGACACTTGTGCAATGTTTGCGAAGAGCTCACATCTCCTAACTCTCCTTAAATTCACCTACTGTACATTTATACATCATCTGTCGGCTGTAATATGATGTTTTTAATGGTCATTTTTCTTTTAAAATTTGTGCTAATATGCCAAAATTGATAATCAATTAGGGACTATTCTATTAATGAGCTTTGTCTCAGTATTAAACAAAAGACACAGCTTTCAGCTATAACAGCAATATGAAAATGTGTGTGTCTCATTGAGTTCAGATATGAAAAATGATCAAAGAAATAAGGACTGAAGGTAGTCTGACCCTAGACTGAAAGTATTTGCCTGTCTTTTATTTTTAATGGTAGTCAGATCAAAAAGTTATTAGCATTCACAAATAATATTTGTTTGGTTGTTTCTTTGTTTGTTTATCAAATACAAGGGGTGTTCAAGTCAAACCAGGACTTTCTTATGAATGGAGGCAAAAAAAATCCCATTGATATTGATATTGACCCAAAAAATGTAAATGATGCAAACGTCTTAAAAAAGGTTGTCATACATCCATGAATGACAGTCCTGGGCGAGGTGGCTCGGAGACCACTGCATTTGTTTCCATGAACATTCAGTGAGTGAAACACCTGATGCTTGAAAATCAATCGATAACCAACACCGCTTACACATTATAGGAACTCAACTGGGAGTTATTGCCATACAGTTCTGATCTCGCCCAAAAAGAGTTAAAGGAGTTCCTGGGAGGTCAGTGTAAAAAGCAGGCAGTCCGGTCATGGCTCTGGCATACTGAGTAAACTTTCTACCTAGATGGTATCCAAGCACTAGTGAAACTCTGGGATGAGTGCATTAGTCTGGCAGGGGTTTATATAAGAAATAATAGGAGTTTCAAAAGTCCCGGTTTGACTTGAACACCACTTAGCATTTAATTCCAGATGTATGAGTCTCATTTATAAATTATGCATATTCATTGTAACACTAGAAACCTAGGTGAGACCAACCTGACACTATTTCTAAGCCATATTCATACTCATATTCATATCCCCAACCAGTGCTGGTCAGTCAGATACCCTGATAGGATTTCTGACGGGATTTGAATTCATTTTTATAAATATTCACTGTACTAAGAGTCAGCTGAGCAACCTGAGCCAACCTTACAGGATTTCTAAAAGGATTTAAAGAAAATATATTTGTAGAAAATCCAAAATGGTTGCAGTGTGGCGTAATAACTATAATTTGAAAATAATTTGTGGCCTCGCACCTGAAGTGGCTGAAGGGTTTGACTCCCACCTCGGGTCTGTGTGCATGTTCTCCCTGTGTGCTTGGTGGGTTTCCACTGTACAAAGACATGCAGATTAGGCTAATTGGCTTTTCTACATTGGGAGTCCGTTTTGTGTGTGTGTGTGTGTGTGTGTGTGTGTGATCTGCAAGGGGTGGGAATCTTTCCAAGGTGTACCCCACCTCTTGACTGAGGAGTCTTGGGAAAGGATCCAGGCTTTCTGCAATCCTATACAGAATAAGCGGTATAAAAAAATAATAATAAATCCAAAATCTTCATAGATAGAGACATATGTAGATGTAGAATTGACTAAACTAAGCTAAGCTGACATAATTTTTGAAACATTTTCAAGCTCTACATGTGCCTAAGTTTCACTCCTGTTTCTGAGCCATTTTTACTACAATCATAAAAACTACTTTAAAAAGCAAGTACAAAGTATAAGCTTGCCCGAGCATGAACCTACAGTAAGGCAGTACAACTTCATGAAAACCATAATCTACAGTATGGCACTAGAAATACATTTACCATGCTCATCTTTATGAAATAACCTACAAGTAAATGCATGCACATTTGACACTCAGCAAACTTAAAATCCTTACATAAACACGCAGCATTTGGATTTCGCAGAACATTGTGGTTACCTTTCAAAGCGTAGGCTGAACAACATTCACACCTTGTGGCACACGGCGGTCTGCACAAGCCTACAATGTAGTTATATGAGAATCTGGCCGTGAATTTAGTCTGAACTGTGAAATGCAAGGAGTGAGAAAATCATCACTGAATTATTATGACTTCTCAGAAAGGAACTACACATGCAAACCATGTTGACGGCGGTCACGTTGGCCTGGCAGGGGGACACAAGATCATGATGCATGTACACAAAGAACATGTCTTGCATAATTTCTGATTATTTAACATTTGTTGGATCAGTGGTTAAGGTTTGGACTTGTTGACCAGGACGACTGCTGGAGAGCTTGTTTAGGATCCTGAGGCATCCATGACAAGCCAGAAGCCAGATATAGATAAGTTGGCATGGTACATTATAAACTGCAATAACAAGTACCATGACATTTTAATATGTTTACACTCATGCTCAAATTTTCTTTCCCCACTACATTTTATGCAGTAAAATATAAAAAAATTTTGCCAGATGACCTCCAGGTACTGCTCCACCCATGCTAAAGATATGGTGCCTATCTGACTAAAGGGTTGTGCTAATTAACTTTAAGAACTATTGGGGGGAAAAAGGGCAATGGTATCAAACTTCTGGAGCGTCATCTTCAGACCTAAACCCAGTAGAAAACTGTTGGACACTGGACAATCAAGTAACCATGTACAGTACATGATCTTCCTGAAGCGATCAAGCAGGCATAGGTTGAGCGAGTGACAACAGAGTACTGCAGACATCTCAATGCTCAACAGATCCATCAGGTTTTGAAGAATAAAGAACTTCACACTAAATATGGATCGTTGTATACAGTAGCAAATTCGTTGCATAAAATAACAAATTATTCTTTGGGTCTTGATCGTCATTGTTTTATGTCGATAAAGCATTTTTGTCGGGATACTTTTGGCCACCACTGTAGCATGTGTGATGCAAATCACTGTGAATTTGCTAAATGCTGGAGTTTATAATAATGCAGTTTATGAGTACTATAATTTCTACATTATATCGCAATATCAGACATACTGTAGTACGGTTTCGCTTTAATAGAATTTATTCTCTTCATTAAGCCTTCAAATACTGTACTAAGCCAAGTTACTAAAACGAAATTGATAATAAATTTGTTGTTCTGCCGGTGTAGTTACAGCACTTCTTAAAAGTGAGAATCCAAGGGCCAGGAGAGGGTAATGGTTACTTGTCTCGTCTTATGCTTGTTAATGACAGCATTACTGTCAAAACTGTAAAATCGCTTCTGCCTAGCACTTCTTAAAAGAGGAATTAACTCTTCTCCAAAGCCAGCAACAGAAGCAAACACATGCATCATACACTCTGTATTGTCTTTTTATTTATTTATTTTTTTACCATTTTGCTGTTAATGGAGTCGTCTCCTTCCTTCTCCCCACGCTATCTGGCTGAGCAGCGCAACGCGGCACGCTTGAAGAATGTGGTTTGATTTGCATTGTTTAATCTCCCCCCCCACCCCACACCACCACCCCACACCTCATCGTACTCTCAGTGATTAGTGAAAGTACTTCGTGGACAATAGGCATCCTATCATTAATCTTGCTGAACTGGTTATTGAGGGAAAAAGAGGAGGAGGCTGAATAATGGTATTTATCTAAAACCTACTAATTAAAGATCCATTCGCAAGGGGAACATAAGAACCCTCTTTCAGGTGAAAGAAATACTTAATGATGCCATACAAAAACAGCTCAGGCGATATTCAGTAGATGAAAGATGTACATACTAACACTAAATGTACTAATTCCAGAATAAGGCATTGAATGGGTGGCTAATAAAAGAACATGGCCCAAGAACGAGCATTTATTACACATGCCATGGATGGTAGAGAGGATGAAGGGGAGAACTGCTAGTTTCTGTTAAAAGATAGGCCAAGTATCACTTTGAGGAAGTCAGAATTGTTTGAACAGTGCAATACTTCTGGGACTTGCTTGTTTTTAGCTTGTACGACATGATTTAAACCGGCACACATCGCCCAAACTCCCAAAGCCGAAATGTGATTGATGATGTTTTGTTGCACTGCAAGGTCAAATACAGCAGCTGAAGTGCAGCTCCATCGCTCTGCCATGGTCAAACAGGTCACAGACATCGCTGAGTCACAGCATGCATTAGTCCTGAAATGATGTGACTGGGATTTCATAATTACCGGAACTTAAATCCCGGAACATTTCATAGGTTGAGAGCCAAGGGACGTTCAAATTTGAACAAGAATGACTTGAAAAAAAAAAAATAATAAATAAAATAAAATAAAAAATCTAGCTCCATAAAAACCCTCTCAAGCAGGAAGGCCCGGTTTTGCTTTGGCAATAATGTTAGAGCTGGAAAAAGATGTATACAGTAAACAAATTGCTTCTGTATTTTAATGGGTTATGGAAATCCACATATTGTCTCATTTCAGTGGCTCTAAAACGTGCATTGTGCAGATATAAGTCAAACTGCTACCTTAAGTGAGCTACACGCAATAGTTTTCGGAAAACCATTCGAGCAAAAAACAGCATGCAATATTTCCTTTCTAAAAAGAGATACACATTTATATGATAATGCACCTGGTTGAATAACAAGATACCATTCGGATGCTACTGGATGTCTGAATTTCCATCAGCTTTTAATAATGCAAACATACTTGTTTATACTGGTGATCAAAGAAAAAAGAGAGGAGAAGCATCTAATTGAATTATGAAAAAGGGAAAGTGATTATTTAATGAGTCCTTTGGTGCTAATGTTTCTTACATTAAGAGAAAATAGCTTAATTTTGTGCTTATTTGCACACTGCTAATGGGTGGCTCTTCATATTATTTCTACTAAGCAAATAAAAAAGGGAGGGGACACACACTATTATGTACATACCCCTATTAAAGTAGTAGGTCCATATGTTATAAGAAATTTAACTTTTCCATAAATGTTTTTGGGCTCATTATGCAAAATTAATTTATAAGTTTCCTGCATATTGTTAAGAAAAAAAAAATTAAAAAAAAAAAATTAAAAAAAAAAAAAAAAAATATATATATATATATATATATATATTGTATTGGTCAATTGGATTCTTTCTACTATGACCTCATTTAAGAAGATCCTCTCCCCCAGCTTGTCAGTAGTCCTCTGGTGGGGTGTGGCTCGGCAGAAGTTCATTTAGCACATTCTGTTAATGTCCTAATAGCAGTCCTGTGTTAAGTTGTCAAATAAATAGTAAAATATGGGACATTTAAAATATAGCTGGACCTGAAATAAATTGAAATGTTTAAACAAAACAAAACAAAAAAACATTAAAAAATATAATAATAATAACTTTGGTTGGATAAACATGTACACCCTGTTTAAAATGGGACATGTGACTATGCTCAGAATCACTTTTAATCTAATTGTCAACAGTAAATACAGTAGCATTATATCATTCACTCATGAACACCACAATGAAGACCATCATCAAAGAGTGGTAAAAAAAAAATGGATTGCTACAGTGATATTACCAGAAACATCATGCCCCATCAAAAAGCATAACTCCAATGGTGCATGAACAAAAAAGCTTATTACTTCAGGAACATCATAACTATGGTGAAGCATGGTGGTGGCAGCATTGTGCAGCATGGCACATTATTTTAAGGTGAAAAAGATATGACATATAGTACAGTGCATCACAAAAAAATTAATATTGTGGATTTTTTTCTTTGTAATTTAAGAAAAAAAAAGTGAAACTCCTACCGGAGTTTGCGAGTTTTAGTCCTGGGTAATGCTGTAGCCTCCCGCAGTCGGGGGCCTAGATAGAGCCGATTGACTGAAGTCTTTCAGAAGGGAGGGATGGGAGGCATTTAGTGTTCTCACATCAATTATTAATCACGGGTGTCTGTGAGCTCACACAACAATATGGAGCAGATACTGTAGCACTGTGTTATGCCGCTCCCAACTGTGCATGAGCAAGCAGTTTGAAAAGATGTAGTTGGTGGCATCATGTGGCTTGGAGAAAACACATGCTAGCCTTCAACCTCCCCGGCTGTTGGTTGTAGCATTGATGCGGGAGTGCAGGTGGGAATTGGTTACGACTAAAATTAGGAAGAAAATTATGCAAAGCAATGTCAATAAATGCAATGTCACGAAACATTTATGTCCCACACATCAAGGTATAGGTTTCATGTCAGTCTTAGAGAAAAGGGACAGGCAAAAATAACATAAAATGTATGTTGATGCATTGTACAGTACAAACACATTTACAGGCAAACAATGTGAACATTTCCGGAGCCAGACCGGTGATCTTAACTAAATTATAGATCAGTTAAATGATTCAGTCAATTATGCTGTCTGCTGTTATATTGTGATGCCAATTTTGGTAACAGCTCAAGATCCAGCAAGCTGGATAATTGTGAGCATCTTGTCGATACAAATCATGCTGTATGACTTGTCAGGCTCCATGTCGTGAAGTCTTTTGTTCATATTATAAAAGAGCAATTTGGCAATGATTACATTTTTCATTTAGTAAAGAATGACATTTTGTGTCAGGTCTGTCATACGAGTCTCTGAATTATCTGTTATAACTGAAATATAATAACATATTACAACCCTGATGTCTCTGCCAATATAATCTACTGTACTTCTTCTTGTTGCTAAATTATGTCAGAATATTCCCCGTAGGAATTTTTGGTTGTCAAAATATTGTCATGACGTTAACTCTGCAACATTACAGATGTTGGGTCAACATTGGTATTGGGCTGTTTGTGAAAGTTATTTTAATAAATGACATCTGAACAATGTTGAACACATTACGATGGCATAATGTTGAGCGAATGCTCCTAACACAATGTTGCAAAAAATGACTTCAGAACAATATATACTGTAGACCAACCTGATGGCCTGAGCAGGTCCTGATCTCTAGTTGATGTGAAACACTGGACCACTAGGGAACATGCTGTTGATGCTAGTAAGTATGGGTACATACAGTACTAGTGGTGGGAAGTTTGGATCATTTTAGTGACTCGGTTCTTTGAATCTCATTCATCAAAATGAACAAATATTGTTTTTTTAGTCATTTAGTTCATTTCATTCTTTTGATCAGAAATAAAATAAAATGTTACATTTTCAATAAACAGACCCCCAACACGTTTACATACACAAATTTTGGCTCTAGTTCCAGTAATGAAAATATTACAATGCAGCTAAGGACATATACAGAATGAGCAGCTCACCTCTCATATCTTCTGGTCTGAATCGTTTGTTCTTTTTTCACGTGAATCTCATACTGTATACGCTATGCAGTGCATTACAAAGGAAACAGAATTGAACGGTTCTTCTCATGAGTCATCTAATCCAAGTCGTTTGTTCTTTTGAAACTACTGCACTGCATAGCGTCTATGGGAGTCACATGACAAAAGAACGAACAATTCGGACTAGAAGACTCAAAGGTAACTTACTCAATTTTGTTTCCTGTACATAACTTACGGAGGTTTTGCGATGTTCTTCTGAGCCACTTTGAAGACTCGTTAAAAGAAAACTAATCATTCATCAATGACCCATCACTAGTACATACCAACAAACGCCTTAAAAATACCAGACACCAGAAATGCAAATACTTTCTTGTCTTGAGGAATAGTTCTTCAGGCTGAATGCTGAGTGGTTAGAATAAATGAGAGGGGAAATGAGGTTGCTGCTGAGGTTGTTACAAAAACAAAAATTTAATAGTGTTTCTAGTATTTTTGTTAGGTTTTTTTTTGTATTCATGTAGAAATAATAATTTAACTGAATATGAAGAAATGAGGGATGTCTTAAGACTTTTGCACAGTACTGTACATAATGTGTGGTTATAACAGAAGAAAGTCGGACTGTTATCTGTTATTCATTTCTAAAATTCTAAACATCTGTACAAACCCTGAATAAAAAAGACATTCACATTTTGATGCAAATTACATGGAAGTTAGTTCTCTGCTCGTTAAATTACAAACTAGTACAGTATTTTGGATTTTAAACTCATGCTTTTTGATTTTTCTTTAAAAAAAACATTTGTGCATTTTGTTTTAATTAAATTTAAACATTGAAACACAGACGTTTATTTATTTGGCGAAAGCTTTTTACCCAGGACGGCTTACGAGTGAGTCTGGATAGAGTCCAAGTAATGAGCTGAGGAGGTCAGGGTTAAAGACTCAACTCAAGCCCAGCACTGGGATTATGGCCACCTTGGGATTTGAACTCATAACGTTTTATCTTTACTATTTTATCACTGAAACGTGGGCTAAAAATTATGCACACCTCTGCAAAAACAGATCTATACTAATTGATCATAAATGCATGCAAAAATATGTAACACTTATAAATTATAATGTGTTTTTCTTGAGTACCAGAAAAAAAATCCATGATGCTGGATTGAAATCCTATCTGATGTAATGCTGTAGAATATCTGCACAAGTCAATTCAAGTAGTCAAGTCAAGTAGGCTTTTGTTGTCATTCCAACCATATAAAGTTCAGTACACAGTGAAACGAAACAACGTTCCTCCAGGACCGAGGTGCTACAGTACTGTACATACTGTACATGCAACAACATAAATTAACAACACAACTCTACCGGAACCAGCTAGCTAACTAAGAGACCTGGCTAGCTGATTAGCTCAGAAATGACAGATTAAATATATTTTTTAAGTTAACCTCAAACTATTTCTATACAAAAAAGAGACAACAAACAACAAAGTGCAAGTGCAAATGTGCAAACGTTCAAGTCCAACTTTGTACTAATGTGTGATAATATATACATGTACAGTACATACAGTATGTAGGTTTGCATTGTACACGCCTAGTTTAATATAAATTATATATACAGTATATAAACTTGTGTGTATATATATATAAACTTGCTTTATATTACAGACACGGTAATGATATTTCTTAAGCAATCTGCATTACTGTACATTTTGCTTATCCAATAAGTTTTTTTTTTCTCTGGAGCAACATTGTTGGATGAAAATAATACAAACAAAAAAAGATATACTGCATATGTACACTAGCGATGAATGTCTTGGAGGGGAATCAGTGGAATCGGTGTGAAAGAGCCCTGTGTGTCTTGTTTACTCTGCCTGTTGCTAAATGTACGCTGCAGGCTAAGACAGCTTGTTGTCACACCAAAAGCATCATATTCCAGGAAGAGGCAATGTTCTAAGGGCGGAGGACCATGAAAAAACCGTTAAGCCTCCCTCATCATTTCCCTATACACCCCTAGCAACAAATGATGCAATGAAATGGAAACTGTGACTTAATGAGTTTCCAGTTTCGAACTTTAGCCTCTCTCTCTCATGCCTTTGTTTCTATGGTAACAAAACAAAGGTCCAGCCATCATTACATATAACACCTATGGAGGTCAATTCCGGGATAAAGCCTGAACATTTTTCAAATGCATCAAGTTACAAGCCTTGTTTAATCATTGTAGCCGAAATTTGCACAAAAGCTTAAGAAAGCATAATGTCGAAACCGACAGTGTGTGTGTGAAATTTTGTTAAGGTATCCATCAAGGCATTTGTCACTTGTCCCTAAAGACATGCTGCAAACATAAGAACATAGTTTGTACTAAAAATAAAGTATGTAGGAGGTAGCATAGTGCCTTTGGCTGTGCCCCCCATGAGAGTCAGTGTTCCCGGCCCTGCTAGGCATTGAATTATGCTCATGCTAGGAGAGACGGTACGTTTTTACGCTTCCTGCACATTGGCAAAGTGGCTATGGGCAAAGTACTTAATATAAAGTTTCTCCAAGGGTACTACCGACGCAGCGAGCCAGGCTTTCAACTATGGCAGCAGTTCTCAATCTCGATGCTGACAACCTCTACAACCGCGCGTCACACCTGACTCAGCTCAGGAAGGGTTTAATGATGAGGGAACCTGTCAAAACTAGGAAGAAAGTACACGCGTGCACTACATGGAGTCTCTACAAGGGTGATTGAGAGCAGCCTCGGAGCTCAAAAAGACTCCGTAATGTACAGCGTGGATAGAAAGGGTTCCTGTAGAGTGAATTTCACAAGGCAACTGCAACCCACTGGTGGAGTGTCAGTCAAACAGGAAGCAGACATGTGAGTGATATGTGAATTGTGACTGAATAACAGAGCGGTAAGTAGCCGATGTGCGACGTGCCTGCTTTTTCACGCAGATGAATTGATCTTGATTACTTAAAACATTCATATAAATGGCAGTGAGTCAGTGCGTTGTGGCTGAAATCAGTCGGTTTTCTGTGAAGTCCCTTTGTAAGGCCTTTGAACCTTTTCATCCAGAGAAAAATTTAATGAATGAGATCAATGTCTAATTTCTAGCATTTGTCTAATTATTGAATTTTTACCAAACAATTTTAAGATTAATTGAATTCTTAACAGTTGTTATTATTATTATTATTATTAAAGCAGCATTGTCAAGTAAAATTGGCTTCCTTTGATGATTTTTTTTTTTTTTAAAGAGAAACTAAGTAACTAATTGTCCAGTGAATTAAAAAAGTGAGGGGGTGGGGGGGCGTGCTGGAGCGTATCCCAGGAGACCTAGGGCATGAGGCATGGTACACCATGGATGGGGTGTCAATCCATCGCAGGGCACACACACATACTCATTCACACACTATAAGCAGTCTAGGAATGTCTTTGGACTGTGAGAGGAAACCCACCAAGCACAGGGAGAACATGCAAACTCCATGCACACACATCCAAGGAGGGAATCGAACCCAGATCCTGAAGGTGCAAGGGGACAGTGCTAACCACTATGCTATTGTGCCGCCACCATGCACACCGTGCAAACTTTATACATTTTTTTTTTCATTGTTTTTTTCAGGTTCCTTACTCAGTTCTTTCGTTTGCACTTCTAACAGAAATCTGTGTGTGGGTGGTTGTTATCGTGCTGCTTCCTAAAAGCAGAAGAATAGCAAAATTCGCTGAGTCCGTAGTTATTAAGAGATCATTAAAAAACTTTTAAGAGGGTGGATTCAGTGCAGTGGAGAGCTTTAAAACCAGACTGGAGCACTTCAAGAATGCAGTGTGCATCTAAATAAGGCAGAAACAATTTTTCTCAAGTACATGTGAAAGAAAGGTCCGAAGTTAGAACAGAATAGAGGAATTCTGGTTAGGTGTTTGCATCATTGCACGCTTAAAAGCCGCTGGCACAACACCAGCGGTCAGAGTGATATTTAACATTTTCTGAACCACTGGTCCAATAATGTCAAAACTCTCTCTAAGAAATTGAGTAGGGATAACATCGGTGGAACAGAATGAGCATTCCTTATGCGCAATAATGCCCTTTAAAAAAGGGAAGGGAAATACTGCTCAAACTGGTTAAAAGCAGCAGAGCATGAAAGACACAAGGATGGATCACGAGAGGGGGTGATATGAGAGCTCGGGTATTCTGGTATTCTTAATCCTGTCCAATAAATAAATAAATAAATCCTCTTTGGCCAGCTGCTTTTAAATCCTTTTAGCTTCCCAATTGAAAAAAAAAAACAGTATGGTATAACTTTTACATTTTTCAACTGTTTTCAACAGGTTAGTTTATGTTTAATAGGTTCATAATCTATATATATATATCAGTGGCGGCTGCTAGCTTTTGAAACAGGGGAAGCTCATATTAGGCCTTCATCATAAAATTCAT
>JAQQZS010000039.1:5868837-5871496 GCA_030068045.1 Platyallabes tihoni | reverse complement strand
CGTTGGGGGCGGCGTAACACACTCGGAGGACAGCGCTATCCGCTCCTTCTGCTTGAGCGAACTCACAGACGCCCCTGATTGGCTGTAGAGCCGTGATTAATGTGAGCGCTCATCCCTCCCCTCTGAGAAAACTCGGCCAATCAGCGCTCTCTAGCCCTCCGGCTGCGAGAGATTACAGCATCACCCGGGAATCGAACTCACAATCTCCGGATGATAGGACGAGCACTTTACCACTGCGCCACTCAAGCTATTTCCACATGTTTGGGGCCATTAAAGGAGTTCCTGGGAGGCCAGCATTTCAGACTTGAAGCAGGTAGTCTGATCATGGCACTGACGCACTGAAAAAACTTTCTACCTTGATGGTATCCAAGCACTAGTGAAATGCTTTAGCGTAGCAGGGGATTATAGAGAGATAAAGGGAGTTTTTACTCTCATAACTTTGCTATTCTGCACAATTAAAAGTTAGCCTTGTACCTTAAAAATTTTTTTTTGTTTTAATATTTTATATTTTAACTTGACTCATCTACTGTCCAGAGCTAAAAACAACCTTCTACTGATTTATAACAAGGCCCATTTATCCTTCAAAAGCACCTTGATGCCGTGCGTCCAAATCAAACCACAAAAAAAAAACAAGGAATTGGTCTGGCTGTCAGTATCATGTTAACGAGATATATTAATGAAATTAAGGCGCTTTGACACTAGGCGTCATTTCTTTGTACTGTGCCCAGGGACAATCGCAACTCCCCACCACTAGCGGGGTTTCACATTAGGAATGTTGTTCGGTACCCGAGTACAGATGTGTATTTACACTCTTGGATATGGCAGGTGGCAATAGGAGCTTGTAAGCCACCATTAATGAGAAAAAGTGGTGAACATAGATTATGCTATGGCTAATTTTATTATTTTTGGGGACCAACAAGTTCAGCTTGTGCCGTGTGCATACAGTACGCAGACATCATCAGTGCTGACGACTTCACATACTAAAAGCGCCCTTAAACACATGTTCAAAATGGAACTATTACCCAGATAGAAGCTAGCAAGAATTGCAATAAGACGTTGTGATCATTAAAGCATGTTTAGCTTCCAGTGCACATTAAACATAACTAGCTTATATACTTTTATCACAGTTCTGTCAGATTCTCGACTCTGATTGGTCAGAAGGTTTCGGAATGTTTTCTACAGTAGATCTAGCATGGCTCAGACCTCGTTTGTGCTCGTTTTAATACGTTAACAAATTACACAGAGATTCACACAAACTTGATTTCAGGATTGCTGATACTGTATGATGGAGATGTTCATAAAAAGGAGTCTCCAGATCAGAACTAAAGCTACTTTCTAAAGACAGAAAAGTCGCTAAGATTTGGTCTCGTTAATTATTCAGGGTCACAATATTATTAAAGGTAAATAAATATTAAAGGATAAAGCCTAAAGCTAAGTAAATCAGCTGCTCTCAGGCCTTTAAGTACAGCACTCACCTATTTCGCACCATCTCTATTAATGCACATAATTATCTCAATATACTTTTGAGTCAAATTACTTGCCGGCTTTTTCAGCAGAGTTAATTGGACGTCTGGGCATCAGAACACGAAACTCGGCTGCACGTTGGACATTTTACTTTTCCCAGTGGGCCATAATGAATTTATGATTTGTCCATCCCTGCAATGTCAATTAACATCTCGTTACAAAAGATTTTATGCCCTGGTTATCACCATATTCTAAATTATAAATGACAAGGACAAACACACACACACACACACACACACACACACTACAGTACAGGTAAATAAACAAAGGAAAAACATTCTGGTGTTCAAACCTAAAAAAACAAAAAGAATGCATTTTGTAAGGGCGTCGTAGCGAGTCAGTTATGATGAGGTGTAAGTGTAGATTTTGCAGATTAAACATTAAATCACTTCTTGCTCCGCGAAAGCAGTGCCAGTATAATGCAATTTCTCTTAACTGATCCTGACAGCTCGATATATTCACGTGTACTACAGTTACTTATATATAAAATACGGCGGCGGCTGTTTATCAATTATTAAACCTGTCAAATGGATTCGGATTAAAAAACCTGATTGCTCAGTCTGCATACCTTATCAGAAAAAAAGTTCATCTAAAAAACTAACAAAAAAACAAATAAACAAACAAAAAAAAAACCCACAGTAATACTGTATATTACAATTTATACAAAGCATATCTTTTTATGATAAGAGAAAAATATTAGTAAGCTCGCTTAAAAATTAATCGCTGATTGCATTCGCACAGTTATAAACAATCGGGATTGGGAAATGAAAAGCGTTCAAAACACACAGATCCTGGATCAGTTCTCCATATTCTCAAATAATAATAAAGGTCAAGCTTTGGGTTCAAGAAGCTGATCCTACATCTGTGTACAAAGGGTTTTTATTTCTCGTCAGTGTTTGCACTGCATTAGTAATTTCACCGTTCCAACACTGCAGCGTGCATTATTGTCTGAGTAGTCAGTAGTCTCACTCTCTCACACATATATACACACAAACTCTGTTTGCATAACGCAACCCTGCATTAGGCTGACTCGATTGCTACAAAGATATTATTAATATTTCACTACGGTCTAACTTCGGCGGTCTGCGCTCAGTAGTCATTTCTGAAGCTCCGCCACGGGAGCAGTGTAACCCTT
>JAQQZS010000039.1:5861337-5863837 GCA_030068045.1 Platyallabes tihoni | reverse complement strand
GTCGGCTTCTGGAGAGAAAGAGAGGGTTTATATATATATATATTAAAAAACAAACAAAAAAAAACAAACTCTTTAACGTCTTTTCTCAGAGTAATGCCTTCTTTCTCATCTGCATGAGAAAAACGATGATTTCATAACTGTGGGGCAATGTTCTCACAGTGTCTTAAGGCCTGACAGCTAAGTATGGAATTACAAAAATAATCAACTTTCAAAAAACAAGAAACATGAAGTTTAAAATTTTCCGGGCATGCCAACATTGTTAATTAATTTTTTTTAGATAAGATAAGATGTACCTTAATCTTATTAAACATGTAAATTTTATGTTTCTTTAGTTGAATGTGAAATGTCTGAAACAAAACCGTTCTTGATTTTAGCAAGAAATCAAATGATAAATGTTACATCATCTTAATTACCATATTGCCATCTTAGGAAATGCTTCCTATTTGTTCTGAATTGCCTTTGAACCTTCGTGTTGTGTTTGACAGCTAATGCGAGCTACAACACAAAGCTGAATCCCTCACCACGTGGAACGGGGGGTTTGTACGCCCTACACAGCCCACCAGCTTTTCATTTTACACTATCGTAATACTTTTGTTCAACTCCAGAAGAGTTAGATACTGTAGCTATTAATTAGGAAGCTTGAAATGTCAGAATTAGTTAACGTTAGCTGCACATAATTTTATAAAGCGTAAGGCACAGCATATTCCGTAGCATTGCATCATTTGCACCAAAAGCACTGAATGAGCTAACGCTAATGCTAGCAGACGCCACCAAATCCAGAAGGAAACGCATATTTGTACGCTGTCTGAGGCAATCGGGATATAATAACGAAAATTTCTGCAAATTAATATCCTTATTACTTTCTTCATCCGTTTACACACACCCACACACACAAACCACAACACAAGTCCACCACAATATACCGCATATGAAAATAATAAGCAGAACAGAAACAATCAGTTGCGAGGTTACTCTTTTATCTGTGTGATAAAGTATCCGGTAATCTGGTAATTAAACAGGTGATCATCAGGTAATCTTTCTGGTATTTTCTTTGGCTCCAAAAACCATCTTGAGCAGAGTTATCAATGAAAACGCATAGTAGTGTAATGTCTGTTAAAGGAAATTTGTTGTAACTGATGTCACGTTAGTCGCACATCTGCAAAAAGTCTAGAATAGCGCGACTCGGTCATCAGTTCCTGCATGAATGAATCTAAGCCATGATTGTTTCTATAGTAGCAGCTTATACACAGGGACTTGTACTCCGCATGATCAAAGACAGTGGTTCTCAACTTCTGTCCTGGATGACACACTTGATTTAACTAATCAGCTAATTACCAGCCTTTTCTTAATTGGCATGGGCGTGGTATAGCAAGAAAAACACTAAAATATGCAGGGTAGTGGTCCTTGATCAATAAGGCTGAGAACAAGACGTATTATAATATTAAGAGGGGAAAAAAATAAGCACCTTCCCCTGGTTTGGTATACAGACTGATTTGTATTTCTTTCTACACTGTAAAAACAATGCTGACGGCGTCCAACATATCCCATTATCAACTGTTCAAAGGAGATTATTATTATGCATGTGTCTGCTACTGTACTTATGATCTGTATTGCCTTTATAACAGCTATAATCCGAGGTGCTGTTTGTTAATTGGTGATTTCTGAGGCTGGTGACTCTAAATGATCTTCTACTCTGCAGCAGAGATAAGTTTTGGTCTTGCTTTCCCGGCAAGGTCTTCATGAGGGACAGGTTCATCATGGCGCTTGATGGGTTTTGCAAATGCACTTGACAATACTGTTCTTGCAAGAACTGTTCCAGAACAGCTGACCTTTGTGTCTTAAAATAAGTAACTGCCTGTTGTTGTTACTTAATTATCTAATGCCATTTGTGTTATTTCATAGTTTTGAAATGTACACTATAAATAAATCCAAACTTGAATGTGTGTGCTTACCATTTTCCCACTTTCTCATAGTAAAACAGTTCAACTCTGGATTAGCTTCAAGTTTGGCTCTATTCTCACTCTCTTTCTACTCAACTTCAGATCTTGAAGCTGTACGTCTTGCTATTTTAAGTTTGTTTAACAAGTTAGACTGTTAAAATAAGCCACATGGATAAACTGTCAGGCTCATAATTCTGAGAAACATTCACAATGCGCCAGAGGGGGTGTGAGAAACTTTTCAAGCCAATTTTATCAGAGTAGTCTTTTAGATGGTGAGAACTTGGCTTTGCGTTTATCTATAACGATGCAGGAATAACAGGCACTTTTACAGGGGGGCATGAGGGGTAGTAGTTCATCTGCATTTAAAGCTACAGACACAGAAACAGAGTGCATCTGTAAGTGATCCGAGGGGTATTTCAGTGAGGAAATTGCCAGATACATTTTAGAGACCTGTGGGACGCATTATAACTTGTTTAAAAGGACTATAATATACAGTGGTGTGAAAAACTATTTGCCCCCCTCCTGATTTCTTATTCTTTTGCATGTTTGTCACACAAAAT
>JAQQZS010000039.1:5846958-5857690 GCA_030068045.1 Platyallabes tihoni | reverse complement strand
GATGTAAACTTTAAAGCACTTTTTGTAAGTCGCTCTGGATAAGAGCGTCTGCCAAATGCCTAAATGTAAATGTAAAATATAGAGAAATAAAGTTTTTTTTTTATTTTTTACTTTATAACTGTGTTCTGCAAGCTTTAACATCATTAAACAGTGACGTACAAATTTTATTACCCAATTATCTTGTAGGAAATAATATTGATGTAACTTACCATTTTTTCAATATCTATACTGAACTGCTATAATGTTTATCCCTTGTGAGCACACAGTAGATATTTCAGTCCCTTTCATTTTATTTAAACTCCAGTGTGTTCTGGTTAACTTTCTACTCATTTAAATCATTTTCTTTGCTTAAAATCTAATTTACATGATTTCTTCTGTTCTTATTTACTGTCATTATTTTATTATTCAATTATCCTCATGCCTCAGAGTGACATTTTAATGTTAAAAAAAGTCTTAAATTAAAGACGACTGTTACTTTTCTTTCTTTTCTTTTTTTTCATTGCTTGATTTTCACATTTGTTTAAACTGACCTTGAAAAGCTGCAACAGTCAAAAATTTTTTTTTGTATGTGTGAACAAAAATAATTGATCAGGCACGATTCCAATCCGAGTGTAAAAAGGGATCTGTTCAGAGTACTGAGATCATAACCAAAGACAGCCAAGGATCAGCCTACACACTTTTATTTCAGAGTCTGCTTCGTCAGAGCACTTGAAAGACTGGAGGTGGAGAAAACTGGCACTAAAGCCTGGTACCAATCTGTTCACTGTTGAACCAAACAATGACTTTCACCACAATGTTGGAGATATCAGCGCCAGAAAAAAAAACAATCCTTATGTACATAAATAATGGCAATCCCTTGATGTTTTGAAGTATCACTGTCGTCCTCTTTTGCAGTTTCAATAAGTAGTGAGCCATATAAGATTTAATATAATGAGCCATATTAGCAGTACATAAGACCCTAATGATAATCTTTAAGCTTGTGTCTTTTGGCTACAAGCTACCCAGTAATTGCTGAAAAACATTTAGGTCATTTAGGATCAATCATTAATTTTAGTGCAGCAAACAACAGAAAGTGATAAAAAAGGAGGCTGAAAATATGTTGTATTACTATACACATTTGATTTTTAAAAATACATGGTTCCCATTAGATGACTACATTTCAAACCAGCCATTACAAATATAAAGAAATACACTAGTTCTTGGACCATCAGATACAATAGTATGAATTAATCCATACTTCACACCATACTTTTCCAGTGAGTTTGTAAGCATCTGTTTTCTCTAAAATGGTGATTACGTTCGTGCTCTAAACATCTGATTTCAGTCTCATTTGAACACAGTATGATTGTGTGTTGCACACTGAAGTAGGGAGCCATTAAGACGGTTGTGCAACATTTCCAGGCGGCTTGCTGTGATGGGAGTATTTTTTCCAAAACTTACAAATATCTAACTGTTCAAATCTGAAACCTTGACTTCTGGTAATTTAGAAATGTAGAAAATTTGAAGCAGAGGGATATCAGTGAACTGGACTTTTATATGTGACAAGAAAGACCCCCCCCCCATTAAAAGGTGCCAATAATTTTGGAATTAACAATTTTTATTTTTTCATTTTGGAAACTCTTTTAAATTAACTCCTTCTGTAAACACTCTGAAACAAAAAATGTTTTTATGCAGCGGTTGACCTTTTACACTCTACATTCCATTCTTTATGCTCCCGAGCAAACTGAAGCCTTTTTTGTCCTCTTTACGTAGGACAATACCTTAAAGATCTTTGCTTGACCACAGGATATGTCTTCTAACAAGATGTTAAAGAAATAGCTACTCACTGCATCAGTTGAATACTTGTAGCTAAAACTTTAATGACTGCAGTAATTATCCAATAGAAGGCTCTTAACTACTGTACTTTCTTGGTTAAATCCAGGTAGTGATTTCTGGCTGGGCAGTGTATAAGGAGGGTGTAAGGTGAAAAACATGAATCTTTAAGTGCAACACAAAAGTCTGTCCTCATGAAGGGTGGCAATAATTTTGCAATGAACCGTAAGTGGCTATATGAAGATTTTTATTGTTGCTGGCATGCAGCCATAGGAATTTCTTCAAGTCGTTGAAGACCTGACCTTTCACTATATATATATATATATATGTGTGTGTGTGTGTGTGTGTGTGTGTGTGTGTGTGTGTGTATGTGTGGACCTGGTATGTGTCCCAGAGACGGATTGTGCAGCGCAGCGGCAGCTCCCTCATCAGCAGGTTGTTCATCCAGCGGAAGGCGAACTGCAGGTATTCCACCTCACACTTCTGGAAATGCAGGTGTACGTCCTCTGGATCAGGACAAATGAGAGGATATGGTACACAGATCAAAATATTTACTTTACAAACACGTAAAGAAAAACCCACTCTCTTACTGATCTATCACTGTTTTGAATCATCTCACAGCTTGACATTTATGTGTGCATGTATGTATGTATGTATGTATGTATGTATGTATGTATATGAGGAACTGACCTACTTGGATGTGTATAAATACAGTATATTGAGTAAAGTAACCTACTGGTTTCTCAATCAAAAATGTCTCTACACCTGTCCTGCTGAATTTAGATTACAGCCTCCCACTGAGTTGCACATAATTACATTCGATTGGAAATGAAGAGAGAGGTGGAATGCGAGAGGCTCAGAGCAATGAGAATAGGGATGTTTAATATATAAAGCATCCATTCAGCGGGGAAAAGGAAGAATAAGGATGGCGTTAAGGAGGAGGCTCTATCGACTGTGCCCGTGATGGATTTCGACAGAATCCTGCCGCAGCTCGCCGAGAGGAGAATGAGCGACTGGGTATCTTTCAGAATGATAATGGACACTTTAACAGAGTCAAAGCAATAGAGGGGGGGAGGAAAAAAAATCTGAATTTCAAAATATCCTTGCTGTTGAGCGTTCTTGATCCGTTACATAAATCTCGCCTCACATGGGATCCCAAACAGTCAGCTGTGTATTGCATGCGGAAAGCAATAACTCACTTTGAATCGGAACTATTTATATTCTCGTAAAGATTCTATTTGGAACACAGCCTCATATTTTTCCTTTATATGCTGGAATGTCAGTTCTGCATTTTTCTTGTACATGTTAATTGTTAATTGCAGGACGTATTAAGGAACTGGTTACTCTTGTGACTCGAGCTGCCCATGCAAAAAAGATTTTTCAATTAGTCTTACAAATTTGCCTAGCGCTGACCCTATTCTCCTGTACATTTCCTTTTGCTGGGTTTCAATCTTATGCAAGCACCATAACTTTCCACAATACTAGCCTCGGTCTCATGTTGCGTCTCGTGTTAAGAGTATCTGCGAGTCAGAAATCCTTTAGGAATAGGTATGAATAGGATATTGACCTGTGTAGGTGTGTCCCATGTCCCAGTCTTAGGACTTTCCATTTGCTAGCCTTAATGGTTTGCTGTAGAACTTGGGGTAAGGTCACTGCTGGATGGTCTGTCAACTCATTGCAGGACAAAAGCACCCACATGCACACACCCAATCACAAGCCTGGGGAGAACATGGAATCACCACACACACAAAGAGAGGAGGAAAGATTGGACCACTCAAGCATGGTGAGGCGACATTGCTAACAAATAAGTCAGATGCTGAAGCACAAGAAACGATCCAATAAATTTAGCATGCTAGCAAAACCAGAGGTGGAAAGGAACGAATTACATTTACTCACGTTACTGTCATTGAATAGTTTTTTTGTGTGTGTACTTCTACTTTTTAAAGTAGTTTTTAATTTTACTTTTTCTTACGTATGTTTTGTTTGAAGTATTGTACTTCGCTACATTTTAAATCATATTCGCAACTGAGTAAAATTAATTAATGAAAATTAAAAATAATACAAATAATGCAACGGGGAAGGGAAAAAAATTGCACCCTGGAAACCACTGCACTGATTGATTGATGGGGACTGATTGGGGGGAAAACAAACATGCTAAACTCACAAGAACGATTGAGACGGACAAAACAGATGCCAGTGACTGCAGACCCAGCTGAAAGCGAAATGCCATCAAATTCCTATGAAGCAAACCCCTTGCCATATTTAAGCGACCACTTTGATTTCAAGCACTACAAAGGCAACAGGTTACTTTTACTTGATTAAATTGAGTGAAACTTATATGATGACTGGAATGACTCGGCCTGTTTTTGGATCTTATTGCCAGTTTCAATCTCTTGGTAATCTGACTTACAGTATGTGCATCAAAAGTATTATGTCTGGTCCCTTAGACTTAGTCTTATGGTAGTCACATCTTTATGCTAGACTCTTTGGTATTCATCAGGCATACTGAATAAAAATTTAATAACAAAATTCTCTTTGATCTCTGTATATGCAGTCACTGTAAATCTATGAAAAATAAGCAACTTAAAATTTCCATAGCATTTCAATAATATTTATTGTCAATGTTCAGTAACAACGTTAAACATGTGGACAGACTGATCTTTGATGGCCTTGTATATTTCCTTGTATTTGTATGGAATACAAACAACAATCTTTAATTAATCTTGAGTTAATCTGCATTGGTTTTAATAGTCTACTTTAATTTTTGTGGAGTAAGCCATGCTCTGTTTTGCTTTTGTTTCTTCCTCAACATTGTCCATACATGATTAACTGTTGGGTTTATTGGCTCTATTGAGTGATGCGTATATATCTGCGCCTACGTCGAGGAGCACTAGGTATAAGAATAATTTCTATTTATCAGAAAAGGATCAGAGTTCGGACAGATCCGTTCATTTGGTCTGGATCCAAATCGCAGTCTATCATTAGGTGATGCCTGCTGTATACTCTACAATTATTTCCAGTAGTTTTAATGCAAAGAGCAAGACTAATCCTTGACCGATCCACAGGTACCATCGTACTGTAGGCTGGCCCTCTATTCAGCATTTTGAGCTGAACTTTCTTCTACCCTATAAATACAATACGTATTGTCATCAATAAAATATGACCCCATAGATGAGGTGTGGAATTTACATTTTTCACCTGGATTTCTGGAAACAAACATGGATGAGAAGAGTTGTCAATTTTGCTAGACAGCAGTAGTACAGTCCTTAAGATTCTCTGCTAGTAACCAAAAGGTTGTGAGTTCAAATTCTCAGAATGTCAGAAAGCCATGGCTGGGCCTGTAAATAAATCACTTATACTGCCTCAAGTGTAGGATCCTGCTACAAAATGCATAAAACGTGAACATGTCCGAGAGAGCAAAAACACTCCGCCATGTAGCGCCTTGGCCTTGCAGGAAAAAAGCCTTGCCTCAAAGGATCCCGCTGCTGAAAGTGCAAGAGCCAGAAGTGCTGACTGAAGCCAAATGAACGCACCATAATAATCATTTTAGTCCCGGTCTGTTAACTTTCATTTCCTTTGTCAAGTCTCAGACATGATAATGTGCCCTTTATATTCCTAAAAAATATAAAAGACAGGAGCTGAGCTCAGGTCATCTCTGAACAAATGAAAAGATATGTGAAGTAAAAGAAAAAATGGAGATAATGGTTGGTAATTGTTCTAAAGGATCAGTTAATTGCTACAGAACTGATTTTTCTAACTGATTTGAATGATATTTAAAGATTTTTTTTTTAAAAGGTTCACTCTATGCACTTTAAAATCTACTGGTGAAGTTAAAATAATAATAAAAAAAAAATACAATAAAAAGGTGTACAATCCACTTTTTTGTTTGTCACATTAAAGTATTTTGAACTAAAAAGCTTTTCAAATGTCATGGCACCTTCTCAGCATCTCTCTGATTCACAAAAACTCTTACTTTTCTTAGCCATGTATGTAGTACTGTATAACGATAAATGAGATTTTTTTCTCCTTTTTAATTTTTTTTTTTTTTAACGAAGACGAACATTTGTCATGAGCTTATTCCTTCTCTACATATCCACCATCTAAGGCGACATGCTTCTGTAAAGGATGGATGAGCTGGAGGAGACCGTCTTTGACGAATCCTTCTTTTTGGCTCTTGAGGAAAAGTGCCACCTCTGTAATCATCACCTTCTTTTAAACGCCTACCACAAAGTGGTTTCTTCAAGTGACGAAGAGGAAGAAGTCCTTCACATTGTTCCCCTTCAAATGCTAGAAACAAGCATGCACTTCAATTTAGGTTTTGACCCTCTAGCATTGTGTGGAATTATACCGCATGTTTTTTAAACAAGAAAAAAATTTCATGAACGTACTCATTTCCGGAGACAATAATTTGGGGAATACAGTACTTTCCATTTTTTCCTACAATAAAACAAATTTTATGAACGTCCCTCATACAGTGGATTTAAAATCAATCAATCATGAAGTGATTGACGTAAAAATTTCAGCTTCAATCTATGAGCTTAAACAAACATATTGCTTTAACCATTTTTACATCAGCAACAGAAGATAACATCTGCTTAAAATTTCTATAGCATTTAAATGATATTAATTGTCAATGTTTAGTAATTACATTAAACATGTGGACAGTTTGAACTTTGATGGTGTCGTAAATTTACTTGTATTTGTATTTAATACAAACAACAATCTTTAATCAATATTAAGTGAATCTTCATTTGCACGCTGCTGGGCTGTAAATGAATGTGAAAGGACTCTGGTTGCTCAGTCATACTGGGCTCTCAGTTCAGGTATTTTGCACGCCATCACCTTGGACTGCTGCAGATATGTTTATTTAAACTCCCTCTGTTTTATCTCATTCTGGCGCTTCACACTACTGCTTTTTATTATCGCCATTCTTTCTGAACAAATGAAGCAGACTGGTTTGAAACTTTAAACGCAGGAAGATTAAACTTATATAGTATAGTGATCGGGACTATTCATCTCAAAAATTATCCCAAAGTTTTAAAAAGAAGGAATTCACCGGGGAGCTCTGCAATACCAAAAAACTTAGAAGGCAACAGAAGACAATAACATCTGCCCAAGCAAACTCTTTGAAAGAGGTAGCTGTATTATGGTCTACAATCAAGAAATACCGTAATGACTATATGAACGGTTTACCTCAAGAAGCAGACCACTGACAAAACTTTAAAAAACAAACAAAACAAACAAAAAAAAAAAAACAGAAAGTCCAGATTAGACTTTGCTAGGAAATCCTTTCTTAAAAATATAGTAATAGAAGATTAATTTATAAAAATATAATTAATAATTGGAAGAGTAGAATATGGATGAGGAAAGGAACGGCTCATGTTCTCAAACTACTCCTTAATTAGTGTATGATCATCTCAGTCTCACGCTAGCCATGACTTATCCCATCATACTTTTAGTCTTATTTTACTCATAATGTTTCCAACAGTAATCTCAGTCTTATCAATCTACTGTTTATAGTTTCCCATTAACAAGGACAATCATCTAGTCTTATGGCCTTTCTCCTTGTTAAAAACATTCATATGAAAAGTAATTTACACAGGACACGTTTATAAAGCATGTCTTCTGTGTACGTAACAAATGGTCTCACTTATATGGAAATTATTTTAAAATGCAGTTTAATCTATTTCGGTTTCTCTAAGGATAACTCACGCTAGTTTTATATCCTCATTTTATTTTAAGCAACTTTTTGCTAGTCTCACTATAATGCAAGTTCTAGAACGTTTCTTTTACTAATCTCAAAACTCATTCCTTCTTTTTTTATGTTTTCCTCATCTTTTGTCCCTTTGCCAAGTTTATAACACTTTTATACCATCATGATTTTCTGCCTCACTTGTCTCAAAACATTTTCTTCCCTTGTCTTATTTTATGCTAGCTTCATCTATGCTCTCTTTACTATTCTCTCTCTTATTGCTAGTTTTATTACTTGCTGCTTTGCTCATCTCAGAAAGCTTCCTTTTTCTTGTCTTATTACATTATCCTCATCTCACCACCCTCCATCTAGTCTCATATTTTGCTAGATTCATTACTTTCAACATTGCTAGTCTGAGAAATGCAAATCTCTGCTACTTACCTTTTATTCTATGCTTATTTCTGCTTCCTTTGCTAGTCTTATGCTATGCTAATATTAATTTTCCTTCATTAGCAGCAGTCATATTATATTTTTCCCTCTTTTCCCAGGGTACAAGACTGCCTGTGATTTTGTGAACTTCACTATTAGTTCCACTTTAGTTGTGCTAGGATAAAACACTGCCTAGTAAAAGTGTTGTAAAGATGGCGGCCTCACCGTCAATCCTGCTGATGAGCTCCTCCAGTGCCTTCACTTTTTTCTGAATACCAGGCTGAGCAAATGTGTAATTATCCTGTAGAATCAAAACACATGCATTAATAATACTCAGACTCACTGCAACGCCAAATAGCTTTCTGCTAATGCTGCTTTTAATGGCACGCCGCTGTGTAGGACTGATCTTAATTAATTGGAAATATTCTGGGGATTTTTACTTCTCTGCACTATTTCTCTTCATTGTTTTCTCACTTAAAAGGTTTATATTTCTCTAAAGCCTGAAATGGTGATCCAGAGAATATTGGAACTGATGGTTTATAGCAGTTCCAAAAGGCAAATTTAATGAAAACTGGATCAGCCTGATCTTTTATTATTTTTGCATAATTAGAAGTCGTTTTTTTTAATAGAATATTATTCTTAATATCTTTCACTGTTTTATTATTTACTTTTTATGCCACAATATTTCTTGTCTCAGTGTAATGTTCACTTGCGTTTTGGACACTTGCTTAATCTAATTTGCCCACTCATTCTTTCAACCACCCACCCACTCACCCCCTCACCCATTTATTCGCTCAATCACCCACCCAATCGCTTCCTCACTGATGCAGCCACCCATCCATTCAACAACTCACTCACTCTCTGACTGACCCATCATCCCTCCTTCCCTCCTTCACACAACCATTCCTTCACTCAAAGATCCATCCAATCTCTCGGTTTTACTAACTCAACCATCCACCCGCACACCCACCCCCGCAATCAACCTCCCACTCACTCCCCTACTGCCCCATCCACCCACTCACTCACTCACCCACAAACTCACTTCCTCAATAACTTACCCACCCACACACTCACTGAGCCAATCACATACTTTTATACACATTTTTCTTTCTTTTTAATGCTGATTTGCGACAATGACAAGTGCCATACAAATAAAATTTAACTTTCATCACTCTCTCAATCACCCACCCACTTTCATCACTGAGGCACCCGCCCACTCACTCTTCCACTCCCTCCATCATCCAACCACCCACCAGCCCAGTCTCTCACTAACCCACCCACCTACCCACCCGCTCTCTCACTCACTCACTGATCCCTTTGCTTACTACCTAAACCATTCACTTACTCACTCATGCTCCCACCCCATCCATTATCCTTCAATCCACTCACTCCATCACTCCCCAGGCCATTCACACATTTGCTCACCTTTTTGTTCCCTCATCCACTACCTCACTGACCCATCCACCCACTCACTCCCTCGTATTACATGGGAGATTAAGGTCCTGTGTAACTGCTACATAATAACAAGTAGCTTCTCTATTATTTCACTGACCAAAAAGACGAAAGCCCTGCCAACGTGTTTTCTATTAGCTCACAGTACTGAGACTTATAAATTTCAAGATCAAAGTTCAACTAGATAAAGCCGGTGTAATGCGAAACTTTCCCTCCGGGGTACAATCTTTTCTGCAGGGTGAAGTTTATTCGTGTTTGGTCTGACTGTTTGGCCTTCTTCAGCTGCACGAAACAGAAAAACATTTTTTCGCTGTACCAAGAGGTCAAAAATCATAAATAATACTACCACGATATGTTGGCACCCTTGAATTCATCTTCTAGTGTGAAAAACAGGACTTCACAGCAACAGAAAAATGGAAACACTCAGAAAATATACACACACCTGTATGCCATCCAGCAGCTTGCTCATACACCAGAAGCTGTCGGCTTCAATGTTGCGTTGCGTTTCCAAAGGCAGAGCAGCCATTTCAAAGTTCTCCATGTCCTCCTCTGGAAAACACACACACACACAGTCGTTGAACAGATGACAGGTACACACCTACCTCATGTGCTTTAGCTAGTTAGCATTTCCTCAGGGTACACATTTGTGCTTGTGTGCTGAGGTGACACGGGGCTGTCAAAATGCTAACAAACATTGCCAGGGTCTCTAATGTTTCTTCGTCTGTCTTTGTCTCTCTCTTTCTCCACGCTCTTCTAACAGTGGTTACCATTCCTCACACATTAAACAGTTAGTGCTAAATGGTCCTGTTACACACATTATGCCTCATGAGATTCCCCATGCCCTCAGGACACTTGATTCACCACAGGAAATAACATAACACAACGGCGCACACACTTTCGCTCACTTGATCCACTTCTTCATTTTTCTGACTTCGAGTAGAGATACAAAACAAAAAGTAATCTCTTAGCAAAGCTTCGTTGTCTATGGATTTTTCCAGCATTCCTTACGATTAGACTTATTTTCAGATGTATTTACTAAATGCCACTACAACAAAATGCTACTTAAATAACAAGAGCAACTGGCCAACAATTAATCATTAATGCTAATTAAACAACAAATACTCTAATACACTCTCCCTGTTCAGGGTTGCTGGAGGCCTAGAGCCTATCCCAGGGAACTTGGGGCACAAGGTGGTATGATATACCCTGGATGGGATGCCAGTCCATCGCAGGGCAAACAAGCACACACACGCATTCCATCAGACACTACGGCAGAGGTGGAAAGAGTAATAAAATTTTGTACTTAAGTAAAAGTACTGTTACTTTAGTGAACTTTTACTGAAGTAC
>JAQQZS010000039.1:5835548-5846506 GCA_030068045.1 Platyallabes tihoni | reverse complement strand
AGTACAATACTTTAAACAAAACATACTTAAATAAAAGTAAAATTACAGATTTTAAAAACTACTTTAAAAAGTAGAAGTGCACAAAAAATCTACTGAATTACAGTAATGCGCGTAAATGTAATTCATTACTTTCCAACTCTGCACTACGGGCAACTTGGAAACACAGATTAGACTAATTGGACTAATTGCACAGATTGGACTGTGGGAGGATAATCAACTCATGTAGACCCCAACCAAGAATCAAACAATCAAGGATACAGTGTTACACTCCTACTCTTATACATTTATTGTTGATGTTGAGATTACCATCCATACCATCTCTAAAAAAATTTTTTTTAAAGTTCCTTCATTAGACTTTTTTTATTTTTTATTTTATTTCTCTCTTGAAAGCAACAACAAACACAACCTACAAGCCCTGACACTGGAGACTCCTTCCACAAATGTTAAAACATATGCCCTTAGGGAACAGATTACCATGTCAATGATTATACATTTACACTGTTAAATAATATACTATATTTTTGGTAATTATCAGTCTTATATGACATGGCACACCCATCATACAAGTGCCTGTGAATGACTTGTTATTACAGCGTAGTAATGATGAAGTATTAACTGAAACTGAAACTACCATCAGAAATTCTCTTACAGAAAATTAATCAACTTCTGACCAATCAGATTCAAGGCATCCCCTCTCTAAACTAATTTAAGGTGTGTTCCAATCGGCCGGAAGTACCCTGCGAAGTACACTACACAGGGTGTTCAGCCATGTTAAGTGTGATTCCAAATCACAGGAAGCGAAAATGTTCAGGTCATAGGGCAAACGTTGTGGGAAACGAGTGAACAACAGGTCTTCACCTCACCGGAAAAGGGAGTGAAAAAATTCCCATCAGTCATTGCGCCTCGCTGGAGCATGAAAAAATGGAGCTTCGAAAAAGGATTTTATTATATATTTATATTTATTATCATTATTATCGAGGACGACATCATATTAAAAGGACACAAAAATTTACATATTAATTTAAATCAGGGAATCCTTAGTAGTATATAAGCTAGTAATCTGTAAAATAAATCTCTGTACTTGATCTGTAAATGATCTTTAATCATTTATTATTATAATTAATCAATAATTTATTTACAAGTTACATATGTTTCAACGGTATGTTTTATAATGGTATCAGTTTTTGTTTTAATAAATATTCAATATTTAATGTCCGTAGTGTGAAATTTTCACAGCAGCAGAAACAGGTATCTGAGGGGCTTATGTTACCATGGTAACACACGGAGGAAGTGACGTCTGCACTGGTGAGTTTTGTCGGGGGAATGTCTCTTTACCGGCATTCCCTGCAAACGAAGCAGGGAGTAGGGAGCACCCTGTGAAGTACACTTTGGAATGGAACGCAGCCTTAGTCGTAGTCAGTTCCTACCCCATCTTAGGGCCCAAATCAAATCAAAAGCCATCAACCAGGCATGGCGAAAACAGCAGCCAACGCATCTTTTGTCCGAGAGACATGATTCTAGCAAAAGCAGGGTTAGCTCAGCGGTTAAGACGTTGGGACTACGGATCTATATCTACGGATCGGAAGGTCACGGCGCCAAACCGCAGCACCAATGGCTACCACTGTTGAGGCCCTTAACCCTCGACACCTCAGATGTGTAATGAGATAAGTGTAAGTCGCTTTAGATAAGGGTGTCTCTGTCAAGTACTATAAATGTAACTGCATATTTCATCTGATACTGTACGTTAGGGAACAGTGCATCATACAGGACTTGAATGAAAAAGCTATCCATTACAGGCCTACAGGAATGGCCATGGGTAACATCCAAGTGCTAATTTTTCTCTCTAGTGATGTGGAATCCTCGTGGCCTAAACAGACAGTCCCTGGGGCAAATAATGACGTGACAAACACTAGGGGAACCACAAATTGCTGGGAAAATTGGGTCCTGGCACTCATGTAGATCACAGTAGATTACCTTGACCACTTCCACCTACCTAAACATCGCTGCAGACCAAGTACACCTGTTCATAGTAGCAGGAATCGCTTGGATAGAAGGATAACTCATCCTGCCAAGATAGTTCGGAGAATGGTTTGAGGAAGATGATAAAGAGTGCAAGGTTTTGAATCAGCTTCCAGATTTTCCAGATCTTAATCTGATCGAGCATCTGTGGGATGTGCCAGACAAACACGTCTGATCTGTCGAGTCCCCACTTCACAGACTATAGAACTTCAAGGGTCTGCTGCTAACATCTGGGAGCACATGTTCACAGCTTCTTGTCGAGTCGATGCCTTGATGGAGCGCAGCTGCTGTACTTTTTTTGCAATGAAATTATCAAAGTTTTTAGACAATTTATTCACACTAGACTGTAGGATAAACTCCTTTCGAGATTCCCTCTGCTCTGAGGATGCACAACTGATATACATGACAACATACATAAGGTATATGTTGCATTAATATTATTAAAACAGACATTTTGATGTATACATTCAAGAACAAGGAAAATCTATATCCAAATGTATGAAAGCTCATGTTCCACTTTGAACCAAGCATTAGTGTAAACAAAATAAGCTTTTGCTAAACTTTTTGACTAAACAACTTTCATGTAGGGGAAAAGTATTTCTCTCTTTCTCTCTCGCCTTTTAATTACACAGCATTTGTACTGGGGGAAAAATATAATTTCAAAAAAGGAGAAATTCATTAAAATGAGGGCAAATGAAAATGATAAACAGTGAATTAAGGGTCAGTAGCTCAAATCCGAATGTGAAACACTATTGCAGTACACGAGCAAAAATTTAAAAAGAAGTCATTATTGCTTTTATACCTCAATGGTGTATTTGTGAGAGTACATCAATTGCACGAGAGAGAGAAAGAGAGAGAACAACAAGCCGAACAGATCTGAGCATATGTGAGGCCGTTCCAGATGTCCTCTTAGACCCTGAGAGAGATTTGCATTGCAGTGAGAGCATCTGGGAACGGCAGGAGAAGCTGAACAGGTGTTTGGACAGAACAGAGAGGGGGAAAAAGGCAAACGGGTTATGAAGGAAGACGTACCGGTCTCTGTGTCACAGGGATGTCACAGGTCTTTAGGCTAAGAGTGTCACGGCTCTCCTCCCACCCACCCCCAGAACACCCCTAGAACACCCCTGCTGAGCTTCACTGGACTCTCACACACTTACACACAAAGCCATTTGTACCATGCAGTGACAATCATGTTTAAGGATTAAAAAAATAAAAACTCTGAGGTTTTAGTACTCACAAAACTCTAAGCATCTTAAAGGAATGGAGTCACTGTGCCATGCTTCACCGATCTTATCCTATCACAGACCACAGGAGCGCACGCACACACACACACTTCAGGTGAATCTGCAATGCAAATGTGTCCAGTCAGGAAAATAACTACAGTGCCTTTTTATTGTGACACAAACAATAATTAAGGCAAAAAAAAAAGAAAAATATGGGGGTGCACATAAATATTCATTGCTTTTGCAATAAAAACCCTAAATAAGCTGCGGTCCAACCATTTAACTTCTAGAGTCCCATAATTACTCAATTAAGGTCCACTTTTGTGCAATCAGTGTCACATGATCGGGTACATAATGTATAAATACATAAATATGCTTGGTCTGAAAGTCTCCCGAGTCTGCAACACTACTACGCATACAATGCGATGGATGACCAAGCAGCTCTCCAAACACGTCACAGGCAAAGTTGTGAAAAATGTAATGGTCAGAGTTGAGTTATTAAACAATATCCAAAAAACTCTGAACAACCCATGGAGCACCATTAAACCAACTATGACTAAATGGAAAGAATTATGGCACTACAACACACCTGACAAGAGAAGACCGCCAGTCAAAACTCAAAGACTAGGAAAAAGGGCATTAATCAGAGATGCAACACAAAGGTCACACTGAAGGAGTTGCAGCGGAGATGTAAATAGATGCCCATAGGACGATTTTAAACCACAAAGAAGAGCTTTATATAAGGGTGGACAAGGAAAAAAAAACATTGCTAAAAGACAAAAATAAGGGCATACAGTAAACGCACCCTTGTGCGGCACAAACCCATCACCCTAAGTACAAGATCCCTAGAGTGAAGCATGGTGGTGGCGACATTATGCAGTGGGTATGCTTTTCATTGGGGGACCGGACTTGTTAGGAACAATGGATGACCCTAGATACAGGGCAATTCTGGAAGGAAACCGGTTTCAATCTGCCCAAGATTTGAAACTGGAACAGAGGTTTATCTTTCAGCAGGACAATGACCCTAAACATACTACACTGGAGCGGTTTAACCTCCTGGGACCTGGACTCTATTGTTGTGTACCTTCTCCTCACTGTTTCTCTTTATTAGCACCAGATATCTATTGCACTTTATCAATGTCTTTAAACGGGAACAGGTTTGGCAAAGGAATAATACCCAACGGTCCTCTTATGAGGCTCTTACGAGGATATAAACACAGTGTAGTTTGGAGAAAATGTGAAGTCTACATATGACAATAGTGGGGTTTTAAGAGGTTCAAGAGAAATTTAAATGCCTTGGAATTGCCTAGTCAAAGCCCAGACCTCCATGCAATTGAGAATCGGTGGCATGACTTGATTTCTGTACACCAACTGGACCAGTTTTGCCTTGAAGAATGGGCAAAAATCCCACTGGACACCTGAGTACATGCCTACCTTCCAGATTAGTTTTTTTGTGTGTGTGTCTTAATAATTGTTTGTGAGGGCCTCTGAGTGGTTCAGTGGTAAAGTGCTCACCCTATCATCCGGAGATCTCAAATTCGATTACCAGGTGATGCTGTAACCACTCGCAGCCGGAGGTCTAGAGAGAGCTGATTGGCCGAGCTCTCTCAGAGGGGAGGGATGAGAGGTACTTAGTGATCCCACATTAATCACGGCTCTACAGCCAATCAGGGGCGTCTGTGAGCTCACGCAAGCGGAAGGAGCGGATAGAGCTGTCCTCCGAGAGTGTTACGCCGCCCCCAGCGGTGTGCGAGTGAGCAGTTTGAAAAGATGCGGTCGGCTGGCGTCACGTGGTTCAGAGAAAACACGTAATAGTCTTCGGCCCTCCCGACTGAGTGGTAGTAGAAGCCTTAATGTGGTGCCCTTTAGTGACGGGGAGGAAATGGACATGATGAATGTTTCTATTCCGATTCCCAAGAAAGTTAGTGTCTGTGTAAACGCGCATACTGGTGTGGTTAAGATCACTCTTTGTTCAGTCTCTCATCTTAAATGTATTTGTTACTGTATTCGCATGGATCGCCATCACTCTTCTCAGACTTGTTCAGGATCTGTGATAACTTTTAGTGACACAGTAGTGGGTTGAGTTTCCCAGCAACTTTGGTTGCAGGAACTTAAAATCCTATTAGAAGCTATGATTTGTTCGATTATACACGTTACATCCCAATACAAACTGGTACATGTTTATGTTTTGGAAATGGATTTTAAATATGCAATAGCAAGAGACACACAGCTGCACTTCCTCTCATTATGATGATTATATTTGTTGGTGGAAATATCTGATGCGCTCCACTCTCCTATTGCGTTTTCTTATTTGTTTGTCGAGGAACTCGTTTCTGTGCTGTCAGCATGATTGGGTGTTATTTTATAGAGCGACATGACTAGTTGTAATTAGAGACCGGGGGAAAAAATCGATTCAGTGATGCATCATGATTCTTTTGTTTGGCAATTCATGTATCGGCACAGGGACTAAAAAAAAAACAAAAACAAAAACAAAAAAAAAAGGTTTTTAAAAAACATTTATTTGCATTAATACAGTATGTTGCCATTCTGCTACAATCCATTCATATTCATACGGCACAGCAGTCTGGAGCAATTTATTTGCCAAGTTTGTTAAAAAAATTGTCACAAAAATTAGCATGAAATTAATATAGAATCAGGATATTTATACACAATCCAATCACAATCCAAATTGTAGTGGCATCTTGGTATCGCGATAATATTGTATCGAGTGGTTCGTGGTGATTCCCATCCATAGTTGTTAGTTTTTACGACTGTGAATGATTAACAGTGTAAACAATATGCTTACAGTAGAGAGGAATCCTGCAAGGATTTGCATTATTCCTGTTAGTTGATACCAATATTTTACACTACTGATCTGTTGAATTCTCAGTTTTGTCTGCTCAGATGGTGTTGGTTAATTTTATATAATCGCAGCCCAGACAGTAGTTTCTATTAGGTTTCTATTAATTTACTCAGTTTAATCAGCGGCACTGTCAAAAGCACCCTGAGCAGCTGCATCACTGTCTGGTTCGGGAATTGTGCCATCGCAGACCGCAAGACCCTACAGCGGATAGTGAGAACAGGCGAGGTGATCACTGGGTCTCTCTTCCCTCTGTCACAGACATCTACACCACACGCTGCATCCGCAAAGCCACCAGCAATGTGGCTGATCGGACACACCCCTCTCACTCACCCTTCACCCTCCTGCCATCTGGAAAACGGTACATCACATCCAGACTGTGTAACAGCTACTTCCCACAATCCTCAACAAAAAGGGGATGGATTGAAACGTACGCACACAAACACACACTTAGATAAACACAATCACCTCATACAATGAGACTGGACTGATAAACACAGGCTCAAACACACTGGAAGGTGAAGGGTGATTGAGAGGGGTGTGTCCGATGAGCCACATTGGTGGTGGCTTTGCGGATGCAGCGTGTGGTGTAGATGTCTGTGACAGAGAGAAGAGAGACCCAGATGATCACCTCGCCTGTTCTCACTATCCGCTGTAGGGTCTTGCGGTCCGCGATGGCACAATTCAATACAATTTTATTTGTACAGTGCTCTTAACAATGGTCATTGTCTCAAAGCAGTGTTACACAATCAAAAGAAATGATAGAAGTTTGTACGAAATGTGAATGTGTATGAATTCAAATGATTAGATTTTGAGATCTGATGAGAAAGCCAAGGGCGACGGTGGCAAGGAAAAATATACAAATAAAATTGAATTGAATTAAACTATTACTAAATATTGCATTGTGTTGTTTTGTTGTCTTGCTTCTTGTTTGCACATTTGCTTGTGCACTTTAGGTTGCCTTTTGCTGTCTTTTGTATAGTAATTAGATAGTTTTGTTAATTAATGGTGTGAATTTGGTTTGTCTTAGCTAGTCAGCTAATTAGATGTCTTAGTTAACTAGTTAGTTCTGGTAATTTATGTTATATGTACTGTATGTTGCACCTTGTTTCTGGAGGAACGTTGTTTCGTTTCACTGTGTCCTGAACTGAATTTGGAAAATATTGAAATGGCAATAAAAGCCTACTTGACTTGATACGAGGGATTTACCCGAAATTCACATAAGTAGTTAAATTTGCACATGTCGGTAAAATAAAACTTCCTCTATACCAAAAGGTACTACTCAACGTAGTCTCTCCATAACATGTCAGGCCAACTCTCGAAGTCTTGCTGCAGCTGATGGTCTCCCATTGTGTGGTTTGTCTTCAGGGCTGGTTTCCCCTTTTTTAAACCTCCTTCATCCATCTGTGCGCAGTGCTCTTGTCAACGGTGTCATCGCTGTAAACATTATGCATTGCAGTGGGAGACCATCAACTGGGGATTTTTAAAGAGGATTCGAGAGTTGGGATCAATGATGACCAAAAAAAATTAAAAAGCACGGCTTGTGATGATGAAGACTATGTTGAGTAGTTGCTTTGTATAGAGGAACCTGTGCAATATAAATGACCTGTTTCAGTTAATATAATGAAAATTATGCCTACTTTTGCATTACTTTCAGTACAGCCCTCTATATAGTTTCTTATGTTTAATAATAAATGGATTAAAATGCAAGTTGTTACTTAAAATAAAAATGAGGGTTTCTTTAAGGAGATTTCTATTTAATCTTCATATAAGGGCTTTCAAAGTTTTCGACTACAGTTAAATCTTCAGAATGGAGCACGTTTGTTTTCACTTTCCAGTTTTTTAGTAACATGACAAGGTATTCCTTTTATATTTAAATATACTGTATATACTTCAACAAAGAAAGAAAGCAGCTGGTGATTGAGCGGTAATTTAAAGTAAGATGACTGACAGCAGGCACTATGTTTTTGTGTGGATGTAACTACATATGAATAAAAGTACAGCAGCATATTCATTAATTAGCATATTACAGCGAGACGACTGTTGATTATTTTTCTCTCCGTGTCCGAATCGTTTTTTCCTCTTGTATTTATATTTGAAATTTTCACATTAACTTGCCTCAGGAGTTCTTTATACTGTATAAAGCCAACAGATTAGATTAGTGTGACTTGCAGGTTGTTCATGATGAGACAGCTTTTCATCTGAAATACAGGACAGCGTTTAACTGTGCAGCATGCCCCCATGACAAGAGGATCTGGTACTCAAAAAGGAAAAAGTAAGAGACAGCTGGAGTTAACGAAGCTTTGAATTTGAGTTTATAATCTTGTGATATTTTGTTGTGTTGGTCTAATTGGGCTTTTACATTATTTACTTGCGAGATATCAAATTATTCGATTCATGTAAGAGTTTCTTCTATTTTTTTTGTTTTAAGACCTAGATTTGACATTTTTACTTTATTCCGTTCCCCACACTCACTCTCTCTCTCTCTCACACACACACACACACACACACACACACACACAAAACACTTCTCATATATAAATGCTATGGCTTATCAATACTGACACTTTCGATCAAAAGGGCGTTGCGACTCCTGATCCTGCTGGCTTCTCTTTTTAAAACACTTCACTTCCCACTATTAAACTAGCGCAGTAGAACCGAGACTGCTTTCGCACACACTCAGAGATACCGACACACACCGATAGACACTGTCCTCTCTAAGGAGCCTCTCAGGGACAGCAAAAGCGAGACTTGCAGTCCTAGAAAGTCACCGAGCCATGCAGCTCCCGAGTACCTCAGAAGAACAATGATACAAAGAGAGCAGGATGGGGATTAAGCACGGAGTGATTGGGGGGGGGGGTTTCTGATTGGCTGAGAGCTCTGATCGCACACACGTAAGAGTGGCCTCACCTGCTTTAAGAACCCTGAAGATCATTCAAGCTCATTCAACCTGAGCTTCTGGCTTAGTCTTACAGCCTTAGACACGCGCACACATGCGCGCACACACAAATCAGGACCATGGAGGCCCAAACAGAACAGAGAGGCGCATTAGGATGGAAAACCTACCTTTCAGTAATGAGTCTCGGGAAGAACTGAGGGAGAGAGAGTAAGAGAGACAGAGAGACAGAGAGAATGACCAGGAATCGATCAGTGCTCCGGGTAATCTTAGGCTGCGTCCCGATCTGTGTAGACCGGTGACATTGCAGGCTTGGCACACATGGGAAGAGATCAATGCACTCCTTTTTGTTCTGCTGTAATCCTTAACTATCTAGAAGTAATTAACCTTCACAGCAGAGGAGAGGAAATAAATAGGCAGGGGAGGGAGGAAGTCTGCGGAGCGCCAAAGAATAGCAATGAGACAGACGAGCCTCCGATTTTCCTCTTCATTGGCTGAACAGATCTCCGTCCATAGGCAGGCTACCCAACCAAAAACACATGCACTGGAGATTTACTGGAAAACCTGGCATCAGTAGCTTAGAGACCACGACTGCATTAGGCATTTCTTTTTTTGTTGCTGTAGTTGCCCTAAGAAATAAACAAATCCTGGGCCAAAATCTAGGCCACAGGATCAATCTAAGACTTTTTTTTTAAAGGGACTTCAACCAACTCGTAAAAATTTCTGATTGGCGTTTAATTCCCAGCAAGAAGTAAACTTCTCACCATGGCTCGCACTGGCCTTTTTAAAATTTTTCCCCTGCTTATGCTAATTCAACATTTAGATAATGTTCGCTTCAGTTTAAATAAAATCCGTATTGTCAGAGTGACCCCATTTTAACCATCATGTATGAAAAAAAAAAAGAAAAAAGAAAAAAAAAAGAGTTAATCATACATTTAAAAAAGATTACTCCAGGTAAAGAAAGCAGGTTGTAGCATACAGTAAAAGTCACCAGGTACGGCTCACCTATTCTACAACCGCTAGAGAAACAGGAGGGTGAAGGCTATCATTTCTAAAGGTGTGAATCAAAAGTAGACTTTTGATTCGATATGAATTTTGGCCATTGCAATTTTCTATTTTATACAAGATGCTTATATACATATACAGTATATATGCACTGTTTGTCTAATTTGTCTTAAGCAGCTTAAGTAGCTAATAAACACTGAAATGCTATGTAACTTGTGTTAATTAAATGACATGTCAAGACCAAAGCGAAAATCTTTTTTTTTTCCTGCCAATCTTCCATTACACAAATTAGTCCACTAGTTAGCGGGATTGCACCAACTGAACTGCAAAGAAGAAGAAGCAATGCTCACAGAACATGAGTACAGTAACACCTTGGATTGCGGTTTGCGAGCCTTTAGCTTCACACACATACACAGCACCTGCGCGCATGAACGGAAACACTTACCTGTCGAGATTTATTTTTATAATTTGTTTTATTTTTACTGTATATTTTGTATTAATTATTTTTATGTCTTTACTTTTTTGGGCTGTGGAACAAATAATCTGAATTTCCATTATTTCTCATGGGACAATTTGCTTTGGTTTACAAGCATTTTGAAACACATGCCTGCTTACTGGACGAATTATGATCGTAATCCAAGGTTCCACTGTATTTGGGAAGGAGATGGAAACATTTTTTGTTTTTCCAAAAGCTGTGGTATATTTTCATGGAGCTCATCTATATGAGACGTTTGCAAGTTTACCAAAATAATTTAAAAAGCATAAATCGATTCTAAACCGCTAGACAGACCTACCAGGGGCTTCATGTATAAAACTTTGCGTAGACTTCATCCTTAAAGTGTGCGTACGCATATAAGGCAGAATTTGCGTACGCACAGAAGTTTTCAGATTTATAAAACCGTACGTACGTCAGAACCTGCGCAAGGTTCACTTTATAAATCACAATTATCTGAAT
>JAQQZS010000039.1:5752127-5771818 GCA_030068045.1 Platyallabes tihoni | reverse complement strand
GGTGACCATTTTCGCATTAAAACATCATTATCAAAGAAGTATGCCATTGAGTGTTGAGGTAACTCAGCACTATCTACAGCTGCAGCAATACAACGAGAGAGAGAAGTGTCGGATTTCTGAGCGGCAACGAGCTGCTCTCGCCCAACGCCCCATGTAGCGACATCATAATAACTATGTATAACTATGAACGCCAACATCAACGTCATAAGACAGAAAGAGGTTTGGCAAAAGAATCATATCTAATTGCACTTGTAGAGATAATGTGCCATGTGGGACTTGCGCGAGATTTCAAGCACAGTACGGTGATGAGACTCTTATCCGCAGTAATGCACAACCTCATACTGCCCACTGCACCACTTGCACGTTACAGGAACTCGCCTGGGAGTTATTGCCACATCCCCATACATCAATGACCATGCTCCAAGCCATTCCCACACGTTTGCGCTATTAAAGGGGTTCCTGGGAGGCCAGTGTTTAAGAGGTGAAGCAGGGCATAGCGGGGGATTAAATAGAGAAATAAGGGTAGTTTTTACTCATAATGTGCTCTATTGTTCTGCAGAATCAAACGTCCCGGTTTGACTCGAACATGCACGTTACATATTTACCCTTATGAAAATCACAGCGTTTAGTGCAGAGTACAGGAGTGCAGAGTACAGGATATGATGATTGGCACTTTTCGTCAGAAGTAATGTATGTGGTCCAAACGCTTCCTTTTTTTCGTCTTTTACAAAATCCTGCGGGAAAGACAGTGTCTAGGTTCCTACATGGGTTTTATGGTTGTTGTTGTTTTGTCTTATGGATATTGTTTTTGTTATTGTCTGCTGTATAATCCAAGATAATACAAGGAATCAGGTTGAAAATTGCACTTGCCATAACAAAAAGGAAAAGCAGATGGAAAACGTGCTTTGTCATAACTACTCAGCCTACACAGTTTCTTTAATCTGCTCCTGGATTTGCTGATATTTGTAATTCTTCACATTTTAAGTGTTAGACAGATCGTTGCTTGATGGTTTTGATTTATTGGTATTGATGTTGGAACATGTCCCATTAACTGACATGTCAAGCGTTTTGTCCGCTTCAGAATTCAGAATGCTGAATCATGGCTGTTGCATGTCCCATGTTCGGTCACCGTCTGGGCTCTTATCCAGGATCTCCTACTTCCCAAACTTTGGAAATTTTAATGATGATCCATGATGTCCTAAGATTGGCCGGTGTCTAATCTAGAAATACACTAAATGGGAAAAAAATTTATTTTATTTATCAGGTGTTTCAATCAATCAGACCTTTTATCCCCAGCAAAGGGGAAATCTTAATGCTTCAGCATACCAAGACATCTTGGACAATGCTATGCTTCCAACTTTGTGTTAACAAAGGAAAGGCCCGTTTCTATTCCAACATGACATGTTTTGATGAGTTTGGTGTGGAAGAACTTGACTGGCCCTAACACAGAGCCCTGACCTCAATCCCATCGAGCACCTTGGGGATGAACTGGAACGGAGAACATCTCGTCCAACATCAGTGCCTGACCTCCTGAATGCTCTACAGAATGGGCACAGAAACACTTCAAAATCTTGTGGACAGCCTTCCAAGAAGAATGGAAGCTGTTATAGCTGCAAAAGTGGGACCAACTCTATATTGAATCATAAGCTTCATCACCATGTCATTGCAGGTCCGGCCAATTAGTGTACATTAGCCAATTAGTGTACATTCCTTGCACCTGGATAGTGTCCTAGTCTGAAATGCTTTTCTGCTCACCTCTGTTGTAAAGAGTGGCTAATTTGGTTTAGCTTGAACCAGACTGCTCATTTTCCTTTGATCACAGCCATGAACAGAAATTCAGAGCTGCCACTCCCTGGAGGTTTTCGTAACCCTATAACATGTACATTTCCCACAAGCTGGAGTCAAGTTATCCATTGATTTTCAAGGATCAGGCGGTTCCACTCGCTGAATGTTCACAGGAACGACTGCAGTGGGCATAGAGCCACCTCAACCGCGACCGTATGGACTTGAAACGTTTGCACCATTCCAATGTATTGTTTTACTGCGGTAGAGTCTCATCACTGTACCGTGATGAGCTTAAAGTTTTCTGTAATAGTCCGTCGTTTTTACGACTTCCTTCACCATAAACTTCATCACGAGTCCCAGTTTGACTCTAACACCCCTCATATTATTACACAAGCAAACTACACTTAAATTTACAAAAATGTAAATGCAGAGAACTCCCGCATGGAGAACATGCACCTGAACTCCACTCGCACCAGGAAACCAGGATCGAACCCGGGATCCTGGGGCGACGAGGTGACAGCGCTACTCACTATCACAAACAGTAAGCAGCTGATCATGCAAGGTTGAAAGGTTCTACGTACACATTGACACAAAAATTGCACAATTGACCAGCCCCCCCCCCTTGATCAGGAAATCAGTGATCACATCACTCATCTCCGATCCAGAGGTTCACCTTGTTGAAATTTTTGAAAATATTATACTCTGGATCAAATATGAGCAATGTGATCATGAGGCTGGTCAAGGCTGCATTTTGTCAGTGCAGTTTTTGTGTTACGTGATCTAAGGTAGTCTTTGAATCCCTTACGACCCCAAGTGAAAACTGAACATTATGATTTTTTTTTATGACTGACGGGAAAAGAATGCAGGATGTACAGTAAAAAAAAAAAAAAAAAACATTTGTTTCTGGTAATTTTTTTGATTTAACCTCCTTTTCATAAGCAATTAAAACTAAGATGATGGATGAAAGTGCAGGGCAGAATGTGCTTTTTAACATTTATGCAGCAAATGTTAGCAACATGGAGCCCCCGATGGTGTTTAGGGACTTTGTAATAGAATTTTGCTTCACGCCCCCCCCGACCTTCTTCCTTCAAGGATTCTTTCCTGTTAACTGTGTTAGTAACCTTATCAACGTTGACAGTTGTGCTCCTGGCAATTCTTCATCCTACAGTATTAACTTAAGTTCTCTGCATTTTTTTTTTTTTTTTTTTTACGTAAAAAAGAACTGCTTTACTTACTGCTCACTTTTTACATCTCCAATTATACAAAGTACTCTTGATTTGATTTATTTATCTGGCGAAAACCTAATAAAGGAGTTCATGACAACCACATTCAGCATATAAAAAAATATTTATTGAAACTTGTGTAAAAAAATAACTCCCTAAACAATTTACAATCACTAAATCAAATAAAAATCCAAGCTGCAGTCATGCAACTAGAGGTGAAATTCTGAACATGTAGACGTTTGTGTGACATACAATGACATTCGTCTAAGGATGCACAGCAAACAATTAAAGAAAAAAGAAAAAAAAAAGAAAAAAATAAATCAGTAGACTTTTCAGTACTCCTTGCATCAGACAATGGAAGTATATTTACATGCATGTACAAGTCTGCTCAAATATGGTAAAATAAACTTAAATAGGTGGTGGACCCTTCAGTGTGGAATGACAAAATGTCAAACAAAAACTATTTTGCTATAAATAAATAAATAATTCCACTTAGATTTCATTTTTTCAAGAAAAACATTCAAATAAATATTACCTACACAGGCCTTATCTTGGAATTTAGAGTCATAAGACCATTAAATATTTACAGTATTGACAAAACAAATGTAGTTCTCATGTTGTAGTTGCATTGCTGTGTGCGTCTATATTGACAAGTGGTAGTTGTGTTGAGAGTTACTGAGTCAGGATATATGAGAGAGAGTGACAGCGAGAAAGAGAGAATGAGTAAGAGAGGTACAGAGGTGTAGGACGGTCATTCTGCACAGGTTATCTGAGGTCATTTTGGTAACTCTCTGCATAGCGCAGATGAGATGGAAGCAAGAAAACTGTGACATCTGGATAAGGAGCAGTGGTACAGTGGCTATTACTCAATTCAAGTATTTATTTCCGACACTCACACGCACAAGGCACTAAATGAGAGCTTGTATCCTCCACTGTGGAGGGTTCTCTCAGTCCGTTCACAGACATGCCTTTACTCCAGCATCGCACGAACCGCTTCAAGTTTGCAAAATGTCGCACCTTACACGGCGGGTTGCCCCTTCCTGGGCCGGACTCTGCTTTCAGGAGCGGGATGTCGAACATCCCGAACCTCCCCGGCTCACCCATAAACAGCTGCCTTTTGTTTCAACCAAATAAAAACAAACATTTTTCAACGTTCGTTTCCTGCGCTGCTCAGTTCAGAGGGTGGCCATTGGCTCGCAGCTGGGTGATGTAGTGTTGAGTCACTAGGTAGTGAGTCACTTGCACACTGTGACTGCCTCGTGGCTCAAACTGTGCAGCCGGATCTCTGTGGTGTCTGTAGGGGGCGTTGATGTGCTCTGCATCCAGGGGTGGTTGATAATGTCCTCAAAAGATGGACGCTCGGCAGGACGCAGAGACAGACACCATTTGATGAGCTGCTGGCAATCTGCAAAGAGGGGAGGAAGAAAAGCGTAAATGACTTGTATGATGTATACCAAAAGTCACGTTATGTCTCGTTTTATAGTTTTTAATTACTTGTACTCTATTGCATCGTGTTATCATAAATGTTTAAATTGTTATTAAATTGCATCCCAATTAGCGTACAAAGATAAATTTTAAAAAAATCTTAATCCGTGAGCCTTACCAGCTGAGATGCGACGCCTGAAGAGGACTTGACCCCGCACGATTTCTTCATCCTGCTCGAATGGGATATCTCCACACACCATGTCATACAGGAGAATCCCCAGAGACCAAACAGTCGCTGACCTTCCATGGTACCGGTGGTATTTGATCCATTCTGGAGGGCTGTACACACGTGTACCTGCATGTGAGAAAGAGAACAAACAAAAAATTTTTTTAATCTCCAACTCAATTACATCCGAGTTAGCTTGATGCAAGAGGCATGTTCACCCTTCTGTTTTCTTTGCAAAGAGCAAACACTAATAATAGTAAAAAAAAATAAATTTAAAAAAGGGAGATAGAGAGAGAGAGGTGGGGCTCAGAGCAGGAAGTGTGCTCAGGCGGATGTGTTTACAAAACATTACTACTGCACGCGAAGCCAGGTGAACCTACGCAGTCACGTGCCGTGTGCACGAGGCGGGGCGGGAAAACCGGTTGCCACGTGACTTGTGTTTACAAACTTTGAGTTGTAGCGACGCCGCGTGTCGCCAAAAGGGGGCGCTGGGTACTATCAACAAAATACGACGAGACTCTGTGTATTTATGACTGGAAAAAAAACGTGACTTCGCGGCATCTGACCTCCTCGTGCTGAATCCTGTTTAAGAGCTGAAGGTCACCATGCTTTCCCTCCCCAATTCTCTCTCCAAGATGCACACATCCCATTTAATAAAAAATGTGCGTTGCATTAAGAGAATGCTCTTACCGTCGAAGTCGGTGTACACGGTGTCCTTGAGCAGCGCTCCTGAGCCGAAGTCGATGAGTTTGAGCTCGCCGGTGCGCAGGTCGATCAGAATGTTCTCGTCCTTGATGTCGCGGTGCACGACGCCGCTCGCGTGGCAGTGACGCACCGCCTCGAGCACCTGGCGGAAAAAGCCGCGCGCAAGCTCCTCGGGCAGCGCGCCTTTCTCTGTGATGAAGTCGAACAGGTCCTTCACGGACTCCGGACGCTCCATGACGATGATGAAGGCGTCCGGGCGCTCGTACCAGTCCAGCATCTTGATCACGCCGCGGAAGCCGGTGCCCACTTTCTTCAGCAGGACGATCTCCATGGGCACGCGCGCTCCGTTGGGCTATAATTTAAAAAAGAAAAAAAATTATATAATAACGTTTAAAAAAAAAACAAAAAAAACAAACGCACGACAAGTATTATTCTTTGCATTATTATTATGACTCACCAGTTCTCCCCATTCGGTCACGCGCTCCTTAGCAACATGCTTGATAGCAACCTGAATTTAAAAACAAACCGTTACAGGTTAGCTGTTAAAGTTTATACGGTATATGTTTTTTTTATTGTATATATAAACACTATACATATATAGTGATTAATAAATCAGACATAAAGCAGAAGCGTACGTACCGGGGCTCCGTCGGCTATCCGCAGGCCGGCGTACACGGTCCCGAACCCGCCGCTTCCCAACACAGAGCCGACCTGATAAACCTTCTCAAACGGCTCCTTCTCCTTCACTGGAATCACAAACAACCTCATTTAAAAGAGAGGCAAAAAAAATCGCCATATAGTGTAATACAATCAGTCAAATCCATGTTTTTTCCCCTTTCCACCCCTCGTCTTTAGCTTAAATGCTAATCATCATAATGTCCGCAATGGCTCGCGCGCCATAAGAGGGGAGAGACAGAGACACAGAGAGAGAACAACACAACACAACGCGTCCTCTAACCTTGGTGCACTTGGAGCTGGATATTCGCAGGCATGTCGACGGCTGAAATATGCGCGAACGTGTTCAGCTTGGACAGGAGCATTGTAGAAATCCGTAGAAAGGCAAATATTCACAGAAAAAATTATTCCACAAAACAATCGTGAGGATCCTCCACCGGAGATTAGGAATAGACGCCGCTGGAGTAGGAGTAGGAATCCACGCTGTGGTCGGAGGTGGGCGACAAAAAAAAAGCCGGTTTTAAAAAATAAAGCAGATTTATGGCTCGGAATTAAAACCTGAACCTGAAATATAAAAGAAACAAAATATTTGTATTACAGGAAAATAATATAACCGTGCCTGTTTACTCTCTTCGCACAAACACAAACCCGGCTTTCTGAAAGCATAAAGGCGGGGCGCGAGTCTCTTTATACACATAGTGCAGAGCGTACTCTTGGCGTCACGCGTGGCTCCGCCCACCAGCGCCGCTCGACCAATAAGCACAAAGTTCCCCATTGTACGCTCACGTCAATCAAATATGAAAATAAACGAAAAAACGTAGGCCGGCGAGACGACGTGGCGGGAATCAAAACGCGCCAAATGCGTTCACCTCGTGGTCAGGCGGAGACAGGAGACAAAACTTTGTCACCCCCAACCCCCTCCCCCCCGCCTCCAAAACAAAAGAGTGATGGCATCAACAAAGTTTTATCTACTGGGTCAAAGTTATAGAGTTTAATCTGTGAGGACAAAATTAAGAACTGATAAATGCTTTTGTTTTCTTCCATAAACTACAGATGAGGCTTAAAAAGATTTTTATATTATGCTAGAATTTAATTAGCATCTCGCATTTGGCACAATTATGTACATACAGACTACTAATCGTAGAGAGCTAGAAAAAAGTGATAAGAAATTTTTATCTATATATCTATCCATCTCTCTCTCTCTCTCTCTATATATATATATATATATAGCATCCATTTTTATTTGTATCATTTTAAAGCTTTTAATTATTTAAATAATTTATGGTGTACAGTATATCTGTTAAGGTAAACTCAGTTTTATCTAGAAAGATTAAATATAGGTTTATTGTCCTTACTTCTACCTATTGCAGTCAGCTCTATTGTTTCAGCAGCCCTCAAACATTCGGTGAGGAATGCTTGTGACACGCTTACAATGTGACATAAACGTTGATGATGACTCTGCCTACTGTTACATCTGTGCAGAACGTCTTTGACAAGCCTGTGACGGAACGAACTGTGCAAACGCATATTCTGTATCATACAGTATGTACACACACACGCACATGCACATGTTGATGCCCTTGAATTACATTTACCATACATTTCACAATTTTAAATGATCCTAAGCTGTTACAATAATGTACAGCGTACTAGTCATACAGCATGTGATGAAATGACAACATATGGATAAAAAGTCTGAGCCCTTGTTAATGCCTGCATCATTGCAGACATCAGACTTGACTCACAGTCCCGTCTTCTGATGTTGATGACTCTCCTGTTGTTGTTATTGTTGATTTTTTTTTTAACTGTTAGATGAGGGTGGTTGGGTGTGGGTGTGTGCGTTTATGAAGATCTACAAAGAAAAACAAAACCTCATTAATCTCAAATCTCTTCTTTGAAAGTCCCTTCCCTGTCCACGTCCCTCCAGCTTTATTTAGACAGCGAACAATGGCAGTCACACCACCGGAGCGCCGAGGAAGATGGGCGCATACCAGGCATTCTTTCAAATTGGGTGGCCGCGTTCAGACTCGGCAGCAGGATGTGGGAAACTCGAGATAAAAGACTCCCATTTACCCCCAACCCCCCAGCCTGCTCCTGCACTTTCCCGCCATAGCACTGGTTGAATGGTAAATGCACTCGATGCCCTCTCACTCTCCACGTTTTTACCCCCTCCCTTTCTCAATGTCTATCCCCACCCTGTCCCCTCTTTCCCTCTCTCAACCTTCTCTACTCTTGTCTATACTTCCACCCTCACCTCCCCCTCCTCTCCCTCTTGCTCTCTTTATGTCCTCCTCCAAATTCTGTAGTAGGCTATTCTTTACCTAAAAATAGCTTAAATTACTTCTCTCAAACTTGCTTTGTGCAATTAGCCCACGCTCTAATAATGCAGCAGACTAACTGCAATGCCACGCAGCTTGTCTCTCTGCTTTGAATTCACTCTCTCTCTCTTTTTGCCTTCAGTTTGCTTAGCCGAATGATTCTGATCAAAAAGACAAATTTGGATGATTCATAACAAGCTTGGGCTTTTGCGTTGCTGAGTAATGACCTGTTTTTGGAACTCACTCAGCATCCTGTTTTTGTTCAGTTCGGCAGAACTGACTCACTCTGCTGGGTGATGATCGATGACTGAGCAGCGTGGCAGACGGGCATCCGTACAGCCTCCGCGCATACACACACACACTCACACAGACACGAGGGGAGTGTGAGATTGCTTATGATGTGTACGTCAGTTCATCATTCAAATGGACCGGCGTCGCTTCCTAAACCAAAGAGCTAGTGGCCGAGGTTCTGTAAAGACATCCATATCTGGATTTATTGATGTTCTTCCTGTCTAAAGAGTAGCCGTCTAATAAATATTAACAAGACATAAAGTGCTATATGGAAGAGGCTGGTTTATCTCTTTCATGGGAGGGATAAACCTGAATCCATTTGAAATAGAAATAGAGACACAGTGGGGATCTTGTGTGAAGAGAGAAAGTATGAAAGGAATGCTGAATTCAGGAGATCTGTGGGTGCTCGTTCAGCAGAGGGATAGATAGAGGGAGGGAGGGAGAGAGAGAGAGAGAGTGACAGGCACACGTTGCCTTGGTTCATCTGATAGGTAGCGTTATCTCTGAGCCATGCTCCTCAGAGGATAACGATGACACTTCAACCGCCTGTTAGACACTGACCACACATACTCGTTTCACTGCCAGGAAAGTCTCAGTGACCCTTATGAAGTCAGAGGAACTCTGACCGCGAATCACACCTTTGCTCTAGAAAGGCAAGATGTTTTCATTCTGCCTCGTAACGAGCCGAGAATGAATTAGCTCACACTCCACGAATTTGCGTCCGTATTAACCCACATACTGGATGCATTACGCAAAATAAATAAATAAATAAATAAATAAATAATTGTGACTAGGCTGGCGAACTAACCAGTTCATACTGTCATTATAGAGCTTGCGGAGTTGATGTCACACAACATGTCATTTTCGTGTCGGTGCTATTTTTGGTGGATGAGACATTATTACCTGTGTGTTGGAAGGTGTTGAGTAGCTCAATTTCGGTAAGTGAAAATGACGACAAATTATAAATGTGTCTTTACATTAGGATGTTACAATATACACCTTGCCAATCTGGCTGGTTATTTAAGCTAAATTGGTAACATCACAATAGCCAACCTGTCAAAAGTACATTCACACCTTTAACGACCAGTAACCAGACCTGGCTCACACACCAAGAAGCTCCCCCATCACCTTACACACTGCCTAGGCTGTGACTCAATAGGCTTTTTCAACCAGAGAATTAAAAACGTCAGATTATATGAAATAGAGTAGTGCATAGCGGTCTTTCATCTACTCTTTAGCTACCAGGTTATACAGAAGGATCTCTAAAAGTCTCATTTAACATCTCCCAGCAGGGTCCCTTTTCTTTAGCTTTCTCATTCTCCATCTCTTCTTTAGAAAACTCTTAGTCACAAATATAACAAAAAGCCACCCTCGAATGCGTCTCAATGTATCTGTGTCGGAAATCACCATAGCAACCGATCAACATTACCACAAGAAATGGTGATGCCTTCCCAAAATGCAACATGGTATGAAAACAACGTGATGTAACACTGTGTTGTCTATAGAGACTGACCATGTTTTTGTCACGAGATACCAGTTACAATATACAGTATGTTTAAAGTTAAAGTTATTAAAAATAGTTTCCATATCATGAATCATGATAGTTTTATAGTTGATTGAATATGTAATAAATGTACACTTTACCACACAATTCTACATACAATTCCAGAATATGATTGCTTAGAAGATGTTAATTAATTTTATATAATAGCACCTGTGGCAATAGTTCTGCAAATAACAGACTGATACTAATGCACCATGGGAAAATCATAACGACAGAGTTTGCAGTTTTTAGTAACATGATAAGCTATCTATGACGTAAGAGATAATATGAGCTAACTTGTTTTATGGACGTTGTACATCATTAAATGTATTACATTATAAAATAAATTAATAATGCATTATTCCTTACACACCATAGAGTTATATTGTGACTTACAGGAAGTATAGGAAGACATTCAATGGATATTATCATATAAGGAGCTACCATGGAAAACAAGGGTTCCTGACTGAAAAAATTAAATACATGTTAGTTTTTCTTTACAATGTTGTAAACATTATGAAACATTATTACACCGTTACTGTTATAACGGCATGCTATGATTTACATTTTCATTAAAGAAGAGTAACGGAGTTCCATGTGCTGCTCATATAAACATGGTGGAGCTGCGTTCCTTTGGGATCCCCTTCCCCTTTATTTAACACCTGGTCATAATACACAGGAGTACATTCAAAGTAGTTTTATGGTTGAATATGTAATGAACATAATTAGCATAAAACATAACAATAGAACTAGCATTATGCACCTAGTTTGACATATTTTATCCATAGTTATCATGAAGGATTATAATAAAACTATACTGCATCATAGTAAAACCATGATAACCTAGAAATAAATTTCACGAGGGTCACACTAATTTTTATCTATGGCTACATCGTAAAAGAAAAAATGGCAATTAAGTTTCAACGAAGCTACAGCAAGCAAGCAAACATATTAATGAATTAAATAATTTAATCCAGAAGGTACGACTAGTAGTAGTTATGCACATAATAACTATACTTAAGCTGTATAAAATCTTGATATGTTCAAGTAAAAAAAAATTTACCATTCAGTTAAGATGATCAATGAGTCCAATGTTACACAGCATACCACAATACAGACATTAATCTTGGATAATTAAGGATATTTTATTGTATCTTTTATCATGATGTGTGAAATTATGTTCAATGCAAATGAAGCTAAAACAGTTCTTGATTCTTGCAATCACTAAAACATAGCTGAATGCATCACAATTTTTTGTACCTACAACCTATTGTAAATTCCTGCTACGAAAATCACAGCAATTGTTTACAGTATAATAGATCACAGGCTTACTGTCCGTTATATGTTTAACTAGTTTATATTTTAACTCTCACGTCCAACTCCACCTTTCCATTCTTCACCTTAAAGGAATCGTTGACATTTCACTCCGCAAAGTTCACAAGGAAAATCTCCGTTACGACATTCCCCTCTGGTGCAGCCTGTAATAAACACACCGCTTTTAACACCCTAACCCTATTTTGGCACCTGAGGATGACAGTGACAGTGAGGTGTGACCCCTCTGGTGTGCCAGTAGATTGCTTCACCACTTGCCGGTAAGGCAACACTTGCCTGCCCATCAATCAAGCACCATGAGTAATCTCCTCCACAGCTGTTTCACCCCTCCGCTGGATATTGGAACAGGTGGATAGATAGACGGGAGGCGAGGACACAAGAACCTCCCCTTCAATCCAGAGCACACTGACCTAGCCATCTCTAACAAACCCAAACATTCGGTCGGTCTGCTGTAACTTTGAGGGATTATTTGGTGTTTCAGGAATGTTCTCCTCCTTTTTACACTAGTTCTTTTCACTTGTCAGGGCTTTATCTAAAACATTGTAGGCTAGCTGCCAGCGTCTGCATGAGTTTACTGGAGAATATTAGAATAGTGTGCTCTGGGCTAAAAGAGTCTTTTATACATTCCACTAATCTAGTTAACACCACGTCCTTGGTCTAATTTAAATACCTCCTGATTCCTCCTCCTCCTCCTCCTGCCTCACACACAAACACAAGGGGACCCCCATGTCAGTTTTCTCACATCACATTGCCTTAGGAACTATTGCATTGCAAAGGGGAGCAAGTACCTCGTTAATGGTCAGCTGGTGATCAAAAGATTAAGTCTTAAACCCCAATGATCTGCCCTCAAGGAATAACCAGAAGTCTGGTCTACGCTCTCGACCAAACAGGGTTCTGAAGTTCGTAAAAGTGATTTGTGAGCAATAAAGGAATGGACAAGAGCTTAGGTTCTGTTGCTATAACAGGATAAATGCCTTCGATGAGTGGTTGTCCATGATGCAATGTTCTTCAGTAGGGTTGCTACAAATAGTGAGGCTATTAGTGTAACTACACTTAAACTTACATTTACAGCATTTGGCAGTCATCCTTATCCAGATGCTCATACAGAAGTGCACTGTAGTCTCCATCCATCAAATACACATCAGATTCTTCTATCCTCGCTAATGTAAATCGGTCTAGGCCTAAGAATACGATTAAGTTAAAACATTTCTACAGAGGAGTATGATGTTGAATTAGCATAACAAGCATAACTGATGTAAAAGTTTTATGACTTAAGCAGCTTGTAAATAGATGAAATAAATAGCATGGTGCCACTGATGACTGATTTATAGCTGGATCATATAGTCCTGTTCAAAAGTCTTGAGCCATCCTTCAGTAGAGGTGCACATAGTCTTGAGGAATTGTTCTCCAGGATTCCTGAACGACGTTTTGTGGCTCTCATTTTCGGATTTCATTTTCAGGTCAGGGCACAAGGGTGTGGCCACCCTGGTTGGGGTGCCAAGCATTCACACTACAGCCAGTTTGGTGGCAAATAATGGCCTACAACATACAGCACCATTAAAAATTCTTAAGTCGTCTCTCATTTTTTCATATTTTGCTTCCAAAGAACCACTTACTTGTATTTTAATGTGGTCTCAAGGACTAGTTATCCAAGCTTTTCTGGCTCTCATTTTCAGTCCTGTCCCTCTACCTAACCAGTTTTAAAGGATTGTTAAGCCACACATTGACATGTGAATCATTTAAGAATAAAATAATCGAACTTAGAGTGAGAAATAGGTGCAGGTGATGACATATGATCAGGCCGGTGATTAGTATACTGGTGACGCTGAATGCTGAGTGGTTGGAACAGATGAGAGGGGAAATGAGGCTGCTGCTGAGTGTGTTAAATAAGCAATCAGGTTTTCAATCATATCAAATATTTGTTAACATTTCTTCATTAGAATCTACAGAATTTAATTTAATGTTTTGCACAGTACTATATATTTCAGTTATTTGGGAACATTTCCGTTTTCAAGTGTTTAGGAATTAGTTGATCTTTGTCAGTTGTGTGATTCATACTGAATAAATGATGATCTGTTTCTTTTGATCATGATGATGATTATTAGTATTTTCATATAGCTTTTTTTTGGACTTGAGGCGAATCTAACTAATACTCTATACATTGCAGACGAGGTGAGACAGAAAATGACAACACAGTCAAACCCACCATTTTGTTTTAACAGACAACAAAAACACACTCCACCCCCCATCCCTTGTCTTGCAGCCAGAATAGAAAAGACAAACCCCTCCCCTCCTTTTTTTGATGTCCATTTCAATACATTTCAGACCCACTACTAGTAATCATAATAATAATAATCATAATAATAATAATAATACACTGATTGTGGATAAATATGTGTAATGACCAACGCAGGGACAAACAAAGACTTTAAACAAACATAACGTCATCACAATGACAAAAATACACTAGCGGTCACAGGCCATGGTTATATTAACCTGCAGGACTGTGAGCCCGGACTGCTTTTAAATACACTATGAGAGGAATGAAGAATTGTGCTGATGATGTCAGGATTTAAAAATAGGGGCCTGGAATCAGTGTCGCAGCTGCTCTGACCTTTTCCTTTGTATTGGTTGTAATGCTGAGAATAACAGGACCATGTGTAAGTGCGTGTATTTGTGTGTATACATATATGAGAATGGATTTTCTCAAGCCTTCTCTTGCCTGAACAACATAATTGCCCGAAAGGAATGGTGGAAACAGAGCTGTGAGAAAAGGCTTAAGAAGCAAGCACCAGTGAAAAGAAGAAGAAAAAAAAAGCGAAAAACAACCCTGCAATTAGAGGCTCTTCTCATCACAAACACAATCACTATCGGGGGAAGTTAATGAGAAACCTTCTGTATTTACACTGTACAGCCAGATGGAGCTGCACTGTATGGATGGAAATTCGGTTAACCATTATTGGTTTATGATACCACAGAATCTGTCCAGGAAGTTTTTTTTTTTTTTTACAACTCGCCAGCCATGCGCTTGGACTTTAGCTGAGACGGATGTTTTCCTTAGTGTTAACTAGAATTTCTGGTAGCCCCTTATTACCCCATCACAATTTTGCTAACCTTCCTGGGCTAAATGTAACGCAATTAACTCGAGTAATTGTACCAACAGGTCACCCTTCCCTTTTACCCCAATAGCTACTTCGGTCCCGAAAGGTATTCCCCGAAGAGTGAGTGATTATCAAAAACTTTCAAAACAGACATCAAAGTCCAGGTTTTGGTGGGAAAAGACCACCGTAGAGCTGAAGTTCACGCAGGGTCATCTTTAATGTGAACGACAGCATGGCTAGGGGTCACAAGCTGCTGACATACCTGTCCAACATTGCGAGACACTCGAGGAGGAAATGACCATCACTTGTCTCAATTAGGGGGGCTGCTCCTAAAAACATAGCTTTGTTTAACAGAGCTCCCAGCAAATTAAGGGATTAAATCTTCCTTTTTGGCAGGTCAGGGCACACAAGAGAGACAGAGGGCAGTGTGTATGGTGGTGGTGGTGGTTGCAGGGGGGGGGGGTGTTTGTGTGAGGACGTGGTTTGTCTGCTGCCCTGTCATGTTTATTTGAGGTCAAATTTGAGCCTGAATAAACAGCAGCTACCGACAGGAGCAGATAATGAGTATGATTAATTACCGGGTTTGAAAATGGAAAACTCTTAAATGATTTAAATGAATGCCATCCATCCATCCATCCATCCATCCATCCATCTATCTATATGGGATTTCACTAACAGTTTACCATTTCCAGTTCACCTACAGCCATACCTGGTGGAAACCCACACAACCATGTGTGTACAGCTTTAAGGTGACAATGTTCCCAAGACTATTGTATTACGTCTGTGTGAAGGTGCATTTCCCCATGTTATGTCCTGAAATGGCATGTGGAAAATGTGGAAAACCTCTGATACAACTTTGTGAGCCAAACTCCACAACCAAATCAGTTAGTAACATACAGCATTACCACTTAACCGGTCGTGTCATCGCCCTAGCCAGAGACTATAGAATCATTGCAATAATGGTTAGGCTAAAGCCGATGCTATAACAGCAAACAGGAAAGCAGATGCTTTTTGTGGGTTCGATGTACAAAATCTGATTAAAAGTGATCATTGTAGATGCATTCACAATGGCAGGTGTAAACAGCAAGGCGCTTTGGCTTTCCACTTACACCAGTCAGACATAACATTACGTTGTAAACTGGTGGAGCACCATGGGTAGCAAGTCCGATCCGATCCTAGGGAAAGCCAAAGCAGCACAAATCGGCAAAACAAAAAAAAAAAACGCCAGTGCTACACACAATAGGAGGGCACCAGAAACCCCTGGTGCCGCACGCGGGCCCAACAGGCACAGCTGTCACAGTCAAGGCTGTCAACCCGGCCTTCAAACCCCCCAGATCCCAATATGAACAAGCATCCATGGGATGCACCAAACAAACAAGTCTGATCCACAGAGGACACAACCCATAGCCCAGAGCACCCAAAAGCTCTGCTACCAACATCCTGGTGCCAGTCAACACAACACTCCCCCCCCCTCCCTGGTGGCACAACCTAAGTGGTTGTGGCTGATTGGTCTATACCCGGATCACTCGAGCCGGATGTTATTACCAGGTGTGAACAGGACCATAGTGTACTTAGGTGCTAGAGTCTCATCATTAAGCCAGAGTGAGTATTTTCCCCATGGAAAGCAGAAGCAGTATTTAACCTTCATGCCTATATGACATGCGTCACAGCCATAATCCCTGGCGCTTTGCTTTCCTAACTCTTATCTCATGAGGAAATTGGCCATGGGGACTTGCACTGCCGCTATTTCCTCTTCACATATAAATATATTTTACATGCAAAGCCACATGATTTAAAGTTCTCCATTTATTCAGTTGTCTTTGAAATGTTTTGGTATTTTTTTCTCTCTACAACCCGTTCCTCCAGAGCCAGTGGGATTTTCCCAGCTCACTTCCTCCTGATGTGATGTGCATCAAAACACAGTGAGTGTGAGTAATCTTGAGTGGTCATCCGGGTAAAGCCCCTCGTGAGCACTGAGGCCTGTGCACTTCCCCCTTACACAAAGCATGAATGAACCACCTAACTGGCTCTCTAGGCAACAGCCAATCGGGATAAAATGTATTCAGGAAGTTGTGTGACTTCACCATGAATGACCATCAAACTGTGAGGAAAGGAGAAGTGAGATACATTCATGATGTCTGTTTATTTATGGAGGAGTTTTATTTTAGTTACACTGTACTGTATTATAGCATTTTATTCTCTGCAATCCATTATTCGTTCCAAGCATGAAGTTGACCACAAAAAGGTTTAGGGTCTAGCCTGAGGGGTGAGCAGTGATTTTTTTTCTGGCCGCACCACCAAGTGAACTCACATACTTCTGGTCATTAGGACTGAACCTTAACCTGACCTGGATTCAGTTAAATACTTCCGCATGCTGAACCTTTCTGCGGTTTAAAGCACAGAATCAATTTTGCTGTAAGAAAACAGTATCAAAGTTTGAAAATCATCAGTTCCTTCAAATACAATGGCGAGCAAAAGTTCACACCCCCACATTTTAATGCAAAACAGGAAAGGGAACTTCTGTTTTGCATGACCAAAGCAAAGCATTTACAACAAACATTTTTGTCATTGTTTTTTTGTCATTGTCTTCTAAGTGACCATCCAGCAGAGCTTTATGAGAAATAAAAGGTTTCAAGGTGTGAAATATCAAGGTTTTTGCTGTGAGCTACACGGTATGAGCTTAATGTATGGCAATGTATAATAACGAAGGCTTGGACATTTAACTTATCGACTACATGTGAGTGAGGTTGATTTCTTGAGTCTGATTGGTTGGTTGATGGTGATGAGTTTTCAATAGTGGCGGCTACAAGACACATCAAAGTTTTATGCTCTGTTCACATTACAAGCTGCGTTGTTTGAATCAGATTTTTTGGTCAGATCAGCTTTGCATGTCGTAACAGTTCACATTCATAATTACAAGTGACTTTTATCTGACGTCATATTTGTGCGACCACTTCAATGGAAGTGGATTTGATTTTAGAAAAAAAAGATGCTTTTCTATAAGATTCTGTTCTGGAGGATGGCGAGCAGTCGGCTGTATTTGTTGAAGTCCAGAAGGAGAAAGAAAGCAGGACGTCTTGTTTTAGTGGATTTAGCAGCTATTGCTAGCGATGCTATGAAATCCCCATGATGATGATGTCAGCACCCCATGCATGCACGGAGGCAAAAAAAATTGCACAAATTCGGATCTGACCATTCCAATTCGAGTCACATGGCCACGTCTCGGATGTATATCTGATCCGTGGCCGCATATGAAAGTGAGTTTAATCCAATCTATAAAACATCAGATTTGTGCGTTCACACAGCCCTAAAAAAATCACATTAGGGTAAAAAAACAAAACAGAATTGAGACATTTCAGGCTGGTAATGTGAACATAGCCTTATTCTAATGTAGTTAGTTTTCATTTCTATAATAACTTAAACACAAACAAAAAAATCTCCTGATGTCAACTTTGGTAACATAAGTTTTGTTGTAACAAATGCCTTCTCTAAAATGTGTGGTGCGTTTCCCAACACAATGATGAGGAACTCTCTTTTTATATTATGTTGTGATTTCCACCATGTGCTTTCTTTGTTTACATCGACTCGTGCCTTTGTTGTGCTTCAATCCTGTGACGCCGTTCTGTCATTAGCATGTCTCTTCCTTGTGTCCGTGTGTCACTTGATAACTTCATCTTCATATTCCATGTTGTGTTCTAATATTCACTATGTTCCTTGTTATTTCGCATCTCAAATCAAGTGGTTTTCCCGTTTCCTTGTTCCTGGTTATACTTCCCTGTTTTCCCCTGTGACTGTTCTCATGTTTATGATTATGGATTATTCTCATTTGATACCTGTGTCCTCTTAATAAAAACCATGCTGATTTTGCACACTTGCATCCTGCCTCATCCGCCTCACCTACAGTATTTGCACATGCATCTGAACCTTAAAAGAAAGAAAACAGAGGCAGGTGAGGAAGTGACTGTTTGTAAGTACTAACAGGATGTAACCTTCTTTACAGATTTCCCACAGCGTTAAACATAAGTCTAAACAGATGAAACGTATGCTGTGTTTTTGTGTGTAAACTGCTGTGGTATGAGAGAAATAACACTCTTCAGGATGTGGTGTTGTTGGAAAATAATCAACTTTGTGGTGGTAGCAGTGCTCGAGTGCACGATTCGTTGCCGCTTCGCTTTTAATTATTCTCATAGAACAACGTGTCTTATGATGGTTTATAACTTACTTATGACAATTTAGCTGTCAGTCATACTAATTAATAACATTCTTGTCAGATGAGATTTGTCACCTTTTTACCAGGTCTTTAACATGCTGCTGTATGAGTGGGACAAGAACACCCAATCAGCCTGGTGAGTAACGAAGCGAAAATCTGTACTTTGTAAACCAAGAGAAAAGAGAAAACAGAGAAATAGCCTTGTGCAGCTGAGATGTCTGAATCACCGAGCCTCCCCCAGCACAAGTGGAGGAACACATGCCCGTTCGACCCGCTCATCACTCCATAGAGCAAAGACTCTGAAATAGGCCTGCGTGAGAAAAGAATGTTTATATCCGGCAACGTGAAACCGTCAGCTTCATCTTTCTCTCTCTCTCTCTCTCTCTCTCTCTCTATATATATATATATATATATATATATGGTCATGGTGTGACGTGTGCATGTAAATAAACACTGAGGCTGTGTATATGCCATAAAGTTTTTCCTTGGTGAAATGCAAATGTTAATGATCCTCACAAAATGCACCACTATGATAGTAGGAGTGTAATAAAAATTTACATTTTTCTATCAGTATTTGCTTAAGTTCTCCAAATATTCGTAAATGTATATGGATATAAATATAAATATAAATAGATGTGGCCTGTAGTGATGGGAAGTTTGAATCATTTTAGTGACTCGATTCTTTTTTTGAGTCGTTTAGTTCATTTCGTTCTTTTGATCAGAAATAAAATAAAATGTTGCATTTTCAATAAAAAAGACCCCCAACACTTATACATACACAAATTTTGGCTATAGTTCCAGTAATGAAAATATTACAATGCAGCTATGGACATATTATAATAAACAGAATAAGTAGC
>JAQQZS010000039.1:5729251-5740070 GCA_030068045.1 Platyallabes tihoni | reverse complement strand
CTGTCCAGGGTGTACCCTGCCTCGTGCCCGAAAGTCTCCTGGGATAGGCTCCAGGTCCCCCGCGACCCTGATCAAAGGATGAAGCGGTATAGAAGATGAATGAATGAATGAATGTAATAACTGTTGTCTAGTGATGTGCAGAAGAAGTATTTTTAAATATCTCTTTCACATCTAATTTTTATTTCTACCATATTGTTTTGTGCTCCACTATCATTACAACCACACTCATATACAGTATATCATTGGTACATTGTTCCAGAATAACAGCACAGTTTCTGGAATGTAACCCTTTTTCATTAGAAGAGAACAATCTGTTTTGCAATGAGAGACAATATGGAGTGATTCCAGAATGGATTAAATCTAGAGCTGACACTGGAGTAGAAAAGAGCTCAAAGCGATAACTAATAAGATATGAAGAGAATGCCCTATGGATGATGCTAACCTCAGACCGAGAACCGAATGCTGATGGCACATCGTGTGTTTGACAAACTATGAGTGGTATCATGAACCTGTGTCCTGATGAAAATGGAAAGGAATGTACTAAGACGTTCTGTTCAGGTATTTAAATACACCATCATGGGATTATTATTATTCTTTATTTTTAAACTCTGTATGACTACGGATTTAAGGATTGAACATTCTTAATGGAAGTCATACTGTGATAAGATTCAAGTAAGTCATAAGATTGACATACTGTGGATGACATCACTGTTTCCAAAAGCATCATTTCATGCTCCAACCAGAAGCCAAGGATGACTGTGAAGGCACCTACACTGCTGAGGATCCAAGGATCTTGCTTCACAACAGGCGACTAGGTGGCTTATGTTGCAGGGCATCCAGTCCAGGCCATAAACAAACATAAGATGACCTTACCTTCCTGTGACAGTGATGCTTCAACTCCAGGAAGCATACTGGACCAGTTTTTCTTCAACATCTCCCTCAGAGCAGTTTGCTTCAAGGTCAACATCATCCTCCTCATGATGAAGAACTCTTCAGTGTCCTTCCCTAATGACTACGCATCGCACTCACACCTACCATCATGAAGGGCTTGCATGACACACATCAAGACTTTGCTGTGACTCTCACTGGACCCCTTGCAGTTCACCTATCATCCCAATCGACATTTCCACCATTCTTCATCTGTATACATATCTCAACCCAGAGAAAAACCCTGGTGGTTTTATGTAGCACAATGATCCTAGAGGAATGTTGTTTCTTTGTATTGTATATTGTAATACGTGTGTAAATGTTGACCGCAGGTTCTACCACAGTCATATAAATGAGAATAAATACAATGGTCACCATTGGCCTCCATGGTTCCTAGTTGGACTACAGAGGTTCCTAGATGGATGGAGATGGATTGTATACTGTATCTGTAAGCTGTATCTGATTGAAGTGACAATAAAAGCCATTTGACCTGACTTGATCCCAGATAGCAAATTCTGCACACTCAAGATACCAAATAAACCACTTTTTAAAAATTCTTTTTAGCTTTTTTTTGTAGTATGTACAAGGATTCTTTGTTAGAATTATCCTAAGAAACGTGACTCATATTCAGTTTCTCACAGCCTCCAGGAGAAACCTTTGTTTCTTTCATCAGTAACAGCATTATCCTTGTGAGGGTCACGCTGGATCCGGAGCCTATCCTGGGAATTGGGAACAAGTGGGAATACACCCTCGATGGGATGCCGGTCAGTCCCAGAAAAAGGTTGATTTGTTATTGAGAGACTGATAAGACCTAAAGAGATCTCCCTATGGATGGAAATTGATAGCACACTGCCGATTGCACACTGTATGAATCAGATAATATATGTTGATTGTAAATCCCATTTTTAGATAGAGACAGTACCAGGGATGCTTCAGGTAAATCATCAAATCTTCTTAAAAAAAAAAAAAAGACAAAACAAAAAACAAATAAAAAAACAAGCTCACATTTCAACCAGTCTGTTAGATAATCAGATGTAGGAGTTTCCCAGTGGACAGCATTAAAAAATACACAAGTTATTAACAGGCAAGTTACAATATACTGTTAAGCAATGAGGTGGGAAGAGCTATGGGTAACTATTTCAAATGATTAAACGTTTATTAACTGTTTCTTACTCAAACTATTAATTCATTGAATGGGTGCATGATTATTCCACACATTTCCATTTTGTTCATGTCAATATAGTGACTTCACTTTCTATCTGGATAGAAAGAAAAGTACATTGGTACTTCAGCACATGAGTGCCTCGCCCCACCAATTTTTGCTTTAAGACGCGAAAAGTTTGCCTCCGCATATGACGAGCTTTTTCATATTAAAACCAAACGCCGGCTAAGTAGCTTGTACATCCGAGACCCATTCAAAACTTGTTTACATGTTTTTTGTGTTTTTTTAATATATATATATATATATATATATATTTTTTTTTACATTTTGCACCATATTTAGTGAAGATATAGCACCATGGGTCCCGAGAATATTAGCAAGGACGGTAGCAAGAAGAAAAGGGAACCGCTATCAGTTTTGTTTTTTAAAGCAGCCGGTGCCGAGACAAATCATAAATGAAGTCAGATTTTATTTATGTTTATTTTTCAGATTTTACTTAATTTGCATGTCATTTCTAATTGTTCTGAATGCTTTTATATGCTAAAATATTATTATAGTGATGGAAAGTTGGTAATACTGGTAAGATTTTTGGGTAGGCTGACTGGATTATCTGAATTTACATTATTTCCTTTGGGAAAACATGTTTCACCATACGAAATTTCGCCTTAAGAACTCACTCCTGGAACGGATTAAATTTGTATGTTGGGGTACCACTGTATGTGGTTAATACATAAATAGTCCATGTGCAGTGCTGTGACTTAAGGCTTCATTTTCTATAAGAGATGCTTATTATCATTTATATGACAGTTTGCTCCAATATAAAAAGCAGTTTGATTGGACAAGAGGCATTCCAGGAGATGAGTGCTGATAATGAGTATAACAGCACTGGGACATTTAACTATACGTATCACTTTGCTTCACAGGTGCTCCACTATCAGAGGTGTTGTGCCAATTCAACTTGATGGGGCACGTGCCACCTAAAATTTTATAGATCATTTTTCTGAGAAATCTATTCTATTCTATTCTATTCTTCTACCATTAAGTTATGGAATCGTTGACTTACTTTTAGTAGGCTCACAGTGGTGTAGTGGTTAGCACTGTGGCCTCTGAAATTGCCGGTAGTGCTTGAATGTGTGTATGTGTGCCCTGCAATGGATTGGTGACCCTGTACAGGATAAGTGGAATAGAGAATGAATGAGTGAGATACTTATTGATTTCTATAGAATGCATTAGCAACTTAAAAACATTTGACACAACTCCTTCACCTGCACAGAGTTTGGTTCCCCTTCGCAGGTCATGGAACCAAACAAACCAAAGAATCATAATGCTTCTATCACAGGCTCGAGCACCAAAGAAATTGAAAGCATTGCCTATGGATAGAAATAATCTACTACTCAAGCTTTTCCTTTTTCGGGATGGTGTGGAAACAGTATGAAGATGTAATTCTAACTTCCCACCTTGTGTTATGTATTTCAGAATGTAATCACGAGACTGAAAAGTATGTGTCGATGGAAGCTGAAGAGAATGAGACGTAATGTTCTGCTCAGGTATTTAGTGGTACTTGGCGTGTGTGTGTGTGTGTGTGTGTGTGTGTGTGTGTGTGTGTGTACTATAAGTGTGGATATTCCAGGATAATGGAAGAATATAAGTCCATGCTGTACTGCTGGAACATTTGATGATAGATGTTGAGGGTGTGTTTGTGCCTGTGATGCAGCACAGGGAGGTTGGAGGTCAAAGCACACACTTTGCATTGAACAGAATAAGGTTACAAAGTGTGTATGGGCTGATAAGAGATTCTGAGAATGCAGAACGCCCTATCAGTAACCGTGGTGTTCTTTTCAGGTATTTATGCACCTCTTGGTAGGAGTTAATCTTCAGTGTGTGTTGAGGTCACGGGACTTTTAAAACACACACAATGCAACTTTCTGTTGATGGAGACTCTGGAAGTCTGTCTAAACTCTCCAAAGCTCGACTCATAAACTAGGCCTTGTTTTTATGGTTGTGGTTCTCTAGAAAGCTATTGAAGGAAAAAAACAACGCCCTTCTCAGACATGACTAACGATTATCTAATGCAAACGAAGACCCAATTCAATTGCTAATCACTCAACGTCTCTGTGTTGCCTCCCTCTGAGCGTCCAGGGAAGGCTCAACGGGCCTCCTTAACATTTTTTCGCCCTCATTCAACTCCATTCTCAGCCTGTGGGAAAAAAGAGTGTAATCCCTGAACGGCTTCCAGAGGACTTCCAACAGGCTGGTGAGATCATTCTTTAAAAAAAAAAAAAGGGAAAAAAAAATTCCATCTCTCTATCTTATCTGTTAAAACAGAGCCAAGCTCCCTCAGGGCCTCCCTGCTACACTCCTAATACACAAAGACTTGCATTTACAAACCACACAGCCTCCAGAAATTGACTGACTCCAGAGCCTGTGTGAGCAGGTACAGTTCAACCAGGGAGTTCATATAAGAAGTACAGAAATATTTTTATGAAATATTCATGATATGGTCACCATACAACTCAGTATATCCCAACAGTAACATAGCCAGGTATAACCTAACCTCAGGACAACCACTTTAAAAATAATAGTTTGCAATATTTTTAAAAACAGGCATGTTGGATTCCTTAAGCATTCAAATTTTAGGCTTACTTTGCAGAAAATCAATGCATAATTATTAAGCCACTATTCCATTCAGTGCGTCCACATGCTTGGAAAAGTCAATTTTCTACTTGCACAGTTTTTTTTTAAACAACTTCTAGTTCAACTTATTTATTTTATTTTCTACATTGTAGAACACTAGAATTTTGTAGAGCAGTTAAGAATGCCACAGTATTGAAGGCATCCAAAATATGCAGTAATCTCCTACAAACACTTATATGAAGCATTCATGTAGGCTGTAATTGAAGGTTCTGGGTGCTTAATTGATGATTTCTATGGCAAGTAACCCTGAATGAACTTATCATCTGCAGTAGAGGTAGGTCTTGGGGTTTCATCCCTGAGATGTTCTTCAGTTTCATCATAGCATTTGATGGTTTTTGCACTAGAAGATGTGGTTCATGCATTCAAAATTCAGGCTCTTTTCCTATATGAACTAATCTTCATGGATTGCCTGTTTTTTTATTTATTTATTTTTTTTTTTACCAATGACATCATTCCATATATGTTATTTCTTATTTTTTTGTATTCAGTATTGTTCAAGAATGTAGAAAGTAATACAATATGCCCAATTATTTGATTGATAATGTATTGTATTAAGCCCCAACCCAGAGTTCGACAGTATATACTAAAAACAGTTTTGTTTTGTTTTTTTTTAGAAATTAATTAGTATATAATTATTGTATATTGTATATAGAAATTGTATATTGAATAATTATTGTATATAGAAATTTTATATAATTATTCATATACATACATTACTATGAAAGATTCTTGAGCCACATCCTTATTTCTTTATATTTTGCTTGTCAAAAGTCAAATATGTATTTTTTAATGTAGTTTAGAGGAATGGTCCTCCAGGTTTTTGGCTCCCATTTTCAGTCCAGTCCCTGTACCTGAGCAGTTTGAGAGGAATGTTATTTGTTTGTTAAGCCACACAATAACATATGAATTATTTAAGCATAAAAACCATCTAACTTAAGGCATGAACTGGTGATAAACAGGTGCAGATGATGACAGATGATCAGGCCGGTGATTAGTATATCGGTGATACTGAATGCTAAGTGGTTTGAACAGACAAGAGGGGAAATGAGGACACTGCTGAGATTGTTACATAAACAACCAATAACAAGTTTTTTTCTGTTGCAGTAAAACATTTGTTCCCATTTCTTTAATTTAATATACATAATTTTATTTCATATGAAGATATGTGAGATGGGGAGGGGGGCTCAAGACCTTTGCACAGTCCTGTATATACATTAAATACATTATATATCAATGGAGGCTCAGCTGTTAAAGCCTGTGGCTACAGATCAGACGGTTTGTATGTTCAAATCCCAGCACACAACTGTTGTGCCCTTAAGCAAGACCCCTACTGTGTCTGACCTGTGCTAGGACCTATACAAACAAAAGAAATTTATTGTACTATGCAAATGTATATTTGTGTGTTTAATGACAATAAAAGGCAGCATTTCCCCCCTTAATTTCTTTACTTAGTTAGACCTTATTCATCTTAATACCTTACTATTAGAATTTGCTTTATACATGGATCAGAGAGTTTGCACTGTAATACATTATAGCAGACATGTCTAATGTAAAAATAACTAAAGATATACCGATATAAAGACAGATATAAAGATATAAAAATAAATTAAATACAAGACAACAAAAGAATGTTATTTTCCATAATCCCAGATTGTATTATGGTCATTATTATAAAATCCAGTCATCTTTCTAAATATTGGTTATCCCATGGCATAAGGTGGGTACACCTAGATGGAGTGTCAACCCAGCACAGGACCTAATCTCAAACACTTTGACACAAAATCATACACTAGGGGCAATTTAAGAAATGTTAATCAACCATGGCATGTCTTTGGGCTGTAGAAAGAAACCAGATTAACTGGTTTAAACATCCCAAGCATGAGGAGAATATGCAAACTCTACACACACACACACACACACACACACACACACACCAGGAGCAAGATTTGAACCCCCAACTCTGGATGTAGAAGGGGACAGAAATATACAGTACCATGCCACCTGTGTGTTTACATTTATTAGTTATAATACAAGCATCTAAATGTCAAACATTATATATTACACGACATTCAACATAATTTTAGTATCTTCTTGTAGGTATCAACACAAATCCCAATAATAAATACACAAAATCGTGTCAATTATAAGTGTAATATATATATTTAAATCATAATGATGTGAGCCACAAAAGAAACCCACTCTAGCAGGTCTGCTTTCATAGTGCTGACATTGTCTCATTAAACTGGCACTGTGGAAAAAGTGTTAGAGATGAGACCAAGCTGGGTACAGCTACAGGCCGAGACAAGGCACTAAACGCTGGGAATCAGGTCACTACACCAGTGTGATTCTGTTTGTGACACACACAGCAACACAGCGAAACTGCTGCATTACAACAGCTCTGAATGAATCTCTGTAGAGCTTATTAAAAGTGAACCTTTAAGTGCTTGATCAATTTCTTCAATAAACACAACAAATATAGTAGCGGCAATATGTTGATTATTTTTTGTTCATCATTACCCAAGGTTGACAAGATTAAATGCATGTTGCACATTATCAACCAAAAGTGTACAGTGGGAGGGGCCTTTATGTGTCTTTTTTTTTCGTTCCACACAATTAATGGCTACAAATAAAATCATTGATTTTCAAAGTCAGATGTAGTGGCTATACAGTAGTAAACAGGATGAGGCAAAAGCATTTATACACAATTCCTAACATAGATACTGTACTTGAGCCACTTCTTTATTTCATCATATTAAATAAAATGATGTAGATTAAATTAAAGAAATGAAAACAAGCTGCAATGTGCCTAAAGGTAACATTTAAAAATTGGTTGGTTATGTAACAACCTCAGCAGCAACCTCATTTCCCCCCTCTTCTGGTCCAACCACTCAGCATCAAGCACCACCAGTATACTAATCACCGGTCTGATCATCTGCACCTGTTTCTCACTGGTTCATGACTTAAGTTTTAAGGTTTAATGATTCATACAGTAGCTCACTTTGTGCTCAGTTAATGGAATAAACAAAAATTTATCAAAAATGAAAGCTAAAAGTCCTTCAGGAAACCTGGAGAACTATTCCTCAAGATTGCATTAAAATACAAGAAAGTCTGACTCTGGAAACAACTCTTAGAACATTACTGTATGTTTAAATATTTTGCACATTCTACTTCTCACATAAGTGAGTTTCTGAGTATATGATTTGCAACAATAATCTTTGTGTTAAAGTGAAACAGAAAGACAAACTGTTTTTTGATGATGCTGTATGTGGAAGAAGGCTGATAGCACTTTTCTCCCAGTGTGTTGCAGAACACCGGAATCTTTAAAAACTTCAGTCCTGGAGCGCCAGCGTCGAGGACGGTTTGTAATTCCCGAACACCTAAACACACCCACTGAACCTGGTAATTCAGAGATCAGTTGAATCAGCAGCGTTTGAGCAGAAGATTCACCAAACTGTGTTGGACACCGGCCCTTGAAACAGCCCCGAATTATGCTGTTGCACAACAGTTCGTCAGGGTGGTGGCTTGACGGGTCTCAGAAGAACAATGCAATAATCTTCACCCTTCCTAGTCGGCAGCTGTCATGTAATAGTGAAGACCAAAAACACACTATACTCAGGAGCACACCTTTTTCAATAGTCGCCCCCTAATTTAAGCTCTATCTTTACAATGCATAGAAATTTGAGACTTCTTGAAAAATGACCCCACCCCAACTTTCTCACTGGGAGGGTGAAAGGGAGTTAGATGGATGGTGTTTGGCTGCAGCAAATGCATGTTTGGCAAACAGCAAACAGAAAAGAATATTCATGGCTTTTAAATAGTATTAAAAATTATGACTTAAATACTATGACATTATCAAGGATCATATTATCACAATAATTTTTGTGTTAAAATAATTTTATTTAATTTTTTTGGTAAGATGACCACCACAGTTACAATTGTTCCATGTAGTTTTGCTGATTTTTTAAATGTGTTGTGGAATAATACTGTAATTTACAGTGGAGACTGAAGAACTCTGGCAGAACTGAATAACTACATGGGTGGTGATCTCAACCCCACAATGCTGAACCCAAAGTTAAGCCCTTGCATACACACGTCCTACGAACAGAATTTTATCTCAGTGTTTTCTCAGGGTACATTTGAGGCCCATAATAAATGGCAGTTTTTCAAGTTGCCATGAGATTGTTTCCCATTTTAGGTTCATTGATATGTTAACGATAACTGATAACTCTAATGTTGATGTGCAAAGTGGTTAGTGTTACTGATTTACCCAAGCCTGTATGGCAGTGTCGCCTTGCACCTCCAAGTTACGGGTTCCCAACCCATGGAGTTCCATGCATGTTCCCCCAGTGCAAGGTGGGCTTCCTCTGAGAACTCCGGTTTCCCCCCATAGTCCAAAGACATGCAGACTGGGCATTCCCAAATTGTCCGTAGTGTGTGAGAGAGTGTGTACTGTGATGGATTGGCACCCTTTCCAGGATGTACCCTGCCTCGTGCCCTGAGTCTCCTAGGATAGGCTCCAGGCCTCCCTGCGACCCTGTATACAGGATAAAGTGGTATATAGTGGAAAATCACACCCATCTTTATTAGTCAAGTTCTGTTTCTTTGCAGGAATTTACAACATGAAGTTATTTTCATAAGAACATGTTTTATAAGAAATGTATTTATAAGTAGAGATGAGGAACTTTACACGGTTAACATTGTGCTTGATCATGTTGATTTGATGTCCCTCCGTGAACAGGAAAAACTCTGGCAGTTGAGAAGACTGCCACAAGTTAGCCATTTGAGATTTTAATCCGAGAGGGCGTTTTCGGTGTAGGCGGCTGAAACGTCGCCTGGAATGCAGCGTTAGTCACTGACCTACTGAACTACCATGAGGAAGTTTTTGATAGACGACAATGCGCTTCTGTATGACAGCGTGTGGCATTGGACGAGGCTGTCTGTTAAATGTGAATGTAAATAGACCTCTGTTTTTTTGCTGCATAAAACAATTGTCACACATTTACATTCTATTGGCGTGGCAGAACCCCTATTAAAAATATCTTCATGTTGCAAATTCCTGCATACAGTGCAATTAAACATAAAAAAAAAAAAAAACAGAACTTGACTATTAAAATGGGTGTGATTTTCTGTAATCTGTGTTATTTTGAAATGTTCAGTAGCAGTTAACCAGACTTGCTTTGACTGTATTTGCAAATACGCGTTGTTCTGGGAAACTCCTTCTCATTGTGAAATATTGACATTTTCTACTATATATAAATCCTGAAAGCTATTCCTGTACTGAACTGCGGTACGCTTCCCTTTTGTGTGCATGTCAAGATTTCTTGTGAGAAATTCCAGCATTTTGAACTTACAACCATAGAAGTATGTAGCTGTCTGAAAGGTTTTAGCAACGTGATTAAGGTGTGATCACATGTAGCCATTAAAATCTTTGGCTATTTTAACTTTTTCAAATAAACATACATAGGGCTCAGGATTGTGCAGGATCCATCCAACTAGGAACCTCTATAGGCTGACTATAGACCATGGAGGCCAATGGTGACCAATGTATTTATTCATGCCGTGCATACAACCACTTCAAGCAATTTGGAAACACCAATTAGCATGTCTTTGGGAGGAAAGCAGAGGAAACCCATCAAGCACAGGGAGAACATGCAAACCTGATGCGCGAATCGAACCCAGGATCTGGAGGTGCAAGGTGACGGTGCTAACCACTGAGCCACTGTTTGTGCAATATAGAGTGACATATCCTTTTTTCCAGCACAAAATAGGCAATATGATGAACTTTAGTTCATTTTAACCAACTACGCAAACATGACTATAAACCAGATGACTATACATATAAAAAATGGGGTCACATAGGCAAAGAAATAGCACTAGCATTATAAATTATAATAATAATAATAATATTGATACTCATTTTAAGAGTTCTACACATTTTTGTGACATCATTTGCATATTCCATTACAGAGGCATAAAGCTAATGAGCCATACAATGAAGCTGTGGGAAAGAGTAGTAGAAGCTAGGTTAAGGGCAGA
>JAQQZS010000039.1:5705828-5722569 GCA_030068045.1 Platyallabes tihoni | reverse complement strand
TTTCCTCCCACAGTCCAAAGATATGCAGGTTAGGCTAATTGGCGTTCCCAAATTGCCCGTAGTGTGTAAATGAGTGTATGTATATGTGTGTGTGCCCTGCGATGGATTGGCACCTTGTCCATGGTGTACCCCGCCTCGTGCCCTAAGCCTCCTGGGATAGACTCCAGGTCACCGCGACCCTGAATACAGGATAAAGTGGTATAGAAGATGAGTGAGTGAGTGCAGGCTGGTAATGTGAACCTGGTGGCTGCATTTAGTAATAACATGGAGTGCACTATGTAGTGTAGTAGAAAGCATTATTTTCACCAACACTGTAGTGCACCCACATAGGGTCGGCCCTAGACTTTTTGGTCCTACAATTTTGCATCTTCTACATTTAAATTGGTGGCATGGTGGCTTAGCGGTGAGCACTGTCGCCTTGCACCTCCAGAGTCCGGGTCCGGTTCCTGCCTCGGGGTCTGTGTGACCTGGAGTTTACATGTTGCTCGGTGGGTTTCTCCCACAGTCCAAAGACATGCAGATTAGTGTAATTGCCGTTCCCAAATTGCCTGTAGTGTGTGCATGAGCGTATGTCTATGTATGTGTGTGCCCTGAAATCAATGGTTGCAATCAATGGTCCATGACCAAAAGAAGGTCTTGGCAAATCGTAGGAAGTTCAAGAGAAATCATAGCAGTTCTTGACAAGTCTTAACAATTCATAGGAAATTGTAAGGTGTTATAGATAGACAGATAGATAGATATAAAATAAACATCAGTATAACATAAGTACTACAGGATTTAGGCACAGAGAGAACATGCAAATTCCACGAACACAGACCCCGAGGCAGGAATCAAACCCAAACCCAGGAGGTGCAAGGTGACAGTGCTAACCACTAATCCCTGGAATAACTGCCATCAAATAAGATGGATGGAACTCGTGATAATTTCTTTCATCACAAATTTCTTTCATCACAAGGCTCTGCTTAGTCAAGGTTGTTTGCTTAGCATCATAGCCAAATTTCAACAACAATACAATAAAAATTTTATAAAAAACCTGGAATCTGATTTAAAAAAAAAGAACAATTTTAAGTTTACCTTATTCGATTCATTTCAAGCACTTATTCCCTACAACACATGCAAATTTATCTGGCCAAACAACAAAGTAATTTTAATCGTACAGCATGTGTCATCTTCCATATTATTCTCAGAAACCACTTATCAGGGACCTCTGGGATGTTTTTATTAAAAAAAATCTCCATTGTTAATACAAAAGTACCATGCAGTAGAAATGGATAAAAACCATAAAACAAACAAAAAAAAAGCTTTATTTGTAGAATCCTCCACTACTATTTATATCGCTTCCCTTACGGTAAGCGAGTGAGTAATAGACACAATTCCGAGTCATTTCAAGACATATTCACTTATCCTCTTCCTGCTTTTTGTTAGCTGTTTAAAAGATATGTTTTGAAAAATTTCACCATTTTGTAAAAAGCACCCATAAGCTGTCAATCACCGGAATGAAATTTAGCCAGGCGTTAAGTCGAGCTGCGATAATTATTTTTGAAACCACGATTCATGCGTAAACACGCGCTCATTCTTCGCAGATAACTACCCGGTCTCGTGATGACTAACGATGTTTAATAATACATCGTATGTCAGATGGTAGTCACACAGAGGCTTTGTTTTGATTGTAGCTTTGTAATCGTTTACATTACCAGAAGCATAATGCCACCAAATTTGGCATTTTTTTAAACGTCTTCTAGCGAAAGCATGGTAGGATTTGCCTTGGTTAGTGCACGATCCCAGACCCAGACGTTTATATCTGTTTGTTTTTTCGTTGCGAAGGCCGGGACGCAGGTCACAGCTGGGCCACGCTGACCTTTTTCCTTGTTTTTAACCTAAGATAACCTCATAACCTTCATAACCTCAGATTTCAAGTGCAAGCGCCGGCACGTTAGCAGAAACTGTGTCCACAGCAACAAAGGAAAAAAGCGCCACGTGCGTGTAAACAAAGCTTGTGGTGCGCCTGCTTTGTTTCCCTCCATCAGCCACTATCATCCAACCCTCCCCTGACAGGCTGCTCTTTCAAGGAAATTCTATGGAAGTTATGTGCTGTTGCTTATCTCTCACTCTTCTTTCTCACTCTCTCTATCATGCACTCACACACTCTCTCTCTCTCTCTCTCACACACACACACACACACACACACACACACACACACACACTGAGTGTGTCCTTCTCCTAGGTTCCATAGAAGCAAAAGTATGTTTGAGACAAAGACAGGGGAAGCTGGGAAGAGAGATAACAGCAGGTCTCTGGCGTCACTCTCTCTATACATACTGTATATGACAAGTGTTCAAGTCAAACCGGGACTTTTATAAGGGTTGTATTTCTCTGTATAATCCCCTGTAACACTCAAACACTCGTCCCAGCGTTTCACTAGTGCACGGATTCCATCAAGGTAGAACATGTTCGACGGAGCCATGCTGCTTCACCTGGCCTCCCAGGAACTCCTTTAACAGTTTGCACTCTTCTTCAATTTGGCAACACGTTGATAAAGACCAGGTGTTCCGCCCATGGGAATGAGTGCAGTAGGCTCTAAGCCACCAGGGATCGTCATTCTCGAACGTACGACCTTCTTCAGAATATTTGCATCATTCAAATGTTTTCCTGAGGCCAAGAGTCTCATCACCGTACTGTGCTTCAAGTCTTCTGTAAACGTCAGTGGGTTTTACACCTTAATTCTTGAGAAATTTCAACTCAAGGGCTGGTTTGCCTTGAATGTCCCTTGTGCACAGAGTTATGTACACACTTGAACGCAACAAATATGAGTCACTGTCTTATTTCTTCTCTGGAACATGACCGTCCGCAATGTGAGACTCCCGTTTCTGCCCCTTTCCCACTTTAATCACACTTCACACTCTTCCCCTTGACAAAGTTACTAGCAATGGGGACCAGACATGAATGCAGGGAGTTCTGGGAACTTGCAACTGCTGACGGCTCCGTCTGATTAGCTGGAAGCAGGAGTTGTAGCTTACATTCCTTCTGAGCAAGGTCACATTTCTGCACCATCTTCCTCCATCCCTCCCTCCCGCTTCACTGTTTCTTGACTTCTTAGTGACCTGCACAGCTGTATCCACTATCAAATCCCAAACTTCAGAATTTCCTTGCTGTATTTCTCCAAATTAAATATGCACAACATGGTGCGCGCTTCCAAAGAAGCGGCCTCTCCTTTCCTGCACATGGTGATGTGATGAGGTAATGTGCGAAGCAACGCTAGATGATGTTGAAACAGGCCTGTAATGAGAAACGAGGTTGTTGTTATTATTAACTACAAAACTAAAAGTAAAACTATACAGATATATTCCTATAAACATAAACAATTACTTGAAATGTAGAAATATTGCAATGGAGATGGAATTCTTTCCACGGTCAATACAAATACTTATGAATGGAGCTTTTTATTTCAAATTTCAATATGAAGGACAACACGAGAAATAATAAAGGGGTATTAGGTGTGAATGGTGGGTTTGAGAGGGTAGCTTTTGGCGCTTCTTTTGACTTTTTGAGATAAACTCTGCAAAATACATTTAATGGCATAAAATATATGTGAAACTATCTAATGTTTAAAGCTTGAAATGATCTTGGTATTTGTTTCAAAAATAAATTAAGCGATATGATTCTTCCCTAGTGCAAGAGCATGGCCACGCATCTCCAGGGTCGGGGGTTTGGCCGGTTTCTCCCGGATTCTCTGGTCCAAAGACATGCAGATTAGGCTAATTGGTGCTTCCAAATTGCCTGTATTGTGTAAATGAGTGTCTCAGTGTGTGTTCATGTGTGTGTGTGTGTGTTTGGGTGCCCTGCAATGAATTGGCACCCCATCCAGGATGTTCGGTGCCATTGCCCTGGCCCTAGGATAGGCTCTGTTATCCTGAACATGATAAGCAATACAGAGAATGAGTGAGAGAGCAAGAGTAATTTAAAACCTTGGGCTTTCATCCTAGCAGTCACCGTGTCAGATCATTTGATCTGCAAGATCTGGCACAGGTTTTACGCCCTTTTCATGCTTTTCTGGTTGCAACTCTACCAATTTCTTACCAGACTTGGGACCGGCACTGTGTCAGGCCAGCTAAGATGGTGGAACAGACAAGGTCGTATCCTTATACAAATATGGCGGAAACATTCATGAAGTAAACACTCCCGGACGTTACCAATCCGTGATTGCTTTATCATGTATGATTTTGATTCGTTGTTTTTGTTTCCGAGTTTCAGTGTATCATGGTTTGCAGAACGACCGACTCTTGGCTGTTTTTCTGATTACTCGTGTTTGGTTTCAAAATCTTGTCTTTCGCACCTGCACTTACATCCATATCTACGTGACTCCTGACACACTGCATACAATGACTGGGTTGTATAGGGAATAAAATTAAGGGTCTTGCCCAAGGACCCAACAGTGGTGACCCAATGGTGGCAAGGCTCGAACCCCTTACCCCCGATCTGCAACCCAGAGACTCTGCTACATGAGCCACCACTGCCCCTTAATTTAACGCTATTTAATATGTTTAATATACTTACCTGTTTAATCATTCCGGTCGGGTTGGATGACAATACAGAGCTTTATTAAGACCAGTCAAGGCAGACAAAGCAAAAGGGCAAACCACTACGTAAAGATGTAATGTAGGCAAAGGGTCAGGGGATTAACAAACAGGCCAGACGAGACAGAGACAATGCCGACACTGAAACAAAGCAGAGCCCAAAACCAGATAAACAATGCACATGAGAATAAAGCTCAATAAGTCATTGTATAATCCAGGACTTTTGCAAAGACCTCAAGTGAGACTGGATGCAGGAGATTGTGAATGAACAAGTAATCAGAAATCTGGCAAATTGTAAAGGGGGATATGGTTCAATCTGATTGTGAAAATTTTCATGGGCTACCTCTGGGATGTAATGCTGAGCAGTCAAGGCAGTGGGGGTGAAATTCCTTGATAAGCACGTGGTCTAGAACATTCTAAGCCATAAGGGAATCATATCCCTTCCAGTTGATTAGGTTTTGCATCTTACCTCTCTGACATCTGGTGGAAATGCAATGCTGCCACTGTAGTTTGAGTTTATAGGTCACCTTTTATAGGTCACCAATGACTCTTTTGGAGTAATGTCCTGCATTCTCAGCTAACAACCAATGTCCCTGCTGGGTTAGTGTAATACTCTGTGTCTAGGCTCATAAACAGGTGTGGGTCGATCTGGAAAGTCATAACTTTGTCTTATGGCTTTTCCAAGTGCCTGTATCCTCACTTCTCTGAAACCATCTGGAGTGTTGGTGGTAATTTCATCCTGAGGCTGGTTACATTGAATCGTGCAGTTGAGTTGTCCAAGGTTGACATGTGTTCCACAAGGTGAGACAAATCGTTGTTATACGAAAGATCCTTAAGGATTACCATATTTCTAGTTTGCACACCTCTAGACATAAAGGTGGTAGACAAAATTTACTGTCAAATGTCACCAGGGATATTAAGGAATGGACAAAACCTACCAGATTACCAGCTGAGACCCAAGAAAACCCCAGCTTTCCATGACTGACCTTTAGGGATGAGCCATGAACTGGGGCCCTCCATCAGACATGATGAAAAATGAGTTCTTCATTTTCAAAAGCAAAGGAGGAGAATCGTGACAAGAGATGTGCAAAACCGTTAGACGATAAAAAGATGATTGGTCAGGTTGAGTGAGGGTGGTATGTCTTTAATGAATTCTGTTAGCAGGGAATTTAAAGAATTTGGAAAGGCATCAGTTTAGCAGCAGCTTCAGCCAAGAACATACTCCTTTTTCCTATGATATATTTCAACTGTTACAAATAACTGATTCTCTAGAAGTCCTTATGGGATAGGTTTACCAAACCGGATGGTTCCTCTAAGGAGCAGGAGTAGTCCAAAATAATGTCAGCTATGACAAACTCCTCTTACTTACAGTATGTCTGAAAACATCATTCGAAAAGGGCTGCCTGATGGAGGGAGAACTGATCATAGCATATGACATCACCATGTACTCATAACAGTTTTATTTTAGACTCATGGGAAATCTCAAAAAAACATTTTATATAATATTTCTTCTTCTTGTGTGTTTTTCTGAAATCAAACAATTAAAGCCTTTTTAATATACAGTATGCGGGCGTTCAGGTCAAAGCGGGACTTTCTCGTGAATGGTGTAAAAATGGAGGAAAACAGATTGACACTTAGAGAAGACTTTAAGCACAGAGACTCTTAGCCACAGTAAAACATTTGAATGTTGTAAACGTCTTAAAGAAGACCATACTTCCATGAATGACGATAACAGCAGGGTTGGCTAGAAGCCCTTTGCACTCAATATTCAACGAGAGGAAACTTGAAAATTTTCTATTCAATTTCTTTGTATTGCACTTTTAACAATTGTCATTGCCGCAAAGCAGCTTTACACTATCAAAAGAAAATGATGGAAATTTGTAGGAAATGTGAAAAATGTGTATGAATCAAAATAATTCGATTGTCCCTGATGAGCCTGATTGAGGGGGACGAGAAAATCTGGTACAACTTGTCACCAACTAATGGAAGAGACACATCTGTCTGTCTGAACTGTTTCAGTGTTTTCCAAATATCTGGGTCAGTAAAGGAGTTCCTGGGAGGCCAGCATATCAGACATGAAGCAGGCAGTCTGATCATGGCTCCGAAGTACTGAGAAAACTTTCTATCTTGATGGATTCCAAGAACTAGTGAAATGCTAGGATAAGTGCATTAGTGCAGCAGGGGATTATATAGAGAGATAAAGGGAGTTTTCACGCTTATAACTATCTTCCGTTATCCTGCACAAACAAAAGTCGTAGTTTGGGTTGAAAACCCTTCGAAAGTTTCTTGTACTTAGATTTAAAACTTCCTTGATAACCAGGTAGCTATGAAAGCAGGTAAAAAAGTAAATGTGAATTACTTATTTTCAACTTAATTTTTTAAATATGCTTATATTTATTGTAAAAGGTAACGTTTTGGAAAGTGTGTAAAAACATTCAATTTGTAACTTAAACTCTACTTGGATTTACTGCATGAATAGAAATCTCGTCTGGCAGCGAGCACGCAAGCTTAAAATAGAAAGATGTTAAATAATCATAATAATAAGAATAAAGATTAAAGGATTATATCATGTTACAAATAATTATGCAGTGCTGCGCTTGCAGTGCTGGAATTAAAACCTACTACCTAGAAGCTTCACCTGCAGTTGTCAAGAAGCTTAAATGGAATTCCATTCCAAAGGCGGGAACGGCTTAGAATTAACGGCAGTAATAAGGTTACTAGGGTGCACACTTCACACACCGCACGCTTGCAAATAATCTATACATATATAATGTGGCAACTGTGACTGTCACAAAGCGCCAAATCCTGGACAGGACAGTTATTTTTTAAATATAGAATAAGATATTTCTAAAAATAATTCACTGACCTCTTTTGAGTACCAAAATAACAATAAAGAAAGAAAGAAAGAAATCAACCATAAAAACAAAATATGATTCAAAATTGAATGGGAGATACAAATCAAAACGTTGCTGAGAACCTCAGTGTGTGGTGTTTTTTTTTAAATTATTTTTTTAATGTATATACTTAATCTAACATCAGCATGAGGGATATGGGAAACCCCACATCTGTGTGGCCTAGAGATCTTTCATTTTTAAATGAGTTGGCACTTTGAGACATCTATTTTAGGTGAACGTTGTGAGCTGACTTGCATACGCAAGCATTTGGGTTTTTTCTTTTTTTTTTTTTTTGTAGATGTAGGCATTGATTTTACGCTTGCTGTGTAATTTAATTTTATCAAATGCTTTACCATGAGAACTTTTACTATCTGAGCTATCTGTTAGCATGAATGATATATATATATATATATATATATATATATATATATATATTTAACTCTCAGCTATGTGTGAGACGACAAGTTACAAACGTCCTTTGTCAGTGGCATTTAGCATGTTTTCATCATGTGCACATGGGTTTCCTTTGGGTTTCTCCCACTGAACATAAACATGGTTGAACAGTACTGTAGATCTCATTTTCATTTCAATCCCTGTACCTGATCAGAAAAAAAACCCTTCTAACTTAAGGCATGAACCGGTGAGAAACAGGTGCAGATGATGACAGATGATCAGGCTGGTGATTAGTATACTGGTGATGCTGAATGTTGAGTAATTGGAACAGACAAGATGGGAATTAAGTTTGCTGCAGAGATTTTTACATAAACAACAAATTTTTAAATTGTATCCTTACGTACGTTGCATAGTATAGCAATAAAACAGTTGTTCCCATTTTTAAATTTAATTTAATATGGAAAAAAAAAATGAGGGGTGGATCAAGACTCAAGATCTGATGAAAGTCAGTGTGAATATGCATGACATTCGACCCCAGCATTTGGAATTTAGATCCACCATGATCCTGACAATAATAAAGATCAATGAAGGGTGCTTCTTCTTCTTCTTCTTCTTCTTCTTTTTTTTTTTTAAAGAAATTTAAAGAAATGAAAGCACCATACCAAGATGTGAATGCTTACTGTATATACAAGTGCATTTTCTTCTTTCCTTAAAATGTAATGTAAAGTTTTGCCATTTTCATAACAGCAAGGTTGCGAAAGATTACATGTTCGAAGGGGCTGTCTTTTTTTGTGCATTACTAATACTGAAAGCCCTGCAAATGCAGTAAGTTGTTTATTGCTTTCTCCGACTCATGCTTTTACACAACGAGAAAGGAAGTGGGTTGTCTGCATAAACTTACATATCTGAGATGGAGTAAAAGATTAGAGGCCCTTTGAAGTATCAATATGAATAATGGTACTGAAAGTGGGCCCCTTAGTAAGCCTTATCATGCTTAAACCATTAAGCAGGTAAAACCTATTCCTGTTTTTCAAATAAGTGAGAAAAATCCTCTACGGCTTTTGTGACCACAAACCCGACTCATGCAACAACAACAACAACGTCGACCGCAGCCTATAGAGTCAGTTCGAAAGGGTTTATTTGAGTACAATGTCTGAGCGACAGACATGTGATGCTACACCGACTGATGCTCCAGGCTTTAAATGTTACTGTTATTCAACAAGACTGCATGCCCAGGGATGACTCAAGGAACAGATAAGGATAACTGAGCGGCAAGGCTTTGTGTAGTATTCTTGTATAGTGGGTGTGTACAAAGGGCGTGTTTCAAGGCTGGCGTGAAACAGCCATCTCTGGATTCTTACTATAACCACAAAGACATGAGTCTATTCCAGAAAACCAATTCACACACCCATGTTTAGATCTCTGCAGAGCATTGATTAAGAGCGTTGGTGTAGTATTACTCACTGTCTCTGACTGAATTTCAAGTTGTGGATGTAGTTCCTCACCGTTTAGTTGCAGAGCTCACAGGAATTCTCAGAAACACTAATCAGCCATGAAATCAACACCACTCCCAGGTGAATAGAATATCATTGATTAACAATTACATTCCAGTAGCCTGGTCACAGGATCATGAGCAACCAAGGCCAATCTGCTGAAAGAAAAAAAAGTTACAGATTTGTGGACAAACAAGTCTGATCCATGGAGGACCCATCTTGCAACTTACATAATGTAAAAGATATGCTGCTAATGCCCTGGTGCCAGATACCTCAGAGATCTTGGCTGGGGGGCCAGAGCTGCTTCTTTGGCGGCCCAAGAGGAACCTAAAACCTAGGGGGTTTTAATGGTTTAATATATGGCTGATCGGTTTATATAAGCTTAAATTGCAAGTGTTTCCCACAAACAGGTCTTACTGATTCCTTTGCCTCTTGTGAGTGAAGAACGTTTATTATATAAAATGAAACACAATACTATATTTATACAATACAATGCTTATATCACAATTTTTTTTTTTTGGAGTATCCTGGAAACATTTACGTACTTCACCAGCATTCTTCTCACCACGATAGTTTCATTATTCCGGATGAGAAGTACAACAAATCCCGTAAGAGTCTGGAGGAATTAACCACAAGTCGTCCATCACATGGGTGATCTCTTGACTTGATGCTCGAGGAGTCCATAAATGACGCATCATATACTGATGTTTTGTCATCAGCTCCTTCCCGTTCAACAAGTTTTCACCAATTTCTCCTTTTCTTCTTTATTGGCTTTCCATCTGTTGGCATTTTGCAAATGTTTTAAATCACTGCTTCAATTGTTGTAGGATAAATAACAATCAAGACAACATCTTTTTCATTTTACCTATAATACATCGGCTTCTATGGCCGCATGAGACCTCCCATAGTTTCCCGGCAAGGTTACACTGGCGTTAAATGGTTCCCTGTTTTAAAAAAAAAGTATAGTGTCATAGTAGTAGGAAGAAAATATAGATACAGCTAATATAATTTTGGAAATTAAAAATGTTATTACTTTTTGGAAAAAGTCAGAATACAGGCTCAGTCATAATAAGGTGGTATTTAGGCATTTACCAGACACTCTTATCTAGAGTGACTTACCTTTTTATCTCATTATACACCTTAGCAGTGGAGGGCTAAGGGCCTTGCTCAAGGGCCCAACAGTGGTAACTTGGTGGTCATGGGGTTTGAACTTGGGACCTTCCAAACTGTAATGCCTTAACCACTGAGCTACCCCTGACCCTAACTGTCTTACTGTTACTACTGTAAGTGTATCTTCAGTACTTTAGAATTGCACATGAGTATAAATGAAGTTACACACTGATCCTCGATAACATAAAAAAAAGTACCATGATAATCACCTGAGTTTTGGGTTCCCCTTGTACCCCTGGGGCATCTCTGGCCCCTCAGGTGTGTGACTCCACAGGAACCACAGGGGTATGTTGTGGTGTTGGCAACGGATCCTTTGGGGGCTGTGGGGGCCTCAGTGGATCGAACTTGTTTGTTCGGTGCAAACCATGGGTGCTCAGTCAAGTTGGATCTGGGCAACTTGGATGGCCTGTGCATGATGGGCTGTGGTGCACTGTGTGCACCTTTCTTTCATGGCCAGCATGAACTTTTTTCAGTGGTTTGTGCTTCATTGGCTTTTCTGTGGGATTGAACTGGATTGACTTGCCATTGGTACCCATAGGAATAAATGTGCCTTGGGTGGCCATGATCTTTTCACCAGTTTACTGGGCTATAATTGATAATCAATGTTAAATGTGTTAATGTCATGGCTATGGTATAGATTAATCAAAAGCATGACATTATTCATAATTAATAAGTACTAATTGGTAGATTGTTGGAGTTTAAGTGGAATACACCACAATAAATTAACTTCCTAATTAGCAGAGAGGTCAGTAAAATGTTTTTGGTATAAAGGATGACACGGTGATCACTTACTACCACTTAGCAGTGATAAAGACTAGCTACAAAGCTAAGTTTGTATGGGACTGAGATACTTACCTTCCTCTTTGCTATATATCACAGCCCTGCGTAGGAGACTCAGAAGCTCAGTGGGAGAGAGTGCGTAAGAGTGACTGTTCTAGGGATACACTCACACTCACAGCTACTCCGCTAAGCACTACCTCACTGCATGATTCAGAGTAGGTCTGAGACACTACGTTGTGGTCTAGCAGAAACACACACCAGACATATGATCACACACACATACACACTCATAGACTGCAGAAGAAAGGCAAAAAGAGGAAAAAGACATGTAAAGAATTGAAGGCAAGATGACCCCAGACAGACGGAGTCATAGACAGCTCTTAACCAATTTCACACACGCCACTGGCGCATGCATGTCGCGAATGAGCAGAACCAGAGTCCACATTCCAGACCATGACAATAACCGCTATGTTGTTTTTCCTTTCTTCTGTTTTCTCCGTAATTAAATACATGTGGTGGCGCTGAAGCAAGGAAAGGCCAAGAGTTAAAGTTGAGTCTGTTGAAGCTGGAACTGAGCCCACTGGAACAGGAACTCAGTTGGGTCACTTCAGGTAAACCTGACTTTTATCTCTTCCCACTCGCACATGTCAACACAGATGGCAGCTTCGTCGGCGGACTTTCGATTTTACATCTTGAAGTTCTGTGTGTAATAACAGAAATAGATATGGGGGAAAAAAAGTCAACGAGAATGGAAGTCAACAAGGCAGAAGTTAAGTTTCAGAATGAGAAGAAGGTTGTGTAAGGAAGTGTCTGCATCAGTCAGTGGGAGTGAAACACATTCCACTGTGTCTGCGGTCAGAGGACTGTTTTGGAGTGAAACTGGAAGGACGGTGGCTTGTTTGGATGGCTGCTGTGACCGTCCGGTAGTAAATATGCTTGAGCGGCTTTTCTCCCAGACTAGACTAGACATACATCCTGCGGTGTTTCTTTTTCCCTCTTTCTCTCTTTCTCTCTCTCTCTCTGGCACACACACACACACACACACACACACACACACACACTCTCTCCTATAGTACATAGCTAAACCCAAATGGATGTCTGGTGTCTTCTTCCTCCACTGTTTGCTCCTTGCTCTGGTAGAGTAAGTTCGGAAGTTATGACACATAGAATCACATGATCTCAATCAGATATAATTACATTGCTGAAATGGAATATATCAAGATACTATAGGTTATTGGTTATTTATTGCTGCATTTAGGTTTCAACATGGTGTATGATCAAATATTATGGGATGGGATTTAATGGTGTGTTATTCTCTAATGATGATGATGATGATAACATAGATTGATAGTACCATAGATTGGGGGTTTAACTGTCATTTATTGGACTGACTGGTCCACAATTGTTGCGACAAATTCTATACTTTGGTTCTTCCCAAAAAAATGTGAAATTGCAAAGGAATAATTATGGAAAAAAATTCTACTTGTGATTCTGACTACGTGCAAAAGAGTGTCATAGATATTTTGAAAGCTCGTATCATATATATATATATATATATATATATATATAAAGTTTGACTAGTAAGGTTTTAGAAATCTTTAGTCAGAATGATATTTTAATCCCCTGATTTGGCAGCCTTGCCTCCTTTCCGGATTTTCTATCTTTGCAAGAATTAAAAGGAGATACTAAACATTTTCACATTTTCTTAATGAAATATTTGTAGGGTTTCTGAAAGTTGATGTGTCTAAAAGCAAAAAAAGCTAAATATATACATACGTATATACAGTACTATGCAATAGTCTTGAGCCTCCCCTTGTTTCTTCTTAAATAAATAAAATAAAATAAAATAAAATAATGTAGATTCAATTAAAGAAATGTAAACAAATAGTTTACTAAGACAGGCTGCAAAAAAAAAGGTTGTTTAAGTAACAACCTCAGCACCAACCTCATTTCCCCTCTCATCTATTCCAAGAAATTAGCATTCAACACCACCGGTATACTAATACTGGCCTGATCATCTGTCATCACATTTTTCTTACTGGTCCATGACTTAAGTTAGATGCAGGATGAAGCGGTATAGCAAATGAATGAATGAATGAATGAATAATTCAAACAAACAAACAAACAAAATCCCCTGAAACTGGTCAGGTACAGGGACTAGACTGAAAATGAGAGCCGAAAACTTGCTAAAAAAGTGAGCCAAAAAAAGTCCTCCAGAAAGTCTGGATAACTTTTCCTCATGAATATATCAACACACCAGAAAGTCTGGCTCTTTTAGAAACAAAATATGAAGAAAGTATTATTTTTGTCAGTTTTCATCTTAAGTAACGTGATAGGTTTTCACACATACAGTATCCCAGGACTATATCCTGCATCTGTAGCTAAGTACAAATGAAATGGACTTCTGATGGACTTTGACATGACTAGATACTACCGGGAAAATGTTTCAGCATGGAACGGGGTGTTCCTTTTTTCCAGTGCAATCAACACAATACAATGTTATGAAGCGTCATGTGCAGGATAGATGATCTGGCAATGTTCCTTGTTTCCAGTAACTCCACTTATTTGTGTATGTTTCCATAAAGATTGCTGATGAGTCACCTTTATCCAACATTCCAAAACTTCCTGGATTTTGCTGAATTCCAGCTAGCTGGGCGAACACACTTAAAGTTTCAGCTTGGATAAATTTCACTGCACGAGTAAGAATTCCGGTTATTGCTAAAACAAGAATGAAATGCTGCGGGTCAAACACAAGGGCACAAAGAGATACGGGAATCAACAGTCTTTCGTAACATCCTTGATGGTGTGCCAGCATTCATGTATAATATGTAAGCATTTTCACTTTGAGTTATTTTGCTGTTCCTTATAATACGATGAAATTTAAGTAATATCATAATGTACAGTAAGTCAACATTTGCCTCTTTTTTTTGTGTAACAGCTTACTTCCTTTGGTCTCAATTTCTTACTTTGATGATAAGGCAGTCTATTGTAAATTGCAAGTAAATTGTATGTTTGGTTTTGATTCAGCTTAACAAATCTTCAAAATGATATTAATAATATAATGTAAGTAATAAATAAATGCCTTTGAATAGCATTAGGTACAAACGAGGTCCAAAAGGCCGTGACATGAGGAGAAATGGAGTTACTGTACCAGTTTATTTTCTTAATATTGTCTCACCAACACTAACCATTTTAATTTATTAAAATAACAAATCACAATTCTTATCCTTTTATATTAAGATTGAATATTGCAGTTGGAGTTAACAAAGCTATATGTAACTGTAATATGAAAATAATATTAAAATTTCAAATAATATTGAATTGAATTGAATTGGTTTTGAATTGGGTCATTAAAGGAATTCCTGGGAGGCCAGCGTCTCAGATGTGAAGAAGTGATAACGAAAATTTTCAAGAAGTAAAACACTGGGATAAGTTTATTAGTGTAACAGGGGATTATGTAGAGAAATAAAAGTTTATTTTATACTGTTTTCATACTTTTGCTTTGTTATTCTGCAGAATCTAAAGTCCTGAGTTGACTTTTGAACATCCCTCATAATATTGCATTACTCTAAAGCAAGCATGTTAATTTACCTTGGATTTCCTACTCCCAGGACTGCTATTATTGGCTAATCTGAATCTAATATTTGACACTGTGGTGGTATAATGTGATGTGTCGGCTGGATGGCATTAATACAAAATCTAGTGATTTAATATGAAGTCTATAGTAGTTCTACTTAACGAAGTCACAGGCGCCACTGTATCATTTCCATTGTTTGTGTATAGCTGCTTAAAGCAAGTTGAAGGAGTTCAGTTTCTCTGACGCGTTAAAGAATACCGAGCAACCCGACTGAACCTACACACAGCATGGAAAGTGCTTTTGCTTCTGTTTTCAACTTGCCATTGTTTTTGTTTTTTTCACATTCCAAGCTATTCATTAATCCGCGTCAGGCAGTAACAGGAAATCCTTCCAGCGTAGAATTTTGAATTCATACTGAATGGCTATTATTAGGACAGTACAACTAGAAATAGAAACAATAACAGTAACTATAATAAAAGCATGTACTGTATGCGGACAATGATAATGGCTATGTTATCTCAACAAAGGAACCAGATCTGCAGTAAATAAGGGAAGCATGTAACGTACGTAAAACAGATTTCAAGCAGTGTAATGTGAGCGATGAGTAATGAAGCAGTCATGCTGAAAGATTTTGTTGTTGGTTTATGTTTTCCTCATTATGAGTAGTAAGGTCATAGGGATCATGGAGGAGGGACCAAAGACTTTCCAAAAAAAAAAAAATCCTTTAACAAAACTTACAATTACTACAGAGTTACTCCAGAGAACTACTGAGGGAAGAAAATATAAATAAGGACATACAGTATTTATCGACAAAGACTACAAAGCACTTACGTAAGTTGCTCTGCAATAGCGCATCTGCCAAATGCCTTAAATGCAAATGTAAATATATAAATGTAAATCTAAAATGTAAATCAACAAAGTTAAAATATCATGAATATAGGCAAAGTCAACTAATATCCAGTAGATTAGAAGATATGTAGATTTATTAATTTTTTTTGTTCTTTAACAACAACAAAAAAAAGCACACACTAATATCTATTGTTTGATCACCATTAAAATTTGATTACAGTCAAATGTGTGAAAATTATTCCTCAAGCTACTGTTTTACAAGTACACCGGGTGTCACCAAGGAAGAAAAACTCTATACAGTAGATGTGATAACCGGGTCATCCGGTACATGCAGGTCACCAGCTGCCACATAATGTTGCTGAGCCTAGACCTGACCAACTGAAACAACCACAGATCATAACACTGCCTCCAGAGGTTTGTACAGTGGACACTCTGGGTGCGTCATGCTGGGTGCTCTGGGTGCGTCATGCTGGGTGCGTCACTTTCTGTGCTTCCCTCCTTATCCTGACACGCCCACCACTCTGGAATAGAGTCATTCAGAACTCATCAGACCCCATGACCTTTTTTATCCATTGCTCCAAAGTCCAACCTTTATGCTTTCTAGAAAATTCAAGCGTGATTAGATTCACTAGTAAGTGGTTTTCTTATGGCCACAAAGCTGTTTAGTCCCAATCTTGTGAGTTCTCTTTACATTGTGCATGTGGAATTCTTACTTACCAAAAAACATAGCTCTGATTTCTACTGTCCATTTTTTTCCCTTTCAAAAAGCACTATATTGGCAGGTTTTAATAATGGTCTGGACCCAATTCCAGCCATAAGATTAAAACCATTAACATTAAAACCACCTAGGTTTTGGGTCCCTTTGTGGCACCGGGGAAACTCTGGCCCCTCGGAGTGTGTGGTTCCACAGGCCCTCTGGGGGTAAAAATAAATAAAATAAATTCAGATTTTATTTGTCACATACACAGTACGATATGCAGTGAAATGCTTAATTCTTCGCATATCCCAGCT
>JAQQZS010000039.1:5689983-5705728 GCA_030068045.1 Platyallabes tihoni | reverse complement strand
GGGTTAAGGGCCTTGCTCAAGGGCCCAACAGCGGCAACCTGGCGGAGCCCTGGCTCGAACCGCCGATCTTCCGATCCATAGCTCAGAGCCTTAACACACTGAGCCACCACTGGGGTTTGGGCTCTGGCTGGGAATCGAACCCAGGCCGCCCACACGGCAGGCGAAACAGCTACCACTGAGCCACCACTGGACGTGTGCTATGGTGTCTGGCACCAGGACATTGGCAGGTGATCCTTTGGGGGCTGTGGGTTGTGGGGTGGCACATCACCATGGGACCTCAATCAGACTGGGATCTGGGAAGTTTGGACATTGGGCCAGTGGCCTTGGCCTTTTTGAATGGGTGTTCTGATATCTTTCTATCATGAGTAGCATTGACATTTTCAACAATTTCTGCTGTATTCAGTTTTCTGTTGGATCGGACCGGACAGGTTGGCCTTTGTTCCCCATGGGCATGAGTGAGTCTTGCGTGCCTATGATCCTGTGACCATTTAACTGGAATAAAGTTTATAATCAACGTTAATGTGTTAATGTTATGTGGTGTTAACATTATGGCTGACCTGTATACTTTTTGCATTGATACTTTGTTTGACTTTTTTGACATTATATAGTTTTTATTTTAAATATGCTTTATATCAGCCATATACTGTACAGTAGACATATACATTAGAGATGACAAGACTTCCTCCTTGTGGAACCTTATGGTCCTGTGGGGCGGTATCCAAGCAGGTTGTGGAGAATAGTATCCAGGATGGATAGGGGCAGCAGGGTGTTTAGGAATCTGACTGCTCAGGGAAAGAAAATATTGCACAGTCTGGCAGACTTGCTCCTGATGCTGCAGAACTTTGTCCTAGACGAGAGGGGGATGAAGAGTCAATCACAAAGCTGGAGGTCATATAGAAACAGCACATGTATTTCATGAAATACCCAAACCTTTCATACATTTTACACATTTTTATACAATTTCAGAACATAAATTGTGACAAACACATTTGTACTTGCAAATGTATTATTCTGATACGAGCAAAAAACGGTCTCTCACATAAAATCAGTCTTTTATCACCTCCCCCCATTCCACACATACACACACACAAGCACACAAAGGGGTACAATGCCAAGGCCTTGGCATCACCACATATGCATACATATCTAATTAAGCCTACCACATGAGATTTAAGAACCAGTGACTTTTTCCGCCTTTCAACCTGTGCCAAATGTGTGGAGTGGCAGCAGCCTTGTGGCGTAGCTCACAGCCTTTGGCCTGCTTCCACTCTCTGATCTTCTAGACCACCGTAGTTTGGAGATCAGGCCATGAAGTGGCTTCTTGCTTCTTTTCTTTTTTGACGACAGAATGAGAATGAAAGTGATGGCGTGTGTAGCTAGACAAACACCAGACTGGACTGTGTGCTACTTACACACACACACACACACACACACCCTCCCCTGCCTCTCCCTGGAGCTTCATTTGGTAGTTAAAGTGTGCAGTTATTCTGCATAGCTTGGTGTCTCTTGCAAAAAGCGACCTGCTGTTCAAGAATTATAGAAAGCATTAAGAAACGAACACTTATCATTCTCCTGACAATATGGCGCATATAAAGATGCCTCTTACTACTTTTATTTCATTTATTTAAATGCTATACGATTTCAAATTGTCTGGAATGCAATAGTTAACCATTTAGAAGATTTTAATATCTTTTTTCCCTTTATGTGATGCAATCTCTTGAAATCATTCCCTGTTAAAACACAATTACCTTCACAACACACACCCACACACACACACACACACACACACACACACACATACACACGCAAAAAAAAAAACCCCAAACAAAACACAAACAAACATGTTCCTATGGTTTTACATGTCAACCTTGCTTTCATAATCTGCAATTTATGTTTCTAGGAATGGTGTGTGGTTTTTGCATGTGTGAAAATGACATGACCTTCGTGTGCAATATGTGCAGTAGGAATCTTACAAATGCACAGACTCAGCTATGCATGCTGAAAGTCTGCGGTCTGTGGCTTCATATGTGTTTGTGTATATATCTGGGTAAGATGTTGCTCTTAAAGATGCCTTATGAACAGAAAACCTCAAACACCCAAACATAGATATGTAGACTTGAGACGAAGGCTTGAACGAATCAGTAGCCTGGACAACAGAGTAGATATTGGGTCCAAGTTTGGGCTTTTATTTATAATAGCTTGATGAACCAGGAAAAGATAAAAATAGCTACTTAAATGTTTACATTTGGTTTGTATGATTAAATATAGTACATCCTGAGAATATATACTGTATAGCACATGCCTAGGAATTGCACTACCCATGTTTATTGATGTGTAACCAGCTTGGGGGTGCATGGTCTCTTACTAATTTTAGCATCTGGAACGTGCTGTTACATGTAATACTGAGGCAACTGTGTGAAATAAAGTGCAGCACAAAGCGAGCATACGCTATATGACTTCTACATACAGCCCAAAGTAAGTGGGCACTTAACCATGTTGTTCTTCCCCCAACTGTTCCTTCAACATTAGAAGCACACAATTGCATACAATGACTTTATATGCATTAGCATTGAGATTTCCCTTTACTAGAACTAAAAGACCCGGTGCACAATGCAAGCTCCGTGAAGACATGGTGTGCCAAAGTTGACGTGAAAGAACTTCAGCATCCTGAACAGAGCCCTGACCATGACTCCACTGACCGTGATCTGGGATGAACTGGAATGCAGACTGTACCCCAGACCTCCTCACCCGGCTCACGCTGAATTGGCAAATCATCAAATGTACCAAATGCGCGTAGTGGCAGCAGCCTTGTGGCATAGCTTGCGGCTTTTGGCCTGCTTCCACTCTCTGATCTTCTGGACCACCATAGTTTGGAGATCAATCTTGGCAGAGGCTTCTTGCTCTTTCATTTGAGAACAGAGGGAAAATGTTTTTGAAATACCATGCAGAATGTAAAAGTTACATAGCTAGTGGAAGATATTTGATGTGAACATTATCTGTAGCTCTTGAACTGTATAAGTTTTATGCACTGTGATGCTGCCACATGATTGGCTGATTAGATACTGTAACTGCATGAATGAGCGGGTATAGACATATATTCAGACATTTTAACTTAAATTTATTTCAAGCTTACAACTGTCTTCATCAATGTTTCTAGAATTAAATGAAAGAAATAAGGAAAATATTGATCTTAAAATAAATCTAATTAAAATAAATGAATAGCTTGACAAGTTAATAGAAAATAATTTTTGTATTTTTTCCTTGATCTACATCCAAAAAACAAAAATGCACACATGTTGAATCAGAATATTTAGGTTGTATCAGTATGAATTTTGGATGATTTTGCAAAATGCTATAAGTCAATCTGCTTTATCCCAATGGATAAATCAGTCAGCAGTTGTATTTGTGGCCATGCAAATATGCAATTTGGTGTAAATAATAGTATTTTGAGTTTTGTTGCACATAAACCCTTTTTAAATACAAAGTTTACTGAAGATCATGAGAAACCTTAAAAGCAATACAGCATCATCAGCCTTCTCTACTAGTTTTAGTTCCAAGTGAAAGGATGCACTGTATAACATCCATACCCAGATGAAACAAAAGATGAAAAGCTTTTCATACACAGCACATGTATCGCTTGTCTGTTCTATGTAAAGCTATCAAGTATTGAATACTAGTTATAGTCCAAAGCTCTTAAAAAAACAAATATATAGCGTTTTTCTTTTAGGCAAATGTGTTCGTGTGAAAAATAATTCGACAAGATGAGTGAAAATGCGAAAATGGCTTTTATCTCATTTTGCCAACAAACTCTTCAAATATTAGTTGAATTTGCCTATATTCAACATGCTCTTACTTGATAAGATATAAATACTTTTTTTTGCAGTGCTTAGTCTAGACAAAAACACCTTATCACATATCTGAAACACTGGGTAGCAACGTTTGTGGCTCTTTGTAGAGATTGCAAAATCAAAGCGCTAACAATTAACATATTTAGATTTTTTTTTTCACATTTATCTGTCCAAACTGAATTATCAAACTACGTAGCTCCCCATCTCCCTATACACTGTTGCACTACATTTGCTATCATTTTTAATTCACATTTCTGTACCTGTTGAAATGCACTTTTACTCATTTTTCACACAATATAATATGGAAAAACAACTGTAAAGGTCTGTAAGGGCAGAATATTAAACTTAGATCATATTTAATCTGCCTAAAATGATATTTTGAAGAGAATAAAGTAAAGTTTATTAAAACCTTAAAATAAATAGGTGCTCCAAATAGCAATCTATATAACTGGATCAAGTCAAATAGGGTTAATTAGTCAAAAATCTTCAGAGAGCTTTGATATTTATGAAGGAATACATACAATCAGCAAATGATAGCTTTGTACTGAGAGTAAGAGCACATTTTCTAAGGAAGGGGAACGACTAAGACTACTAACACAGGTGTTCTCCATCCTGCACTTGTTGCTCAACACTGTCCCTACTGCACCACCTTTGAGCATGTCCACAGTCTCATGAGCTGTCTGCTTTGCTCATCTTCAAACAACCATGTAAAGGAACTCTGCTGCTGAGATGTAAATTATCCATTAGCATCACATACTGCAGCGACCATTGTCCATGTCCTTGCAGTGAGTCCAAGAGAGAGCCAATGCTCGAATTAACATGCGGGTCCCTTTGCTGTCTGATTCGTTGTCAGAGTACGAGTTGGTGCCATCTGCACTCCTGCGAGATCAAAGCTCTGTGGTCATGAATTAAACATGGCTGGGGTCTGGAAGCATGTAGGATGGAATTAAGTGATTCAGATGAAGCATCGGTTCACAAAATGGGTCCCACAATGGACCTGGAATTTGTTGCTGTTGTGGGACAATTAGGCTTTGCTGTGTGACTGTCTGGGAAATCTGCTGTAAGTGTCAAATGAAGTCAAATAAGTCAACAGGGAGTGGGATACACGCGTCTAACTCATGTTCTCATACTAAACTGATCATATCTGATTCTAAGTAACTGTATGTGTATAGCATAGAAATAAGAATGAACAGATAATGTGTTCTAAACAGATACAAATACAGATGAACAGATATGGTATGTATTATGTTACATGGGGTTCACATGGCATATAAGAAAAGTGCATTGGGACTGAGATCATGGTGACAAAAGCTCTGGCTGTAAATGGGCACTCAGATGTGAAGCACACAGGACAAACATTGTGACCAGCATCCTTAGTAACTAAATAGTGAGGCCTGCCGTGATTTATATTAGTATACTTGTTTGTTATTTGAGGGAATACACCCATCATTATTATATTATACAAATATAGGGGTGGAAGAAGCACAGAAACACACAATACTAAAGTAAAATTACCTAAAAATGTACTCCACTATCCAGTACATAGACATAATGCCAGTCAAGTTACGGCACCCTTGGAGCACACAGGGTCAAGGGGCTTGCACAAGGGCCCAGCAACCTCAACTTGGCAGAGTTGGGGCTTGAACTGCCAACCTTCCAATCAGTAACTCGGAGCCTTAGCCCTCTGAACTACTACTGCCACTACTACGTCCTTTACCAAGGTCTTTGAGTGCAAAAGTACACTAATTTTTCTGTATATCTATCTAGGCAGCATGATGGCTCAGTGTTTAGTACTGTTGCCTTGCACCTCCAAGGTAAAGGTTCGATTCCCGTCTCAGGGTCTGTGTGCATGGCGTTTGAAAGTTCTTCCCGTGCATGGTGGATTTCCTCCAGGTACTCCAGATTAGGCTAACTGGAAGCCCCAAATTGCTTGTTGTGTGTGTGTGTGTGTGTGTGCACTGTGATGGATTAGCACCTCATCCAAGGTGTACGGTAGCCTATAGATAATAAGTGAGTGAGTAAACGTTTATCTATCCAACATGGAGTTGATTATGACGATAACATGAATGTACAATTATAGTAGAGATTGATAGCAATAAGATTCGACATTAATTAAACGAATGGCAAGCAGCATTGTTTGACTCTTTCATTACATTGCTCGTTAAGCTAGCTACTTGCTACCATTGCTATCGTGTATAATGCGAGTCGTCTACATAATTAAACATGGGCGTACTGCAAGCATATACAACACAATATGATTAAAGCATGTTACAAAACTTTATTATTATAGGTTTGTTATTGGCATGACTTGTAAGACCTCCCAATTTATTTGCTCATCGGGTTAGCCAGTGAGCTAAATCGCTTCTAATCTTATCTTGACATGTGCACCCATTCAAGGTGCTTGATAACGCAACCAGAAAAATCTGCAGCCAAGAGATCGAGTTGGCAGAAACTGTTGTCCAGTCATAATGACCTGCCAATCATTTTTGTAAACGTGGACTGCTTGGACAGGTGGAATTGTTTTGTTTCTGCCCTTCTGTCCACGTGGGGTGTATCTCAGTCATGGTATGGTGTGGGTAACAGTTTGATCGCTTATGCCTAGATTACTTGTAGAAAATCAGTACGCTTTTGTGTGATCGTCCACTGAAAAGTTTTAATGTAAATTATGAATAATATAAATATAACATATAAATATAACATCATAATAAATTAGAAAAGTAAAAGTACAAGCTTTTCATGAAAAAAAACATCAAGAGTAGAAGTAAAAAGTATTATATAGGGAAAAATACTCAATGCTAAGTACAGATAAAGAAAAAATACTTAAATATAGTATTTGTATTTCGAGGTATTTGTACCTCTGTACAAATATTCCTGGCAGGTGCAAACAAAAATATTAACTATATATTTTTTTTTGGAGTCTAGTCCTGTACACATCTTTGCTGGAGACAAATTTTGAACTTGAGTAATGTTAATAGTTTTGTTTTGAGGTCACACCTAATTTGAATATGAATACAGACCTAACAACCTGGATTAGCAAGTATTCTGTGTTTACATTATGCTTTCAGTTTGCCTTGCTGCCTTCCAAGTGTGACTGAGCAGTAAGTAAGTTAATGTAAACTAGATTAAAAGAACACAAGCACCTACACACACCACACACACACTCCCAAGCAAAACAACAAACAACAAGTGCAGTTCTGTCCTTGATGCAATTTCCTGGAAACAGGATGCTTGTTAGATGTCTCTTGTACTGATGAGATCCCAAGTGCCTCCTTGGAGAACTCCCTTAGGGTCTTAGATGAGAACAGAGAGCTCTGCTAATCACGCAATCCAGGTCTTATAGGTTTAATCCATGCTTAAAACACGGGACACGGCGGGTTGATTAAGCTCTCATACTCTGTTTTACATGTATCTTAAAGTCTAAGAAAGGATTTTTTATGTTAAAGTTCCACCGACAGGAGAACACGTTCTTGCAAATGGTCGTAATAATACAGTTGAAAAGACCTTTAGGCTGAAACCGACTAGACGATGCGACTAGACCCTGAATCACATGAATACCTGAAACCTTGTACTGTATCTGCTCATCTTCCCCTTGAGCCGTAGTGAAACTAATTAGTAGAGCTGTTTCTGTGAGCATGTAATAGAGAACCCCAGCATCACCTGGACCAGACTGGGCCTGCTTATAAACTTGACTGATCAACTCTGAACATTATTCTTTCATTTTGTTTTAAACCATCCATAATGTTAGCATGATAATGCACTTACATCTTGAGAAGAATAAACATTTATCTGTATTGTCAAGCAGAAAAATATACATATGGCACATGTATATGGCAAACTATGACACTGGCGTAATTTATATAAGTAGGGGTAAAACAGGACAAGGTGCACTGCTATAGGAATTTGATAAAGGTGACAAAATGTTATTTATTAAACACTTACACTATACATCTTTATCTGTTTGTATTTATGTTTAAGGTTATTTATAGAACAAGTGAATACCAGTTATTACTTACAGTTTTCAGGCTCTGGATTACTGAACAGAAGGTCAATGGTTCAAGCCCCAGCATCTCCAAGCTGCCACTGTCGAGCCCTTAAGCAAGGCACTTAACCCTATCTGCTTGGGGCTGTATCATGCCTGATCCTGAACTCTGACCCCAACCTAATCCCTAACAAGCTGGGAAACATGCGAAAGAAAGAATTTCACTGTGCAGTAATGTACATGTGACAAATAAAGGATGCTGCTATTCTTAAAACTGCTATAAATGGACTCCTCTGTCTTGACTTGACCAAAATTGGACAACAGAAGATTGGAAAAACTATGCCTGATGTGATGAGTCTTGGTTTCCTTTGCAACATTCGGAGTATATCAACACCACATGTGCCCATACGATCATGTGGCGACATCCGTATTATGATGGAACAATGCAGCCGTTGCTAACTAGTCTTAATTCACTTGAAGTGCACTAAATAGGGTGATGCATTATTTTCACCAACAATGTACAGTAATCCACTTAGGAAGGATGAGGGACAGCCCTGGACTGTTTTGGAGATCTATGTTGAGATAAACAACAATAAAATTTAGCACCATCTGGGTTGAAATGCGAATAGGAAGGATGTATATAAGAAAGGATCCAAAGCAGGGAGATCCTGGTTATTGTTACCAGGGCATGAATAAATCCTGACAATGGTCCATGATCAAAAAAATGTAGCAAGGCTTACGAATGCATTAGAGACAAAGGGATGTGCAACAAAGTACAAAGCAACTGTAACTGTATTAGGTAAAATCCAATCGCATGGTAGTACCTCAGTGCAGTTACCTATACAAACATGGTCAAGATGATCTGCTAATGTTCAAACTGAACATCATAATGGTGTAGATGATTTAAGTATTTTTTAACACGGTATGGTTCTTGGTGCCAGACGATCTGATTTAAGTATTTCAGAAACTGTTCATCTACTTGGATATTCCTGCACAACCATCTCTAGGGTTTACAGAGAATGGCCTGTTGATGCCAGAGGTCAGAGGAGAATGGCCAGACTGGTTGGAACTGAATAATAACATCTCGTTACAACCAAGGTATGCATACAAGGATTAACTACACCAGCAAAAGATTACAGCGGTAACCCTCCTTCCAGCTAAGAACAGGAAACCAAAATTGTGTAATAGAAGATTGGAAGAAAAGTTGCCTGGACCGATTATTCTTGATTTCTGCTGCAATGTTTGGACGGAGAAGTGAGAATTTGCAATACTGAACGCTGTTTAAATGCCACATCCTACCAGAGTATTGTTGCTGATTCCTGCGGTGTCCACCCTTTTACGACATAGGATAACACATTATGTTGCAAAGATAAACTCATCTCAGACTGATTTCTTGAACATGTCAGTGTCAGAGTTCACTGGCCTCCACAGTCACCAGATCTCAATTGGCGTAATGGAAGATTCACATCATTCACATCATGGACAAATCAGCATCATCAACATGGCTAAAGAATGACTAAAGAATGTTTCCAGCACCATGTTGAGTCTATGCCATAAAGAATAAAGGCAATTCTGAATGTGAAAGAGGTCCAACCGTGTACAGTACTAGCATGGTGTACCTCATGAAGTGGTCAGTGAGTGTATTTTGGTTACTCTGGAAAAAAACTCAAACCAGTTGAAACAATTTACCAAACCAGAGGAAGGGAACTTTATTCTATAGCTCACTGTAGTTCTGTAGGTTGACCAACTCCTTTGAGTATGATGTTGTCTACATTGCATTTTCTTCTTACTGTTTCTTTTTATTAGCACCTGATTACCTGATAGAATATTATTATTATTATTATTATTATTATTATTAACAGTTCTATGAAGATCAAACAAACATATATGGACAATGTAGTTGGGACAAAATTCTGGGGACATTCAGTTATCAAAAGGCTAACGTACAATAATGATGACAATCAAGTAATGTCATAATATCATCAGTAGTCATAAACAAATCAGATGCAAGCATGTGCTCCGCATGATTTGATGCCATCACTTTATCACTTGGACACACTGATTATGGCAATAACAAATCTAAATAAATGCTTGCCTATGTGTTCTGCTTGACAGAATGGATATATTTACAAGTAATCATATGAGTGTGATTATTCACAGAGATTACATTTCCACAGTGTACCCAAATAATCATGATTATGTAAAGATTTGAGTCAGGACTGGTGTTACTGGACTGATATAAGCTCACAAGCAGCGTTTGTCCTCTTTGTTTCATGCCATTGTCCCGATTTCTTTCTCCCAGGGCAGGAGTCACTCTAGGTCAAACCCCGCCACTCTCAACATGTCAGACTGTCAACATGGCTGAGACCTTGTCTGTGTACCCTGTCTTGTTTACTTAACACACTCAAACTCTGTTTTCTCTGGAAAGTCCAAATAGATGGAATAGATGTGACACTTCACGCAGAGAATGGCAAGACCCAGCTTGTCATCAGTGCAGGATGATGCTCCTCTCGTGCGAAAGCAAAGACAACACGGTGTTGCTTATGCTGCGCATCACGTCCACTGGGACGTTGGTCTCCCATACACATAGACACACGCACTGGCTGTGTTTTCAAAGCAGCATGGAGCGGTCTCTCACTTGGCACACGTTCGGTAAGCATAATCACGCGTCTGCTTTCTGCCTGGCTCTGTCTACACAGCTGGATCTGGTGCTGCCAGAACACAGCTGTAGACACAAACACAACACAGCTGCCACGCACTTCTGCAGTATGAAGTAACACACCGATGAGTAATGAAGCAGCTCTGTGCAATATGCCCGGTTTCCAACTATGCTTGCATCAGCCAGATGTATGGAATCCAACTGAATTAATCTTAATTCAAAACTTGCTTTATTGGCATGTCTGCTTTTTATTACAGTCTGGTTAAAGTAATTATATTTTGTAATAACTGTATTACGTTGCAAGGTGGGTGCTGTAAATAATCAATGATGCTGAGATAGTGTAGTATCATGTACTGTATGTCCCTCTTATACTAATATGATGTGCCTTTGTATCTTAATGAAATTGCTTTTTCAGTCAATTTCTGAGACATTCAACAAGAACAAAGGCAAAAATACCAAAAAAAACAATACAAAATACAATACATGACTGTCTCAACCTTACTGCTTTTTGGCAAGACTTGTCAATAAACAAATATATGATACTCAATCCACAGCAATTTTCTAGGGGGTTTCAAGTCAAACCGGGACTTTTGATTGCGAAGAGTACTAGAATCAGAAAGCCTGTTTCATGTCTGAAACGCTGGCCTCCCAGGAACTCCTTTAATGGCCCAAACATGTGGAAATGGCTTGTAGTGAGGTCAGAACTGTACTGGGGGACAGGGGCATAGTACAGTTCCCACAGGCAGATGAATCTCTTCCGCAAGTTGGTGACGAGTTATCCAGCTATTTTTAATGATCAGGTGTTCCACTTGTTGAATGTTGATGTAAACAACTTTCCTCTGAGACACCTTGGTCGGGATCGTCATTCCCAGATGCTTGGGCTTTTTTTAAAAAAGTTTGCACCATTCAATTTTTTTTTTGTCTCATCAGCATACCGTGTGTGATGTAAATGTAAATGGCAATACATTTTACACCTCCCTTCATGAGAAATTCCAGCCTGGTTTGTCTTGAATGCCCCATTAATATTCTAATTCTAATCTTGTCTTTATTACGTCATGTCGTTTTTAGTCAGATTTGTCTCTTCTTTGGATATTCAGGATATGATAAAATAAGTTGCCTGCTTGTGATCACATGGGAATTCGAATTTAAGTGGCTGTGATTTCCGTCAGATGGTATGATTTCACACCTACTGACGACACTCAAAAAGAAGAACCAAAATACTCTGCGTCTTCTTCGACCATGCTTCGTACCTCTGAAATGCTTCGTACCATTTTTATTTTCTTACATTAAACAATGTTGAGGAAATCAGAGTTGATGGTAATTATAGGTGGGACACCGAGCAGCAGCAAGATGGTCTTCTGGAAGCAATTCTACCGAAGAACATAAGTGACTAGTATTGATTAAATAATTGATCTAAATGTCAAGAATGCCAATCACAATCACAGTTTATGTCCTGTCAGGACAAAATGTAACGTAATGAATTTGCAGTAAAGATTTATGAGCTTGTAGCAATTGCAGCTCATTAGTAGTGACTCCGGACACCAGGAGTTCCTAAACCGAGGACTGACGACGAACCAATGTAGGAACCTTACATACAGCTCTTAATTGAAATATTTTAGAGGGGAGGTAAGGGGTTCAGTAGTCAGTACTGCTGCCTCCAGCTTTCAGGATGGGAGGTTCAAATCATGTCTACATTAATTGATTAGATGTGTGGATGTACCAAAGTTCCCTAAGACAGGGATTATCCTGAATGAATAAATGAAATATTTTCATTATTGTAAAACATCTTCAGATATTTGCCACTCTGACATCACAGAGGAACATTTCTAGCACAGTTCCATTTGTTTAACAGCAGAACTTGCAGCAATGTGTATGCTTCTACCGGTAGATGGGCTAGGAAGGTGGTCTTTTCAGAGAATGATGGTGTTCAAAATTCAGAAGATGATCTGTTTGAACAAAGTATAGATGGGGATGTTTTGTTTTGGGTTTTTTTTTTTCCCATAAAATTTTATATAAGTATGTCTGAAATCAAAATTGAGGGCCATATAAGTGCATTAACTAGGTGTAGACCATTTAAAATTTTTCCTGCTCTGCATACTGTCCTTGACATTTGTCATACAGAAGGCAACTACAATGAAAGTATCTCAGCAAAATTCTACAACCCTCATTCGGTGCAAAAATGCATTCCAAAGTTCAGCTGACATTAATTCGAAGCTTCTGAATTGAAAATGATGTTTTTTTGTGGTATTTTGTAAAATTACCGTGTATTAGTATTTACAACTTTTACAAATTACAAATGTAGCTTATTTCTTTGCCCAGAAATATCCGTGTGGATATCTCCAAGTTAGCCTTATGACTAATTCCAGTTAGCCATATGGCTAGTTCAGGGGAAAGAAAAGATTTCAATTTGTACTGAATACACTGTAACTTTGAAAGATACCAACTCGATTTACCTCAACTTGATTTAACCCAGATTTAAATTATAAAACAAATCTTGGGTGACATTGCAGATTCCATTGTAATTTGAAATACTGATAATCAATCACTCAGAATGGACCTCAACAGGCAAATTAATATATTCTGTATAAAGATTGCTCTGAGATGGATTGGCACCCTTGGAGGGTGTATCTCACCTTGTGGCCCGAGTCCCCTGGGATAGGCTCAAGGCCTCCTATGACCCTGAACAGGTTTAGTGGTAAAGCTAATGATTGAGGGAGTGAGTGAAGTGTATAAAGATTATGTAGTTAGCGTAGTTCCGAAAATTGGCTCCACTTTGACTGAACATAAATTAAGGGATGGATGAATGAATGAAAAAAGTCACATTTTTCTCAATTTCCTCAAATTCATTTTTACCAGCATTTACCGCTTCATAATTGCATCATGAATGAACAAATCTTTTTTTTTTGAGTCATTTCGTTCTTTTGATCAGAAATAAAATAAAATGTTACATTTTCAATAAACAGACCCCCAACACGTCTACATACACAAATTTTTAATATAATTCCAGTAATAAAAATATTACAATGCAGCTAAGGACATATTATAATAAACAGAATGAGCAGCTCACCTCTCATATCTTCTGGTCCGAATCGTTTGTTCTTTTGTCACTTGACTCTTGTAGATGCTATGCAGTGCATTATACAGGAAACAGAATTGACTGGTTCTTCTCATGAGTCTTCTAGTCTAAGTTTTTTTTTTTTTTTTAAATCTATTGCACTGCCAAGTAGAAAATAAACGAATCACTCTCTGAGACTACTCGTTCTCCTGAGTCACATTAAAGACTCGTTCAAAAAGAACGATAATGAACAATCCATCACTACATTATTGTGATAAAAGATCCAGTTATAGTCATAAAGGCATTTCCTTCAGGGATATGCAAACCAGCAAGGCTTCATTGGTTTCCAAGCCTGTAGTTCCATAGGGAGTGGTTGTTGTACAAAAGCCAGGTGGAGTATCACTTAAGAAGGATGGGTTAGGCATAGATGCAGAAAAGAGATTGATGCAATGCGATTAATGTAATCTTGTTCAGTGGTGGCTTAGTGCGTTAAGGCTGTGACTTCCTGATTGGAAGGTTGTCGGTATAAGCCCCTGCTCTGCTAGGTTGGTGCTGTTGGTCCCCTCAGCAAGACCCTTAACTCATTCTGCTCCAGGGGTGTCTACTAACAAAACTGGGATAAGTAAAGAGTAAAGAATTTCACTAAGCAGTAATGTATATGTGACGAATAAAGGCTGAACTTCTATTAAAAGTGATTAGTTCATTGATCACTTTTGGTTCATCGACCAAAGACATTATGCACAGATGTGAGAAAACAGTTAGAATTAAATAGCTGTAAAATAGTGTCCTGAAACAAAAGAAGAGGAAAAGAGCATGTGTTATAAAGTGATACGTCTATATAATTCATAGACAACTTGTTACATAGAAAGCCTGAATCATAACTTTTAATAAACTGTACAGTATATGAGAAAGACATTTTGAATGTGAGTTTGTCAAACACACAAAGCAACTTTCTGCTCACTTTCTTTCGGTCTTTTATAATCCATTAATGACTGCAAAGTACACCCTGACCACAAAGTTCATCTCTGTGAGATATTGGATATATTTTATTTGGGAACAGGGTGCAAACAGAAAAAGGTGTGATGATTAACACATCAACAACAAAAACTTTTAAAAAGAACACCTTGTGCTCCGGAAGTCAGAAAACTTACATGCTCGTAAATTCCTTAAAAAAAGTTACATAATAAGATTTGTTACTTTGATTTGTAGGTATGATTATAGCTGAGTTTTAAAGGTCGTGCCACTACAGGGTTAAGCTAAAAATGAGCACCAAGCAATATTAATACTGCACTCATAGATTCTAACTTTGCACTCGTTGACACGTAAGTTAATTAGTCAGCTGGCTGTGTTCCCATGACGTCTTGGACAAGTGGCTAATTGCAGTTCAGGAACTTGGTGGAATTTTCCATCAGCAAGTCTCTTGTGTGGGGTGGTCTGAGGGAAAAAAAATCACTGAATGTTGCTCTGGGTAAATTCTATCCGGGCAGTTTTTTATTCCTACATTGACACCTTTGGAAAAAAAAAAATTAAAAGGCAAAATTCTGATATACGCTAGTATATCTCTAGCTTGTTTGTTTTAATTCCATTGAATATTCCTTACAGGTTTTTGATATTTTAATATTCTAATATCCACAATGCAATTTTTTTTAGATGTACTATATATAGCTCCAGGTGCCAGAGCTACCCAGATGGCACAAGGGGTTCCAGTGTCTTGGTGGTTAGCTCTGTCGCCTTGCACCTCCAGGGTCCAGGTTCAATTCATGTCTCTTTGTGCATGGAGTTTGCATGTTCTCCCTGTGCTTGGTGGGTTTCCTCCCAAAGACATGCAGGTTAGGCTAATTAGTGTGTGTGCCCTGCGATGGATTGGCACGGAATAAGCAAAATAAAAGATGGATGAATGAATAAAAAAAGGGATTCATTCATTTGGATTTATATACTGTATATGTTTGTACCAATTTGAATTACAGTTCATGCTTTTTTATTATACTATTGTCTGTATATATGCTTATAAATGCATATATACTAACATATTCGATAATGATTTTAAGACATATTCTATAAATTTTCTTTCGGAGGTGAATATATTCAAAATATATTTCTATATTTTGTAATATTTTTTATCATGCTCTTATTTGTACAGTTTATTTTAATAGTTAAATTTATTTTCTTTAGTATTTCTTTTTATTCATATTTATTCCATACGT
>JAQQZS010000039.1:5676915-5689101 GCA_030068045.1 Platyallabes tihoni | reverse complement strand
CACGCTTCGGATTGTCGTTTTCTCTGTTCTCTGGATATCGACCCTTGCTTCCGTTTTACGACCACGATTCTGGATCAGACTTCACGGCAGCATACCACACACACCCACAACCAAGATTATTCCCCGCGGATCAGACCTGCATTCAGCGTGCATCGGCTCTTCACTTCCATATCCTCTCCTCGAGCCTCGCGCCGTGCCTCTGCATCAATCGGAAGGACTTTTCATTCACAAAACTAGCAGCACATAATACATTTCAAAATAACCGGCGCTGCTCCTCTTACGCGCTCTGCGCTTGGATCCACCTGGTCTGCTCTACCCGTGACATGCAGTTTTTCAATTGAGATTTTCCTCGTATCATTTTCTATGTACAGGGTTGCAGGTGGCCTGGAGTCTACCACAGGGGACTCGGGGAACAAGGCAAGTTATACACTGGAACACACCCACACACAAATACTCACTCAATGCGGCCAATGAAATGGAAATGCCAATAATCATAATCTGTGTGAGAAAACCAGAATAACCGGAGGAAACCCACCAAGCACAGGCAGAGCATACAAACTCCACCTACACAGACCCGACGTGGGAATCAAAGTTGACTTAGTGCACTTGTTCTAATACGGTATCATTCCTATAGACCTTTTGCAACTGACATCACAACATCTGTCTTCCATGGTACCGCCCACTTCTGGATGCCAAACTTGCCTTGTTTCAGACTGTCCCCTGAACGGTTCATGTACATACAATAATCAGCAGAACATATAACATATAACAGAATATAATTTGTATTTTTTTTTTTTGTGTGGGGGGGTCATAAAAACACCTTGAACGTAATTATCAATGAAAATACATAGTAGCTTGTATACACTGTCGTGATTGAATTGATGGTAGTTAGCTGACTGTAAATGGTATATAGTGACCAAATCCAGTCCAGGACCAAATCCAGTGACCAAATTGTAGAAGCACAAATCCAGTTAAAAGTCTAAGCACAATAATAAACAGATTTGATAAACAACTTTAGAAATTCATGTTTCGCAGGAACAGTAAGGAAACAGCTGGTATAAACTAAATGATAATAGGCACTAACTCCCGTTAAACATACCTATAAATGGTAAAAAGTATAAATTGTCATTAAATAGTAAATGTAATAAATCACTGCTGTGGTGTACACTTGGAATGTGTTGTTAGAGGAAAATAATTAACTTCAGAATGTTGCTTCACGTTGAGCTGCGTCACTAAACCCATTTCCTAAAAGAGAGCTGATGCGAAGAAGATGATGAAGTGAAAGCACAGAACGAAAGTGCAGCAGGGATGAGTGTGTATTGGACGCCTCCAAAGATGCTCTGAGACTCAGCTGCTGTCTGCATTAGTTCCCATCCATCTTCCTGCCTGCTGACACAACGTTCTCTCTCCCACACGTTCGGTCAAGTGGACAGCCGCCATCTATACAGCCAACTCAGCTCAGCTCTACTCTGAGATCTCTGGGGTTTTAAGGAGACCCACAATCCACCACCATGACACATGCACACATACGAGACTATGCAACCTTTTTTCCCACATCTTTGGTTAAGATTTCCAATGCAGAATTTTTGCAATGCAGAGGCCCAAACCTGTTCCAGCATGGCAGTACGAATGAAGACATGGTTAGAATTTCATGCACAGAACCCCGCCCTTAACCGCATTGGACACTAGTTGTTCCCGTTTTTACCATCCCATCAATGTAAGTATAAATTATCCATAAAACCACAATGATTGTGGTTAAAATAAATAAATAAATAAAAAAGGTTGTGTAATAAAAGCCTATCTCTCAGTGACTATTTCATGTTTGATCTCTATATCATATATTTTATTTTTAATATCATACATATTTTAATATCTGTCAGTTCTGCGTCTGTCAATGTCTCTTCCCAGCTCACAAAGTATCCATCATTGCATCTTCATTTTCATGGGAAAGAATGTTGCATTTATTGGTTGCATTTGAGGAACCCTTTAAAATGGCACAGCCTTAGATGTGATACTGTTCTTTCAAATGCGTCCTTCAAAGGATGTGGCCCCGCAATTGAGACACACCCATAATCCTTAGAACTATATATAGGATTTTCCCAGGCCACCATACTGTGAGTGGAATCTTCCACATGACCACCACCTTCTCCTGTTTCACCTCCTCTCCCCAAGGATGAAGTTGTAATGTTGAGTTCATGGTCATGCTTGGAGCTCCAGCCACTAATTGAAGCACTTACATGCTGGAAGCTGATGACTTACACCAACAGCATCACGGAGACCCTCCCCCATCGTTCTCTACCTCCACACAAAATCCACCATGCATGCTTCCCCGATTCGGCCAACACTCCACTTGGCAGTTCTTTCATCATGCTCTGAAAAGATGAATACACTGAGCATTAAAGGAAATTGAGAATATTTACATTTTAGTTTAAGGATATGACAATTTCCTAATTTTTAATCATTTTATTTGTATTGGAAAAAACTTGAGCTCTTTTTTTTTTTTTTTTACTATTACAGCTTTTTAACTTCTCTGACTGTGGCTTGAACTCGGTTACAGGGCATTTGAGGCCAGCCAAGCTGTGAAGATGCCGCACATCTGCGTTCAGGCTGAACAATGTGTGTGTGTGTGTGTGTGTGTGTGAGAGAGAGAGAGAGAGAGAGAGAGAGGGAGAGAGAGAGAAGGTCTGGCAGTGGAGGACCGAGACGTCCGCAAGTACGTACATATGTTAGCGTGGTTCTTGCAAAAGTGCTTGGTCTGTTCCAGATTTCTGCTGACTGAGCAAAAGATACAGTTTGTATCCAGTATAAGGAAAGACAAGAAAAAGGAAACAACACACACACACACACACACACACACACCCTTTTCCATGTTTCCTGCCAGCTGGAGCAGTGCTGTTGGACTGTGGAAGAATGCTAACTGGAAAAAAAAAATGCATTTTCTAATTCTTCTTTTCATATTGACACATAACGAACGAAATTAAATAGACTTCATGTTAAAAAAAAAAGAAATTATTATTTATCAAAATTCCAACAACATATTCAAAGGGACATAGATTTTATTACCGATTTCACAAAGCTACACACATCAAGTCGGTAGTCCAGCTCCGAAACATTCACTTTTGGCGAGTCCCTCATGTGTTTTTAACTGTAGCGTGGGGATTTTCTTCCTCCCAAATGCGAACATTATGGTTGTTGACTTTTGTATGAAATATGGCTGAAAACAAGATGCTTTTTGAGCTCCTCATCTTCAAGTTTCTGTTGCATAGCGGCACAGAATTAAATGTAAAACAGGAAACTTTTTACACATTTCTCATTAAAATTTGAGACAAAATGTTGTTAGACTATGAAATTATGTCAATTTTGGGGGGACACCCTGTATATAGATGATTATGAGCAAATATTGCTGAATGAGGATGAATATTAGTGGATAGAGTACAAGAAAATTGAGATGTGCAATGATGTGCATTGTTATACCCATTGAAACTGACAGCAGTGCCATAGGCAATGGTGCAAGACTGAGTTTACTGCAATTCAATGCAGATAAGGGTACATGATAAGTGGATAAATATACTGTATATGACTGTAAACAGTAAGTATCTTATGAAGGACAGTAACATGTTTAACTGAGGGATTAGTAATAATGTATTAGTAGAGGGACCGTCAGACCAAGAATTCCAATCACGTCCCCAGGCACCGTAAAGAGGTGTTAAAGCAGCATATGGCCCGGGGAACAAAGGATTTTCTAAGTCTGTCAGTAGAGCAGCTCTGTGATAGGAGTCTCCCACTCAACATGCTTTCCTGCTTGGCAAAAGTTCAAGGTCCCCCCTTCCAGCGCCAGCTCCAGTGAGTCCAGCTTAAAGCCAACCACAAATTCTGGTCTCTTGACCACCTTGTCCAGTCGAGTGCATTCAGGATTCCCTCATCAACACAAAGAAAAGATCTCTAATTTGAAACGATTTGTAAGATCTCTGTAAGATTTGCATAGTGGTCTGTAAAAACCCCACCGTGGCTGAATTGTGGAAAACAGTCCAAAATACCCTTGGAAACTTTAAATATAGGAAAATATAAATGTATTTTACCCAAAACTATCTGTAAATGTCTACTTCCAAGCTTTTATTTTAGCATGAACCATGAACCTTGTTAGCAAAGTGTAATGTTTTCAATCAATGATCAATCAAAATGTCCGATGACAATTCTTTTGTAGTCCAACTAGGGACCGTGAACTTGAGGCAATTGTGACCAGTGTATTTATTCCCATTTTCACAACCATGGTAGGACCAACACAGGCAATTTTTGAGAATGCAAATTCATCTGCATGTTTTTGGACTGTAGGAGGAAACTGGAGTACCTGGAGGAAACCCACCAATCACATGAAGATCATGCAAACTCTATGGACACAGACCCTGAGGCAGGAATCCCAGGACCCTGGAAGAGCAAGGCAGCAGTGATAACCACTACACAACCATGCAGCCATGAACTGCATTATGGAAACACCTCAGTTGGAACAGTCTGACCCGATCAGGCCCTACCAGAATACATTTTCAATTAGAATGACAGGCATGTTGTAAACCTTTGATAATCTGTTAAATAGGTAAATAGTAACCATTTAAATAGTTATAGGCGGCACGGTGGTGTAGTGGTTAGCAATGTCACCTTGCACCTCCGGAGTCCGGGTTCAATTCCCGGCCAGGCTTGATTCCTGTCTATGTGTGCATGGAGTTTGCATGTTCTCCCCATGCTTGGTGGGTTTCCTCCGGGTACTCTGGTTTCCTCCTACAGTCCAAAAACATGCAGATTAGGCTAACTGGTGTTCCCAAATTGCCTGTAGTGGGTGAGTGAGTGTTTGTGTGTGTGCCCTGCGATGGATTGGCACCCTGTCCAGGGTGTACCCTGCCTCGTGCCCTAAGCCTCCTGGGATAGGCTCCAGGTCCCCCGTGACCCTGTATACAGGATAAAGCGGTATAGAAGATGAGTAAGTGAGTGAGTGAGATATCGATTGAGTGAAGAGACACTAATGCCGGTCAGGTTTAAATTAGCCATTAGTATCTTTAATTAGCAGGACACTGTGGCCTTGCACCTCAAAGGTCGAAGGTTCGATCCCTGCTTTGGGTCTGAGAGTTTGCAAGTTCTACCTGAGCTGGATGGGTTTCCTCCAGGTACTCTGGTTTCTTCAGACCGTGCAAAGACATACGGAATAGGCAAATCTGCATTTCCAAATTGCATGTAGTGTGTGTGTGTGAGTGAGTGTGTGAGTGCTTGTACGCATAGGATCCATAGGATCCATAAAACCCAGGGTCCCTACGACCCTGTACAGGCTAGTATAATAGGAAAAGGAGAGTTTATCTTTAATTAATTACAATTTTCTAAATTCTAACCCTGTATCTGCATGAGCGATATGTGCAAAAAGTAACACATGTGCATTATAAAAATTCTTGTGCTGCGCATGCGAGCACAAGAATTCCTCAAGAACAGATGTTGCGTCTGATTTCGATGCTGGCGAACCTTCACTGATTGGCTGTCATAGACAATTCCATAGTCTCCACATCAGCTCAGCAGGTGTGCACGCCGAGGTGCTTGGCAAGCAACATCCTTATCGAGCTCTTGCACATGTCCACGTATGGAGAAAGCCCATTACTGGAAGCATTCAAGCAGCAGCCATCTTAGCACAGGAAGGAAACAATGCAGCCTGGACTTGTCAGCAATCATGTCTGCTCCCTGTGGCTGCAAGATGCTCCCGTAATTGGACCATCTCAAGGAGTGACACCTTTCTTGACAGTCATGATTGCTTAGCTGGGGAAAAAACCCCACACAAATCACGCTATAGGATAAGGTGTCACTGCTTATATGTAAGACCTATGTGACATATTATTCTCTTTTTTGACTGTCTGTCACAACGTGTTTAATAATCCTCATTGAAGACATTTTCCTAGTTCTAGTCCTTTGCCCTACCTCCTTTTCTTCAAGGCTAAATCGTATACCGAGTGCATAAATATATGATGAGCTGGTGTGTGTGTGTTTTGTGTGTGTGTGTGTGTGTGGACGCCGAAGGAGAAACCCTTTTGGAGCGCGTATAAAGCCTGTGAGTGGGGCTGATATGTGATACTCCGCAACAGCATTCTCCCTGCTCAAACCAGCCATCTGCTCAATAATTCACACACGCTGCCTTGAACTGCTGCAAAGAAACAGACACAGATGCAGACACCTGGCAGCATATGCTTGGCGCAGACACACACACACACACACACACGCACCTTAACTATTGTCCATAACAATGTACAAATGTTCGCTGTCTTTTCTCATTTCTTAACCAGACAGACAATAGTGGAAGCGATAGGAAGCGATTGCAAGGGTCAGGGGCTGTCAGTTACTCCGTCTCCATGACGTCCGGTTCCGCTGAGTGGGTGCAGCACTAAATTTAGCTCCTCAGCAGCCCCAATGACCCACCAGGGCTGCTAAATATAGCCATCTACTCACTTTCCTTTCTGGCTCCATGCAGGCATGTGATCAGCTTTCACGCTTTTGTGCAAAGAAGAGGAATACAGTGGAAGGGAAATGAATTGGGTTTTTGGGTGGTGTGTTTGGGTTTGTTTTGGAATATTGGTTGGAAATGAAATCACTGCATTAGAATTAGAACTGGGTTTATTTCTCACTTACAGGTACATGTTATCTGGCACCCTCAGCTCGTCATGTGCACGGGTGATTTTTGAGTGGAAAACTGACAAAAATGTACATTTTGATATGGAACCTTGTTTAAATTAGAAAACCTTGATCATGTTTGATGGAGCAAATACAAACCGTGCAAGTTAACCAAGCAGAACAAAATCTATTTTGAAATCTGAAAGCTTCCAGCTAATAAATACATTCAGCCAAAACAGTATTTGTGCTGATTTTTTCTTTTTTTTATGTTGTACATATAATTTAAAAAAATGTATGCGACAAAAAAGCTGCTTCTGAAGTTTATGCAACATGGACATGATCAATCATGTTTCCCTAAAATGTTTAAGTAATAATTATTTATCAAGAAATAATTATTTAAAATGCAAAATATTCCCCTTTCTTTATGAGTATTGATACTAAAATTGGTGCAAGCTTCTAGAAGCATATGACCTGTAAAAACTGTTGCTTTAATTGTTTTACATTTGTTTTTTTTGTTTTTTTTTGGTAAAACAATTGTAGTGTCCGTAACCATGTCAAATTCATGTTTCTTTACAATTATGCATGTTAGAATAATACACTTTTTCAGGTTTATGTCTTTTTATGTGAAATCTAAATTGGCCAAGTTTCATCTGAATGACAGTTATGATATAACAGTCTGGGCATGAAATTGTTTATAGGAAATGTATTTCTTTTTATCTGATAAAAATATAAATGTATATGCATATTTACAAAAAATAAAGCATGGACAGGAAATAATAAGATTTAAGTGTTATGTAAAATGATGTTATATGATCCTATCTGAAAAGTCACTTTTTCACCGAGACACTTTTAAGCACCAATACCATGTATTGCATAGTACTGAAAAATATTTATAAAAATGTAGTTTTAATTTTAGTAACATACAACAGACTGTGTGGTTATTAAAAGAAATAATCAATGCAGGGTTTGTGTGATGGCCGACACATGATGCGGAGGCCTATTACAACCCTGAAGTGAATTATTTTCATATAACCGTACAGTCTGTTTAGTGTTATTGTGCTATCATGTGATGTGTCTAGACATAGAGGTGCTGTTACCATCCTGAAGAAATTATTTTCCATCAACAACACACCCTGAACTGTTATTATTATTGTTTTTATATTACAGTCGTATTCTAAAACTAACATGACATTATTAAAAAATTTTTTAGAACAATACATTGTATGTTCCAACAATTTTTGGCTACAAGTAATATTGTGGAATGTCCCTAAAGCTAGAAAGAACATAACACCAAGATCTTTATCCTGGATACTTGTTCATGTCCGGGGGTGTGGGGGTGGTGTGTGGGTTTGGAGTGGAGTACACATCATTGCTACAGAGGACACAAAAAATTCCAAAAAAAAAAAACATCTAAAAATATGCAAATAAATATGCAAAATTTTCTATGTGTTTATATGGAGTAACTGCTAAGCAATGTCCGTGTGTACATTGTTCCTATAGAAATAATAACACATTAAAGCAATTATCTCTCTATCTATCTATCTATCTATCTATCTATCTATCTATCTATCTATCTATCGATTCATCTACAGTACATTCATATCCACCTACAGAATAGTAACCTGTTATTTGCATTTCGTGTAGAACTACTGCTGTTATAGAAAACTAACACCTTCTGACCAATCAGAATTGAGAATACAAGGGTAGTGTGCTATAGTGGTATAAAAATGAGAGAACCTTAAATAAGATTAGAGATTAGAAACTCTCTAGAAGCATTTACAGCTTTCTGAATAAATTACACCGACAGCTAATACTGTCTGTTATAAACTGCTAAAATGAATAAACTCAGTCAGTGCTTAACCTTTCTTGTGTTATGTTGATGCATGACCTCCTATGCAGATCCTAAACATGGCTAAATGCTGATATAGATCACAATGTATGGAATTAATTGAATAATCAAACATCGGACACTGGGGAATTGATGCATTGTTACGAAAAAATGTAAAAAGAATGATTGACATTGATACTGTATGAGGATGTCTTCCTGCCAGCATTCAAAGTACTCTTCCTCGTTCAGCTGGTGTCCATTTACTAGTATGTGTGTGAGTTATACAAGCGTTTAAAAATAGAATAGAGATAAAAGCCTCTATTTGCGGAACACTGTGGTCACTTTTCCTGATCTCTGTGTTCTTTTCCAGTGGTCACATGTAGCAGGAAGTTCACACACACCCTGTGGTTGCATCCAAACAGGAAAAAAAGACTGCTAGAAAACACCCTGGCATCAGATGCAAGAAAATCCAACCATACAATGCTACTAATGTGTTTCAGTGTGATTTTTGTATATACCGTAAAGTATAAGACAGTATTGCACTGCCTGGAAATCAAATCATTTCCAACCTCACACTTCCCGGCTTTGAATATCCGCCTTAGCTTTCCAAATCCCTCCCCAGGGTCTGTGAATAATGCATCTCATAGTTAGAGTAATAAACGACGACCAGCTCTCGGTCCGTTGGATTTAAACTGTAATTTGCTTATTGTATTTAAAAAGATATACATTTAAATATATATGAAATTGCAGTTTATGGATTTCCAAATTTGCCTAAAATTCAGACAGAATGTATTTAACATCTGATATTCCCAGTAAAAGTGTGTGTGTGCAAGATGCACTAAAATCTGTTATAGAATATTTCCAGCACAGTCACAAAAGTCACAAGAGTTAAAAAACACACATGGGAAAATATTATGTCAAAATTGCTATGGTCATACCAGTGTGAATGCTGTATGTTTTTGCAAATCGCTATAAATCCACCTTGCTTAGTTTTGTAACAATGGCTATATCAGCCTTTTATTCTTTACTTTTTTATGTACAGTACTTTAGTATCAGTAATGTTAGTGGCTTAGTGGTTAGCACTGTCGCCTTGCATCTCCACCTCGGGGTCAGTGTGCATGGAGTCTGCATGTTCTATCCATGCTGGGTGGGTTTTCTTCAGGTTCTTTGGTTTCCCCCCACGATCCAAAGACATGCGGATTCGGCTAATTGGTGTTCCCAAATTGCCTGTAAATATGCATGTAAATTTTAACCGTATAATAATATACAATGGTCACCATTGGCTTCCATGGTCCCTAGATGGACTACAGAGATTTCTAAATGGATGGATGGATGGATGGATGGATGGAGTTTTACAGTTTTTCTCATTCACTTCGCAGCATGTGCACCTCCAAACCTGTAAGTACATTAAATGCATTCTGTGCAGTGTGTTGCTGTGTCCAAACACTCTAGTAGTCATATTACTTAGCCATGTCATCAGGATAACGGTGTATTCTGTAAGCATTTTCTGATTAAAACTACAGTATTACATTACTAGCACAAAGTTTGATGATAGTGATTGAAGATGCACAAACTGCACTTTTTCTGTATGGCATATAGTCATTTTAACAGCTAGTTTATAAATTCAGGACACATTTACAGGGAAAAAAAAGTCTAATAGACAAGTTTGTGGTTCAACTGGTTCAACCATTTTATATATAATGAACTAATCCTTTTGTGTTTGGGGTGGAGGGGTATTTAATACAGAACCAGTATAATATATTTTCAGTGACATGACATGAGCAAGCGATAATACAGGAAACAGAATACAGGTGTACATTTTATTTGCATGAACGTGCCGAAGCATGTGCAACTGATTAAAAAAATGATGATGTGCACGTGATTAGATGATGTGAAGTTGTTTTGAGAATTTTAGTTCTGAGCTGAGAAATGTATCAAAGTGCCTGAGAACAACAACTACAACAACAATAATAATAATAATAATAATAATAAACATGTTTAATGACAAAGAATGTTGAGGATCACTACAGGATACTGAGAAACACCACAGTTTTTTCTCAGTCACTATGGTTCATTTCCCAACTCAGAACTGAAGTTCTTAAAATATTTTATACAAACTGCACATTATTTATTAATTTGCATACATGACAAAAGCAATTTCTTATTCTTTCGAATAAATTTGCAAATGCTTTGGCACGTTCATGCAAATGATCATGTACAACTGTCTGCTGTTTCCAATGTAATCATTTGCTTATGTCATGTTGATCAAAATGTATTATACTGCATCGCTGTTGAACAGTCTTAAGCTCCAAAACATCACAGCATTAGTTCACTGTTTATGTCAGAACATGCAAAATGGCTGAACCAGTTGTCATAATCTGTCAAACATATTTTGTGACCCAAATTGATGAAATGTGAGCTCTCAGGTGAATCTCAACTTCACCGATACAGAGAAATGTTTAAAGCGTTTAATCACCGCGGTCTGTGAGGACATCATAGCAGACGTCTGCAGAAGATGGATAAGACAAACCAAAAGATTCTTTCACTTCTGTGTTGTGAGGTGGATGGGAATCTGTAGCCTGACAAACAGGTAGTGTAGAATAACCGTCATTCCTCATTCAATGCTGCATGTACAGTATGGTTCCATCTAAGGAATGTTTCTCATGATTACATGTTTCATTTATGACTTTTTTTTCTTTGTCCTATAACCACATTAGTTTGTCCTTTCTCTTTCGTTTTTGTATCTCAGTAACAGGGACTGTCACCAAATTATAGAACAATCTGTAAAAAAGGCGTAAAATTGAAATTCAACCGATCTACATGAAATAATGTGAGTAAATAACTATGCACTACTGAAATTGATATACGCCATACAGAAATATTACAGCTGTATGCATTTTCATTGCATCAAATCTTAGATTTGATCAGTGAAATGTTCTAAGTACACTGTGATACTGACTGGATGACTAAGCAAAATCAGGATGACTAAGCATTGTCATTACCTTGTTTACCTACATTAAAGCAGTGGCACAAGCTGATGGTACTGACATGTTTGTTGATATAAATATTTAATTATTTTAACTATTTTGAGTTTACATCCTTTTTCAGTAACCATTTTTGTACTAAATGTTCTAGGGTGTGCACATACAGTAGGTGGCTTAGTGATTAGCATTGTTGCCTTGCACCTTCAGGGTCTGGGTTTGATACCCGCCTTGGGTCTGTGTGCAAGGAGTTCGCATGTTCTCCCCATGCATGGTGGGTTTCCTCTGTGTACTTCGGTTTCCTCCCATGCAGATTAGGCTAATTGGCATTGCCAATTGCCCATAGTGTGTGAGTGAATAACCTTCTACAGCTGAAATTGATATACGCCATACATACATTTTGTGGTGGCTTAGTGGTTAGCACTGTCACCTTGCACCTCCAGGTGCTGGGTTCAGTTCTCACTTTGGGGTCTGTGGGCATGGAGTTTGCATGTTCTCCCCAAGTAGGCTAATTGGCATTCCCAAATTTCATGTAGTGTGTGAATGTATGATGGATTGGCAAATCGCCCTGTAGTGTGTGTGCCCTGAGATGGGTTAGCACCCCATTAGTGGATGTACCCTGCCTTGTACCCTAAGTCTCCTGGTATAGGCTCCAGGCCCCCCATGCACTACATATTTATATTTTCATCTATGGACCACTGCACAAATCACTTTAATAAGACACTTTATCATTTTTATATT
>JAQQZS010000039.1:5626763-5638773 GCA_030068045.1 Platyallabes tihoni | reverse complement strand
AAATGAGATTAATGCATTTTTTGGATGCCTTCAGCATTCCTTTACAATGTAGAAAGAAATAAAAATCAGGAACCATCCCAACGATCAGGAAGTGACCCCAAACTTTTGAATGGTAGTGTATATATAAGTATTTCTTCTTTGTAACTGTTCTTATTAATAAAGTGAAATTACATAAATCAAACAAATCTGATGTCTTCTTCTTCTTTTTCTCTACTTACTCTTTACTCAACTTGCTCAAATTACCAAACAATGTCCTGCAAACATAATCAAACGTGTGTCCTTTGAGTACAATTGCAAAAAGGAAGTAGAAATTCTGTAATCAGGATAACATGCTTCATCACTCACAAAAGTTCATACGCACAAAAAGGCACAATTAGCTATTTCATCACTGTTTGTAAACCGCAATGTAGTAAGGAATGTTTCATAATCAAAATAACTATCAGCAAGAAACATGACAGGATGTCTTTATGATGTGCAAAACCCTCGAGGAAGTTAAGAATGAAAAAGACCACATGATTGTGCAAAGGTGTGTTTTTTTTTTAGCTTCACAAAGTCTCAGCACTGTGTACCTTTTAAATAGTGATTCTGTGGTATCTCTCTGTGGCACCTTTTAAGCTATTTACTGTGTAAAATATTTTTTGGGACTAAACTATTTATTATTATTATTATTATTATTATATTTTGGGACCCACCCCACACTTCTTACATGTATCAGAGGACCATTATAAATTTGTTGGTGTTATTATATGATTCACAAAGTAATGACGCACAAGCTAACCTAAAGCACAACACAGGAGAAAAAAAAGGACAAAACCCTATTATTATTATACCTTATTATTATTATGATAATGTCTATTTCTTATCCCGTGGTTTATTCAGTCCAGTTTTACAGAATTTGAATGTTTTTTAAGGGGGTCTTATTTACATAGTCTTATTCTGTAATATGTAAGAAATGGAAAACCAGGCTAGTTTAATGTCCTGAATATTTTCATTCAGACACCTTTTACTTATGTACTTATTCACAGTGCTACCAGCAGATGTCTCTATAAACCTACCCATGATCCTGAATTCAATGTTAAGGTCAAATACACTTAACATTTTATGTCTGTTCATTTTCATCATTTATCTGTACAATACTCAGACAGCTATTCTTTTTGTTATAAGTTCAGGACAAAATAATCAGTACATTAAAAAAAAATATTAAATGACTAATATGTGTTTTGTAATGATATGCTTTCTGGTGTGGATGTGTTTCCTTTTTGAAACTGGAAGTTAGAGAAATTAATCAGCCAAGAACATTGGATTCATCCAATGACTCTGTTAAGTCATAATCATGAAAACTGCCTGAATGTATGTTTCTGGAAAAGAAGCATGAACATTCTTGAATTGCTTTTCACTGGAAGAAAATTCCTTGTACATGTCTTGTTCCAGTAAATGCTCACTTAAATATTTAAACTAAATTATCTACTTCATATACAGTTTTAGTATATATAATCTCCTGCTACACTACAGTACTGCACTTATCCCAGTGTTTTACTAGTGCTTGGACTGCCTGCTTCACGTCTGAAATTCTGGCCTGCCAAGAACTCCTGTAGTGGGCCAAAAATGTGGAAATGGCTTGGAGCGAGGTCAGGACACACAGGACATCAATCATATGGCTTTTTTATTATTTTTTTTAATTTTGCATCATTCAAATGTTTTACTGTGGCTAAGGGTCTCATCGCCGTACTGTGCTTGAAATCTTCTGTAAATGTCAACTGATTTTACACCTTCATTCACAAGAAATTTGAAGCCCATGATGTCAAGAAAAGCATATGAGAAATTTCTAAAGCTTTATTTTTATCTCTTTTAATTGCAATTTACAGAACAGAATTTCAATGAACTAATGTGTTGAATCAGGAAAATTCATCTGAGCCAGACTAAAGTCTGTTTTTAAAATCATTACCACATTTCATTTTCTCTCTCTCTCTCTCTCTCTCTCTCTCTCTCTTAAAATGTCTTGTACTACAACAGGTGTTATAAAGGATATGCCATCAATCAATGTCTCTTTTCAGGATTTACAGCCAAGTAAATGCAATTTACACTATGAACAATCCAATGACATCCATCAGCCTGACAAGATTAAGATTCAGTTATTTGGCACATGTAGCTTACTGCACAATGAAAGGATTTTTTTTCTTTCTATATCCCAGGTAATAAGCTGAGGTCAGAATGTAGGGTCAGCAAGGATACAGTGCTCCTGGAGCAGATACGATGAAGGCCCTAGTCAGGGGCTCAACTGTGGCAGCTTGGAAGTTCTGAGACTTGAACAATCAGTAACCCAGAGGCTTAGCTATTTGAGTCACCACTGCATAGCAGACAAACTTACTATAGATTAAATACACTTAATATTTTGCATAAGACACGTGGAAATAATCATACTGTAGTATTGAGGCTTCCTAATTTGAAATTGCAGAGAAATTAAAATAACATTTAATCAGAAGAGAATTTTAGTACAATAAACAAGATTTTGTTTTCTTTTTACCAATTTAAACTTTATCAGATAATTTTGATTATTTCAAGCATTTATTTTTAAAAATAAAACGTTCAAGCTCAAAATTAATAAAATAGGAAGTAAAATGTTAAAGAAACTATGAATTTGTCTGTTAAGAATTATTAATAAGTGCTTAGAAAATATTTTAAAGCACATTGTTTTGAATATTATATGAGGTTGGCTCCTTTTACACTGGATTTAACTTAATTTTGCACCTAATTGTACACTTATTAACTGTAATTTTTATATTACCTTAAAATGCAGTTAGTTGATGCAACAAAAGGAACATAAGAAATGGGTGGTTCAAATATACACGTAAATAAAGATTTTGTATAAATATGCTAATTATTGTACTTTTCTATATTAATTAATCAAAAATTGATTGATATGATTTTGTTTTTAGAATGCATATACTTTTTTGTTTATATTTTTATTTTTAAGTTATTATTCATGCTTTAAACAATATGTATATTATAAAAATGACAAATGAATGATGATTTTGGAATCTACATTATTATTATTATTATTATTATTATTATTATATAGCACAGTGGTGGCTCAAATGGTGGCTCAAATGGGTTACTGATCAGACCCTGGGTGACTGATCAGAAGGTTGGGGGTTCAAGCCCCAGCACCGCTTGGCTTCCACTGTTAAGCCCTTAAGCAAGGTCCTTAACCATACAGTATCTCCACCATGGGTATTGCTGTATCCTGGCTGACCCTGCAATCTGACCCCAACTTCCTAACTGAGTAATGCAAAAAAAAAAAAAAAAAGATTTCATTTTGCTGTAAGTTACATGTGACAAATAATGGATTATTATTATTATTATTATTATTATTATTATTCTATCAACTAGCTATATTTAAATGTATCAGTAGCATGGTCAATGCAAACATACAATTCAAAAATCAAAAACAATTTTAAAGTGTAGTCAAAGTGTGATGTGTCAAATGTGTGAGTGTGTGTCCTTGTTTGTGTATGAAATAACCCTAATTTTTCAATGGAGCAAAAGAAAAGTTAGCGAATGTGTCTGCGATTGAGCGACTATCAGAATGTCAGACATGCCTCACTGATTAAGCACACTTGGCACTTCACTGGTTTCCACTCTGTAAGACAACACTACACACTCAGCTGGCGAGTGAGACAGTGAGACGGAGGCCTGAGATGCGTGTGAGACTGCACATATACATCTACTATATTCTTAACATGATGATCCGTCCTTGTCATCCCATTACACCATAGCTCACATTCTCACACTACGCTTTCTGATTTCAATAGCAAACACTCACATACTTCTGTGGAGTCATCCCACTGCCCTTACATATGCACTTTCAAAGTTGAATTACCGGTTGAAAAGAAGAAGCTGCTTGCAAGTGAGAGTATTTTTTTTTATCTTTGATGTAAGCTTACTTGTACATCAAGTACTTCCCATGGCTTCTTGGTGCCTCTTTAGGCCCCATCAAAATCTGTGTAATGACCCTATCTAGGACCCTGCTAATTAATTTTCTCACCTTTTGTGTTCGTTGTAAAAGCAGGGCCAGCTGGAAAGAAAATGGTTATTAGGTCAGAAGATTGGCACACTCAATATGGCTCTCTGTGCAAAGTGACAAAATGTGAACTGCAGATGGATTTGCTGAGCCGACCTGCCATTTATCAACAGATGAAGGCAGAAAGACCCGGGAGAATCTCATCACCTTTTTCATCCCAGCTTGAAAACACATCTGCTTTCAAATCCTCGATCATTAAGCTTACTATATTAAGCTCCTCTCTCTTCTGCTACCAAAATATTTGACCGCCGAGCCAGGATGATGACTTACACTGTGTATCTTCACACCCAGCAAGTCAAGGCCACAGCACTAAGTACATAACATTCTCAAAACAGCTGATTCAACTGATGAAGGAAAACTGGATGATCAGCTGAATTAAGGAGGAAAACATTGTTAACCTCTGTCACTCTTTTAAAAGAAGTACAGTAAGTCCCCTACAAATACATTTTTGGAAATATGCATTTCACATGTTCAATCATATGTCTGGCGTGCATGCTGTGCAAGTGCAGTATAAGCCCAGGATGTCTGTAAGCAAGCATAGAAGCTGTGACTGGTACGGGTAAGAAGCGACAAGCAATAATGATCTACCTGCTTCACATCTGAAACCCTGGCCTCCCAGGAATTCCTCATTCACAAGAAATTCCACCACAAGTCCCAGTTTGACTTAAAAGCCGTCATAGTTATCTCACCATGGGAGTTGAGGCAGGATACAAGTGCAGATTGATCTTTATTAAACTGGAATTTATATTCTAGGAACAAACCAAACAAGAAGAACAAACAAGAATATGAAAACTATGACTGGCTCAGTGGTTAGAGCTGTTGCCTTGTACCTCCAGGGTCCGTGTTCGATTTCTGGGCAGGTTCGATTCCCGCCTCTATGTGCATGGAGTTTGCATGTTCTCCCCGTGTATTGGTGGGTTTCCTCCCACAGTCCAAAGACATGCAGATTAGACTTATTGCTGTTCCTAAATTGCTCGGAGTGTGTGTATGTATATGGCTCTGCCATGGATTGGCATACCCTGCCTCGTGCCCTACTCTAAGTCTCCTGGGATAGACCCCAGGCCCCCTGTGACCCTGTATACAGGATTAATTGGTATAGATGATAAGTGACTACGACTAGGTAGAAACTAAAGCTAAGACTAATGCTAATGCTATGTACCACGTCTCAGGAGCTAAACATATCTGGTAACCAAAGACAAGTGACAATACAAGAGCAACAATGTACTAGGTGCAATGAATACTTGGAGCTAAGTCTGGAACAGTCCTACTGAACACAAACATGAGACCACTCAGGGGACACCATGACAAGGAGTATCAGTAATATAAGGAGCAGTAGCAATAGTACTAGTATCTATAGAATAGAAAAGTAAAATAATATAGTACTGTAATAATACTGTATAATGAACTGCTTGGTGGGTTTCCTCCGGGTACTGCTCCAGGACCCCCGCGACCCTGAATACAGGATTAAGCAGTATAGACGATGAGTGGAGTGAGTGTGTATAGAGAGAGAGAGAGAGAGAGAGAGAGAGATATCTGTGTCATCTGGGAAGAAAAACTCCATAGATGTGGTAACCCGGTCATTCAGTACATTCAGTACATTCAGGCGCTGAGTCTAGACCTGAGCAAATGAAGCAACACCAGATCATAACACTGTTTCCAGAGGCTTGTACAGTGGACACTATGCATGATGGGTGCATCACTTCATGCTCTTCCCATCTTACCCTGTCACACCTATAGCTCAGTAATGGGGTCAATCTGGGGTCATCAGACCACATGACCTTCATGTTCCCTAGCAAACTGAAGCCTTGTTTCCGATTAGCCTCACTAAACAGACATCTGCTTATGGCCAAACAGCTGTTTAGTCTTGTCACATTGTGTGTGTGGAAATGCTCTTACTTTCAATATTAAACATAGCAATGATTTTTGTTATGATGCAACTTTACCAAGTGTTTAATCCCTATTCATGTTTTTTTTTCCGCTTCACAGTTCAGTACTATGCTTCCGGGTTTTAATGATGTGTTGGACAGTTCTTAACCTAATTCAAGTCATTTTTAAGCAAGTTTGTTTTGGCAAGGTAGTGTTTTGAGATTTGCGCATTCTCTTTCACCATACACCCTCACTCATTCATTCATTCATTCATTCATCTTCTATACCGCTTTATCCTGTGATCAGGGTCGCGGGGACCTGGAGCCTATCCCAGGAGGCTCACCCTCACTCAGACACCTTAAAATCTAGCAGTAGAATTTGCTATGGACGGTCTGTCCCAGGGGACAAACTCTCAATGCACAATGCCGTGAATATCAGAAAAGATGATGATCTTAGTCGTGCCGCGGACATGTCTCGCCTTTTTCAGCTGTGGTGATGATGGCTCTTCTACTGTGAAGACTGTTGCTTTATCTCAGGGTCGTACACACACACCCAAGTTTCGTAATGATCCTGTACATGTACAGGTTATCCATGACAGGCTGATAGAGTTCTTGGTAGACTTTGACGCAATGTTCCTTCTTCTCCTGGGTTGGCAGCCTGGGAACAAACTTGGCAGGAACACTGCACATGTTCAAATCACACAAGATGATTGCCTGGACTGTTCAGTATGGCACACTGACAATCGCAGCAACGCTGTGGATTGGTTTCTAACGATCATAATGCACACGTTGCAGAATAGTTGCGGCATTTTGGGGGATTGAGCTCGTTGAGGGTCTTCCTGATTTCATGCTGTCTTGCAGTGATGACATGCGCCACTCAAAACACCTTGACCGACTCATTACAGCAATGAGATAAACTTGCTAAATCATGTTGAACATTTCACGTTCCCTTTTGTTCTACTGTAACTTGCTGTTCATGATAAAATAGCAGACGTGGTAATGCACATGGACAAAATACAGTAGCACCAGTTGCACAATTTCTGATGTACACAGGATGATGTCTTTTGGCACACTGACTTATGACGACTGGTGCTTCCTGATCCTGTGCATGCAGCCCTCTGCTGACATCTGCTGGCGTGTTACAAAAGTAGTCTTGAAACTTTTCGATATCTCATAACAGCATCAGTAGTAGTATAGTGGTGTACTTTAGTGGCACAATCAAACTAGTATCTGTAGTAGTAGCTCTATTAGTAGCAGCTGTAGTACTAGTATGATAGTTGTAGTAGTATTTGATACCAGATAACGTACCATGTACACATACACACACATTGGGTACTACGTTTTGGAAATAAACCTGCAGCTGCAGCACTACTGTCTGGCTGCTCATCTGTCAACACTGAAATGTAAGTCAGTTCATGAGCATGTGTGCTTATGTGGCTGGATGTGTCCATGGAAACCAGGCGCCAACGATGATGTCCCTGTGGGGAAATGACTGACAGCTCTGTGTAACTGTCACTTATGAGTAATGCTGGCATGGTATAACAGTCACACACTGGTACTGTTATAGCTGCTCTGCTCTGCTTTTTTTTTTTTTGCTATTGTCTGCAGCTATCTATTGTAATAGTAGTGAGGGAAAATTGATTAGTCATTACTGTGCAATAAGACATTAAACAATGCATCAGTTTAACAGCAAATTTATTATGGTTTAATACATTTACATGGCATGCAGGTATAGGGTTAATCCCTATAATTACTTAATATTAAAACTGCTGTTTCAGCTGACGTCTTTCTAATGGCCTCAACTTAGTATTAATAGTGTGTTCAGTGTATGTTTCGTAAAAGCATTGCTGGCTAGTGAACAAACAGTCTCTGCCAGTGGCGGGTGCTGGAAAGGCCATTGAAATGTTCTGAGTGCTAAAGCCAGTGCAAAAGGTTGGTGCATTGTACATGCATGTGTGTGCACTTTTATTTAGTAGTGTATGAAGGCAAGGAATAAAAGTCTGAAAGTGGGTCTGCATTAGGAGACTGACTGCATTAAACAGAGTGTGTGTGAGTACCCAGAACCTTCTTGACCTCCTGTTTTGAGGGCACGAAAGGTGTCTCTCTGACTGAGCTTTTGTGGAATCAGCATTATGAAGTGTAAGCCTTCAACTAGAGACGCTTTAATGTTAGCACCAGTGAAAGAAGCACCTCCCTCATCTCACACCCAAACAGACAGAGAAAGACAGGGTATGGAAGGGAGGACATCCAGGACTCAGAGCAATCACACACAGAGAATTGATCAAGGTAAGACAAAGTAAACAGACCTCTATGTACTGTATGTAAAAAGTGTGTGTGCATTTTTGTTTTTTGTTTCGTTTAGTATTTTCGTAGTATCCTATTATTCAGATTTTTGATATTTATTACAAGATTTATATGTAAAAATAATATAATAAGTAAATCTGCAAATTTAATAAAAGAATCTAATTTTAAAAATAGAAAAAAATATAAAATACAAAGCAAACAAACAAACAAAAAAGCAACCAATGTAAAGCTTTTTTTATATTGGCCTGAGAGATTATTTATCCTGTACATTATAATAATATTCAGAATAATACAATTTAAAAAATGCATGTCATGTAATATGGTCATTGTAATATAACACATGCAATTGAAAATATAAATAATAAAGCACTGTTAATACTTTGACCTGAATTATAATTTATGCCTCTATTGTATGACCCATGCATCAGTCTGCTGTATCATTAAGGGTGTCCTATTGTTAGTGCTAAAGTAAAACTGTTGTAAAAAAAGAAAACTTTCAACTTTCCTGCAGTTCAATAAAATTACAAAATTTACTATTTAAAAATAAATTTGCACCCCCAAAGAAATCTTAATACAAATTGGCTAAATTGTTTTCATTGCTAGTAGGCTCTACTCGTATGTGCTACATATTCACGCTGAGACGAGGAATGCTGAATGATGCTTCGGCTTTGCGCCTCTAGATTAGATGACTGTTTTATAGGATGTCGAATCAAATGGTGTAAATCTGATATAATCTCAACGTGATGCATATTTGTCATTCATGCTAAGAATTATGTATGTGATTTAGGACATTATTATGACCACACCTACTGAATTTATGGTTTAGTATTTTAACAGCATCCTATGGTGTTGTATAATACTGACAACATGTAAGATTATTTTAGATATTTAGTATATGCAACAGTATATATTACTGACTGGACTATATTAAATTAGTTAATATTATTGTGAAGACCTAACCCGTAGCCTAGATTGTAACCTTCTTATATGAAGAAGATTTAAGTGTGGGGACTTCATTGTTTGTCGGGTGATGATGGTCAATTTGGCCAAAAAGTTGGAACAAAAATGAGAAATTGTATGCAAATCATTTCCAAAGGAATAGAATATACTGCATAAAAATCTGCCACATAGCTGGATGTTTCCAACTAATGTGTGATTTGTGACTGAGAGAGTAAGCAGGAGTCTATTCAGTAAATATATTACAAATATTGTTTGTTACTGATTTGAAGATAATCCTAAAATGTCTAAATCTTCAAATCAGTAACAAACAATATTTGAAGATTTAGACATTTACTTGGAGTAGAATTGTTTCAATAGATCTTGCCTAGATTCTGTAGATCTTAATCTCTTGAGACTTGACTGTTCTCATATAAGGATGTTCTCTGTACTTCATTGTGCATACATCCAGTAGATTCTAAGATGAGGATATAAAACTTTTTGCATATAACTTTTTGCCTCTTTATAACTTCCCCCAGTTTGAAGACATTTATCAAATTAAATGGTTATGACGTACTAATAAGCACACTATAATTCTAAAACTAAAAGTTTGAGTCCTGGGGCTAGAGGAGGTTCATGCTTCTGTCTTCTATAGATATGGACCATTGATTCCAAAATAATTTTTTCATCTTTTTACATGAGAAATTGAAGTTATATACCCGAATTCCAAATTTCCATAAAATCACTATATGCACATACATACTTTGTATTATATTATATTATATTATATTATATTATATTATATTATATTATATTATATTATATTATATTATATAAAATACTATTTCTAAAATTGCTGGTGCAGGCTATTGTTATATTTATTATATTTATATTTTTATTATTAATTGATTGTTATTTAACATTTAACACAAAATTGTTATCTATTATTTTCTGTATAAATCCAATAGATAACTTGTTAGTCAGTGTTAGGAGCTTTCTACTTTTAATTACGGTGGTATTTATTTGAACTTCTGTGCATGTTCAATTATCTTGAATATATGACTTTATCTGAATTTTGCTGTCAATGTGAGTATAGATCAAATCATTATTGACAACATATAATTATGTTTGTGAATTATAATTAAAGAAAGAGCGATGATTGAGCTGGGCCCTGTGAAGGATGGCAGCAGCCCCATAGACGAGCTGATGGAAATCACGGCACAGAGTCTGAGGCGACTTGAGATCAAAGAACATTTTAACATCATCAAAGAAATCGGCCGCGGCAAATACGGACGTGTGTTGCTGGTTACTCACCGATGCAGAGGTATGTAAACATTGAAAGCATTGTTGTTTAGAATTATTTGCCATCTCATTTGAGCATAGAATTTTTTTTAGATGACTTTGAGTAAATGACATGAGTAAATAATGTAAATTAATTAGGGGTTTTCTTTTGTTTATTAGTTAGTTAGTTGTTTCTAGTCTTTTTACGTTTTCTCTTCTTCACAAGATGACTTTTTCAGAATATGACTATTGGAATACTAGTCTGAGAAGGACTAGGATGGATGGATGGATGGATGGATGGATAGATAGATAGATAGATAGATAGATAGATAGATAGATAGATAGATAGATAGATAGATAGATAGATGCTATCTGTATCAGACAATTAAAATTTTTGTGTCCATTTTTTAATTTAAACTGGACTGCAGATTTAAAAGGCTTTTTTGATTAACTTTGAAAGTGATTAAATGTGGCCGAATATTTAGATTTATATTACTCCTGCACAATCATCAAAATCTAAATCGCATTATGGACCTGTGCAATTATTTAATCGCAAACGGCTGCAATTTATTATATGCAATATATGCTTAGTTAGGAATTTATGTTACAATTTTCAGTACTGTAATTTTATTTATTCTTTTTTCAATAATTTTGAGGTGATAAATGAATATTGCCAAACATGCTCCTAATAAGATAATTTGTGCCCTTATTTGGTGATAGCCTGGATAAATACATTTGAAGATAAAAAATATATACATTTAATCGTTTACCTTGCAAAAGCAATGTGTGTCAATATATATTTCTTTTTTTCAAGTTATTTTATTTAGTTTTTAAAAAATTTTGGCATTTAAAAAAAATTCATCATTCAGTAAGCCAAAGGAAGGCATCTGATCAAAATAGTAATTTTGTAATGTAATTAGTTACTTTAAAAAGTAACGTCCCCCAAAACAACTTCACAAGTTGCCAACATGAGCTATATTTTTATTTATGCTCAAAAACGCAATTGTAGTGGAGGAACTGGAAAGTTCACACTGAAATTTTTCTGTAATGTTTTTTTAATACTTGTGATGAGGAAATTAATAAACAGTGGAAATAATGATTCTAAGTTGTATATTTATATAATACCACATGTAGCACTTTAGCAGTGATCACAAGTCTCTCCGCAGGGAGAGACAGTGCACCGTAAAGCTATTTTTAAGTAATCGTCATTATCCTTAGCCTTCCTGTATCAAATCGTCAGCTGTTCTGCGCTTTTACATGGCACCACTGTATTTCGTCTTGGCTCTGCCTTAGCGTTTTTTTCTACACAGTAGCTAATCATGTCAGCACCATGGCAAGCCATGATTTTAAAACAGTAGTGATCTGTAGCAAAAATCATGAAAGTGAAATCATGAAAGTGGGAAGTTTGCACAAAGGTCCAAGTCCCACTGCACATATATTCTGTTATATATATTGTTATATTGTTTTATATATATATATATACAGGGAGTGCAGAATTATTAGGCAAATGAGTATTTTGTCCACATCATCCTCTTTATGCATG
>JAQQZS010000039.1:5571324-5583797 GCA_030068045.1 Platyallabes tihoni | reverse complement strand
ACAAATAGTAAAATTTTAAAATGAATTCTGAATTGAACAGGCAACCAATGAAGGGCTTTCAAAAGCGGAGTCACATGATCCCTTAATTGCTATATTCTTATAGCAATATGATCCCTTAATTGTAATTGCTATATTCTTCCCTATTTGTATGCATAATTCAATATGGATGGATATGCACCCTGTCCAGGGTGTACCCCGCCTTGTGCCCTAAGCCTCATGTATAGGCTCCAGGCCCCCCCTGAATACAAGACAAAGTGGTATAGAAGATGAGTGAGTGAGAATTCATATTGTATATTGTAATCGGTTATAAACACATTATTTAAAGTAATGTGCCAAGCCATCATAGGGCATACAAGCGAACACTCCCTCACATGAAGAATTTGGAAATGCTTACTCAGCCTACTCTGCATGTTTCGGGACTATGGAAGGAAATCGGAAAACCTGGAGGACACCCATCAAACAAAGAGACAATATGCAAACTTCACACACATAGACCCGAGGAGAAATGTGCAGGCCACAGTGCCAACCACTACACCACCGCACCACCAACTATGATCATATATTGTACATGTGTAGTAACAAATAAAAAATAAAAAAAATGAATCAAATACTGTGCAGAGACATATAAAAATTGTGTTAATAATAAGAATGTCCCTTACTAATTACACTGTGGAAGGCAATTTAATAAGTTATATAATAATATTTATGGGAACTGTTTGTTCTTCTTTGAAAATTTTTGATTAAAATGTATTTTGATTAAAATGTTAAATGTCATGTCATTAAATTTTCTTCTTAATTAGAATATTGACAGCCTTCCCATTTTAGAGAAAATAAAATTTAACAAAAAAGTAAATACATAAAATGAAATTAAATATTAAAACCCTCACTGACAAAACACTGTCTCCCAACTGTATTACCATTATTATTTTATGATAATATTGTACTTTAGCCATTATCAGTGAGTGACTCAGAATAATGGAGAAGACTAACTAGAATTCAACAGTTCCGTCAGGAACTAAGTTAAGTCAGGATATTTGAGCAAAATAGAAATAAAAAAAACATTTATTATAATAAAACAGAAATGTTCACTTACCTTGGATTGCTGTAAGTTGGATGCACAGGAGCAGGAACCACATGGTCACTGGTGTGAAGAGAGAAAGAGAGAGAGAAAGAGAGAGGAAGAGTTGTCCTACTTTTAAACTATGCGTGATGTCACAGCCGTTAATACGGTAGCTTCTGATTATAAAACGTTAATGTTAGATGTTAGTTATGAAAATGAGATATTCACTATAAGCCAAACAACAGTATGTAAGATTTGATTGTGTATTTATTCAGTATTTTAATAATCTCACAACACAACATGCACAGATTCATCATAATATAATTTGTATATACTTTATATATAAGCTTTTTCTGTAACAATTTATAAAGTCAACTATTTTGTGGAAAAATAATTTATGGGTTTTGTCTTTTATATATGCTTGAGATTTCTTTTATGTTTGCATGTTATTATTGCTATTCATTCAAGCCATTTGCATTCATATTAAAAGACTTGAAGGATATATAGTATGTAGGATTTTGTAGCAAATTATTAGACACAGTTTTAAGTAAAAAAATTTATAAGCTCAAACTCTTTAAATTTGCCTAATGTATTTGTCTTTTATTTCAACTGCCCCCCCAAATGTAGCTCAATAATATGTATTGCTAATAATAATAATATTACTAATTAATATTGCTAATTAAATGTAGCTTTATATTGATTAAAAAATTATCAAATTGTATCCTTCTTATATCACCACAAATTTTTATTTATTAAGGAATTCAATAAATTTGTTCTTTTTAGTGAGTCTGTGTCTTTAAACTTTAAATGAATCTTTAAACTTTAACACAACTCTTAAAAAATGCTTTATAAAACAATGTTACTATATATTGAGTTTCAGTCAGGTGTCAGGCCCCATTATAGTACAGAAACTGCACTAGTTAAAATTGCAAATGACTTGTTTTTAGCTTCGGACCAAGGCTGCATCTCAATACTAGTCTTACTTGATCTTAGTGGTGCATTCAACACTCTAGATCCTAATATTCTCATAGATCACTTACAAAATCACATAGGTATTTAGGGACAGGCATTAAAATGGTTTAGATCCTACCTATCCATACCATTTTGTAGATCTAAATGGAGAACTGTCTGGTGTAATGCCATTGAAATATGGGGTCCCACAAGGATCAGTTTTAGGACCTCTGCTGTTCTCAATATACATGCTTCTCTTTTGTAACATCATTAGAAGACATGGGATTAGTTTCCATTGTTATGCTGATGATACCCAGTTATACATCTCAACAAAACTAGACGAAATACCCAAGTTGTCTAGACTAACTGAGTGTTTCCAGGATATAAAATATTGGATGACCAATAACTTTCTTTTACTAAATTCAGATAAGATAGAGATATTACTTGTACATTTTTAATTTGTTTATGTGGCGTGTCCACCATGCACATATCTCTCTGTATGTTTATTACTACAGAAATTATTACATATTAGAAATTAATATAAGCCTGTAATGTGACTTGCTGTCAGAGTCGCTGTTAAAAAACACTTTCTGACAAATGAAAATTGAGATTATGATAAGACAAGACAAGACAAGATAAGATAAGATAAGATAAGATAATTATTTTTGCAGCAGCATTTAATATCATAGAATTATTACTTATTGACCCAAAAAAACAGTACACAACAGCTCTCACAATTCAGCCTGCGTTTAGAAGGATGTACTATTACTACCAGCTCGACAGTGAAAGACCTGGGCGTAATATTAGACAGTAACTTTAAAAATCATATTTCCTCAGGGTTCTCAATAGATCAAGAAAATATGGTCATATAACCCCAATATTATCATCCCTGCACTGGCTACATGTTCAGTTTAGAATTAATTACAAAATAGTATTACTTATATACAAGGCTTTAAATGGTTTAGCTCCCACATACCTAACCAGTCTTCTGATACGTTACAATCCACCAGACTTCTGGTAGTTCCTAGAATACAGTATCAAAATCTACAAAAGGGGGTAGGGCTTTTTCATATTTATCTCAAAAGCTTTGGAATAACCTTCCAGACAATGTTCGGGGCTTAGACACAGTCTCCCAGTTTAAAAGTAGACTCAAGACGCATCTCTTTAATCTGGTATACACGTAATTCATCCCATAACCTCATACTCCAGGACATCTATCCTGAATGGCAACTACGCTAATTCTTTCCACCTGTTCTTTATTTTTCTACCCATCCCGAGGCATCCAGAGAAGGACCAGCTCCAGTGCTCCGAATCCTTCAGACCCCATCTGCCTTCTGCACCTGCTGACTCATTCCTATGCTGAACTGGTCTTCATGTTAATTTAAATAACTTCTGTTATATTGAACTTTCAGCTGCATAACACATATGCTGTTATATAATTTCTATTCATTATCACCCAAATGAGGATGGGTTTCCTGTTGAGTCTGGTTCCTCTCAAGGTTTCTTCCTTTCTCAGGGAGTTTTTCCTTGCCACTGTCGCCGTCACCCTTGGCTTGCTTATCAGAGACAATCTCATTATTTTCTAGACACATTTTTCTCACACATACACTCACTTACTCATCTTCTATACTGCTTTATCCTGTATTCAGGGTCGCGGGGACCTGGAGCCTATCCCAGGAGGCTTAGGACACGAGGCAGGGTACACCCTGGACAGGGTGCCAATCCATCACAGGGCACACACACATACACTCATTCACACACTACGGTCAATTAGGGAACGCCAATTAACCTAACCTGCATATCTTTGGACTGTGGGAGGAAACCGGAGTACCCAGAGGAAACACACCAAGCACGGGGAGAGCATGCAAACTACATGCACACAGAGATGGGAATCGAGCCTGGCCGGGAATCGAACCCGGAGGTGCAAGGCAACAGTGCTAATCACTACACCACCGTGCCGCTCACATATACAGTACACACTTCTATAAATTTTCTTTTCAAATTTTCTTTTCATTTTTCTGAAACTGCTTTGAGACAATAACCATTGTTAAAAGCGCTATATAAATAAAATTGAATTGAATTGAATTGAATTGAAGTTTTAAAAGCTTGGATGCTTAAGCAGCTCCACCATCTTAAGGGAGAATATGAAAGGTGGATGTTCACAGTTTTACAATCAGAAATTAATTATTTAAACCATCTTTTTTCCTTTAAATGAAACAGAAACTTATTAATGTTCTTCAGCTTAATATTAAAGACTTCTTTCTGTTTTAGAAAAAAAAAATTAAGCAATAAAGTTACCACTGTGTGGTTTGACGATCACATCGCCCGGTGTTATGAGAAGTGCCAGTTCAGGGGAAACATGTCAGGGAGTGTGCTGTGGTTTGTGGTTATGCAACGTACCAAGAGATGCTAGATGCTAGAGTGTGTGTGTGTGTGTGTGTAGGTGTGTGCGGCTGTGTGTGCATCTGTGTGTGTGTGGGGGGGTGGGGATTATGATGGTTTCTAAATTTAATATCTAAAAAAGTAAGTTGAAAAGTTAGGTTACGAGGTGGTTGACATTTCTAGGTAGACATGTTTCTATGTAAACATATTATATAAAATAATAATAGATGAAAGTGTTGTCTGATACTCTATAGTGTTTCTATTTGCTCATTTAAAAATCCTACAATGGAAAACTTGACTTGCTATTACATCTCTATTTCATCTCATGTTCATTAAACTCTTGATCCTGGTTAAAGTTGTGGTAGATCTAGAGGAACGCTGCATGTGAAGTGGAAACACACACTCCATTGATCACACACACTCTCACACTGTCCTTCAACTGGCATGTTTTGGGAATCAAAGCCCATGCAAACTGACTTTGTCTGACCATCTGTAACATTGCTAAATTAACATCACGACAAGCTAAAATAAATCCTGCTGAGTTGTTTAAAACAACTTGAGGTTAACAGGTTGAGGTTCTCTAACAGTGCGCTATTCAAGCATCACCATGGCGGGAAAAGCATTATGGCTGGAAAAGCAAAATGGTTTGTATGGTATGTGCATTTGCAACAACCAAACAAGGATGTTATATGCAAGCTTCCTCTTAGATACAGTACATTAGCCACATCCGAGGGAAATAAACAAGCCAAAAAAATAATAATAAAGGGCCAATAAGATGTGTAATCAGTGTCTAGGATCCTAATAAAAGTAAATCAAACTTTAAATCAGTAAAGAAAATCAAAATGGCCAAATATATACATAAATGAGCTTGAGATTGAACCAAGCAGCCCTTTTACATCTGATATTCACTTTCAGTGGCATCCCTTTTTAATAGTACTGCCTTTTATATCATTGTCCAGTAGATCTTTAAAGTTTCTCTTTTCGAACTGTAACAGTAAAATTGTTATGCTATATTATTGCTATATTAAATTTTAATTGCAGAAATGATCTTCTTTTTTTACAATTTACTAATCAAGATACTCACTGCACAAAAATGTATCTAAAATTTTCTAAATATAAGATTACAATTTATCAAATATAAGATTATTAAACCTATTTCTAGACTAAATAAATGATTTATTTTTTATTCTTATATATTAGCAACATTTGTCTAGAAATAGGTTTAATAATCTTATTTTTGGTTTATTGCAATCTTATAAGAATGTAAGAATTATAATCCTACAAGAATGTAAAAATTTTTAGATAATTGTAGATCCATCTGCTAGCTTTAAGCATTTCTTAAAAGAAGCAAAATTATCTGCTAACAGAACGACATATTCATGCTTAAAATTAATCAAATTCTGTCTAGAAATAATCTTAATAATTTTTTATCAGTTTATTTAATCTTATATTAATGAATTCTTAAGATTATTTTTTTTTAAAAAATTCTGTCTTATAATGTGCCCTAATATTTATCACAGAATGCAATATGAGCAACTGTGTTTATTTTTTGCATACTTCTTTAGCTTTCAAATTGTTATTTCCTTTTTTTTCTGTCTCTTAATTGGTCCCTTCTCCTTCTTACAGTAGCTTGGAATATTTCACTCACCTTGACTACTGAGTGGTAGTATTGTACCATCTTTTCAGGATTGCTTTTTTGACTATCATGACATCTGGGTTTGTAATTTTTCTCTCTCTCCTGATTGCTTATGCAACACTTGGCATCATTGCATACTGACCCAGTTTTCACTAGTGTTATCTAATGTGTCTTTGCTCTGTGGGTTTAACCTGAGCCTCATCACCACCGCTCTCATTACACCACAGCTCGACATTACTGTAAAAGCTCTGGCAACCTGTCATTGCCTTAACTCCATACGCACTGCATCCCAGCAGGAACCTTAATGTTGGATGAACATTGTAATTTGGTTGTAATGACATTGCGTTAGCATTCAACATCTAGATGACACTGGTATTGAAAGTTAGAATGACTTCAAAATCAAGTTGATATAATGTTAAATGAATGGCCCAAACACAACTTTGCAAATACAGCCTCAAAAAATCTGAGCCCTGCTCAGGCCAATTAAGTCGGTGTTGAAGTTGTTTTTTACAAGATTGGCTTAGGGGCATTTGTTATCCCATCGCTGTGTACTCAGCGTTGGTCCAACATCATCATAGTAATACATAGTAAAACTTTCAAAAACAACATCCTGTAGGTTGCACAATGACGTAAGCACTGTCAACTTGCACCTTCAGGGTCCAGGTTCGATTCCCACCTCAGGGTCTGTGTCGATGGAGTTTGCATGTTCTCCCCATGCTTTGTGGGTTTGTACCATGGTTGTGAAAATGGGAATACAACAAAAATTCCGGAAAAGTTGGGATGTTTTTTTTTTATTTGAATAAAATGAAAACTAAAAGACTTTCAAATCACATGGGCCAATATTTTATTTACAATATACATTGCATAAACAACATAAATGTTTAAACTAAATAAAAATAATTCACAAAATGAGCTCATTTCAAATTTGATGCCTTGATTCCTAGAGGTCTCAAAATAGTTGGGACAGGGGCATGTTTACCATGGTGTAGCATCTCCCCTTCTTTTCAAAACAGTTTGAAGATGTCTTGGCATTAAGGTTATGAGTTTCTGAAGTTTTGGTGCTGGAATTTGGTCCCATTCTTGCCTGATATACTGTAGGTTTCCAGCTGCTGAAGAGTTTGTGGTTGTCTCTGACATATTTTATTTTAATGGTACACCAAATGTTCTCTATACTGTCGGTGAAAGATCTGGACTTAAGGCAGGCCAATTTAGACTCTGCTATGCTGTTGTAATAGCTGCAATGTGTTGTTTTAGATTGTCCTGCTGAAATACACAAGGCCTTCCCTTTAATTGAGGTTGTTTAAAACTATTATATAACTTTCATCAATCAAATTGCCTTCCAAAACATGCAAGGTGCCCATACAGTATGCACTCATGCACCCCCATACCATCAGAGATGCTGGCTTTTGAACCGAATGCTGATAACACGCTGGAAGGTCTCTCTCCTCTTTAGCCAGGAGGACATGGCGTCCGTGATTTCCAACAACAATGTCAAATTTGTACTCGTCTGACCATAGAACACTTTTCCACTTTGAAATAGTCCATTTTAAATGAGCCTTGGCCCACAGGACACGATGGCGCTTCTGGACCATGTTCACATATGGTTTCCTTTCCATGATAGAGCTTTAGTTGTCATCTGCAGGTGGCACGGTGGATTGTGTTCACCGACAGTTTCTGGAAGCATTCCTGGGCCCATTGTCAATGGCACAATAATACAGATCAGTGATGCAGTGTCGTTTGAGGGCCCGAAGACTGCAGTCATCTAACAAGGGTCTTCGGCCTTGTCCCTTACTCACAGAAATTTCTCCAGTTTCTCTGGAGAATCTTTTGATGATGTTATACAACTGTAGATGATGAGATTTGCAAAGTCTTTGCATTTTTTTTTTTTAAGTATCACACATCTTTTAGTGCACTCTTTCACAGATTGGAGAGCCTCTGCCCATCTTTACGTCTGAGAGACTTTGCATTTCTAAGATATCCCTTTTATACAGTAGCTAATCATGGTACAGACCTGATGCTAGATATTCTCCCAGTTGAATCTTTTTACAATTTCTTGCTTTTTCAGCCGTTTGTTGCCTCCGTCCCAACTTTTTTGAGACCTGTAGAAGGCATCAAATTTGAAATGAGTGGATGAAAGTGTAAGTATGTTCTTTTTTGTATAAAATATTGGCTCATGTGATTTGAAAGTCATCCTATTAAAATTTTAAAAATGTCCCAACTTTTCCGGAATTTGGGTTGCAAATACAATGGTCACCATTGGCCTCCACTGTCCCTGGTTGGACTACAAACTACTGTAGATGGATGGATGGATGGATGGATGGATGGATGGAAAACAACATAATACCAATTTTGTCTGGCCATCTGAAATATTACTAAATTTACAACATCAAATGTTTTGACAGCCAAAAATTTCCTGCTTTGACATCTTGAAGTTAACAGGTTGGGGTTTTCTAACAGTTCACTAGACAAGCATCCCCATGGCATTTTGGAAGGAAAAGCAAAATGGTGAGTACAGTGTGTGTATTTGCAACGATCAGAGAAGGATGTCATATGCAAGCTTCCTCTTAGATACGTTAGCTACGTGGCAAATAAACAAACCAAAAATAAAAAATGAATTCATAAATGGCCAAACAAAAAGTAAAACAAACTTAAAGTGTGTAAAATAAATAAAAATTACCAAATATATCAATCAGAACACAGCATATTTGGCTAAACAATTTTTTTCTTTCCAAAACCTGCACTTGTTCAAAGCTCTGAATGAATCCACAGACTGAGTTTGCTAAGTTCTGTTCACTTTATTGGTGGAATAGACTGTACACCTCTGTGCTTTTCAAATCTCACACTCCTTCATCCTCCTTCTGCGATCATGTCCATCCAGTCTGTGTACTGTACGCTGACATGGAGGCTGTCGTCGCAGCATGTCCACGCTCACTACCTTACAGCTCAGGATACAATCGCCGGCAAACAATCAAAAAACGAACAAAAATACAAATAATTTTGGAACAATACCTGTAAACAGAGTCGCAGAGTACATTTGCCATCACAGTCAAGTGCAAGTAGTTTTATGGAATATTAAACTTTTTTTTTTTACTAAAATAATGATGTTTTTTTATTGCCAGTTTCATTGCTGCATGTGAATCATCAGAAAATCATAATATAAGCGGCTGAATGAGAACATATCAAAGTGCATGTATTAAAGACTGGCAGCACTGATGCATCACAGTAGTAAAAAAGAAATAAAATAAATGCACAAAAACACAAGGCTAACTGAGATGAATTTAAACTAACCCCATAAAAGTATTACATTATGGATTCAGTTAAAGCAAATGATGGTAACAAATCCCTTCATCCTTCAACTACCTTCATTCATAATCTCATACCATAAAGTGCCAGCGATTTCCCAAAGGAGCAATGAATGTAAAAAAAATATATATATATATGCTCAAATCAGCCATAACATTAAATTACAAAACATTTTGTCCAATATTGTGCAGCCAAGGCATCTCTGGCCTCTCGGCTCATGACCTCTGGGGGCGCTGTAGTGTGGTGTCTGGCCGGGACATTAACATTGGAGTGTTTGGGTGATGTGAGTCGTGGGGTGGGTGACTTGTCTGGTGCATTATATGGATGCTCGTCCAGACTGAGATCAGGAGAGTTTCTATCCATCCATCTATCCATCCATCCATCCACCCATTCATCTAGGAACATCTGTAGTCCAACTAGGGATGGTGGAGGACATTCACACCCACATTCACACAATATGGGCAATTTAGGAATACCAATTAGCTAATCTGCATATCTTTGGACTGTGGGAGGAAACCAGAGTACCCAGAGGAAACCCACCAAGAACGAGAAGAACATGCAAACTGCATTGACTTTTCCAAAAATTTTGAGCCAAAATTGACTTTTCTCAATAATTTGTGCTACATTGGCTTTTCTGTGGGATTGGACCATGATCCTTTCACCGCCAGGTTTCTGTTGTATAATTGATAAGTGATTTTATTCAATATATAATCTATTTATATAATAATTATATAAATATATAATCCATATTATATTTGAATGTAATGTTAGTGTTATGGCTGATCGATGTATATATACTGTATAAAGTAAAGGATAAAACATACCTACAACGGTATCCATGCATATTTGTGATTACAAATGTACACAAATCCTTTCTACAATCATCACTCCCATCACCCCTGCATACACCCATGTATGTCCTGACAGAGATTTTTGCAGAGTCATGCCTGAATGTTTTTTTTTGTTATCTTTTTTTTAAGTTACTGAGCACTTTTGCATCAGTAAATAATGTTTTCTTTAATTTAATGTAATTTATGTTTTTTATGTAATAAAATAGGAAAAAACAAAACAGAGGTGGGGGAATTATCATGCAAAAAAAAGAATATGTGGGAATAGCATTTGAGCTGCTCCATTCTCTGCAATCTACCGCACAATAACATGCATGTCTGAGTAGGGAGGCACTGATGACTTTTCTTTTTTTTTTGGTAAAGTTGGAAGATGCATGTGATGTATGATACAAATTATGATACATATACGCATACTGACCCGCTGAGTCTCAACCATAATATACGTAACTTTTTTTTTCTTGTGAATTGCAGGATACAGTATTTGTATGTCTTTCCCTCTAGAGACAGATCTATTTAGGAATAGAGTTCTGTCTTCATACTCTTAATTCTGGCCCTGTAATTTCACACACTCATTCATCCAGTATTATTTTCAGCGAAAAAAAAATGGAACAGTTTTTGTCATTTTCCTTGTCTTTCCCCAAGAAAGGTACTGTAATATCATAAATGCCCAACAAACAGTCCTGCAAAAAAGGCTGTAATTAAACTTGCATCAGGTCACGTCCCAGTTTCCTGATTATTTATTCTCATAGGACCTTGAAGGAGCTTTGAGTTTGGAATAAAGCCATTGCTGGGTGCCTTTGTCAAATGCATTGTATCTTGGGATGATGTTCTAGTGGTAAGTCAGACAGGAAAAGCTCCCTCCTTCTCGTTTGTGCATTGGAGGAAAGCTCTGTGCTTGGAGGCGGTTTCGTTATAAGGACGAGATCTTGACGGTCTCGTGAGTGTAGGAGCAGCGGGAGTTGCGCAAGATGCCTGGGATGGCAGGTGACGACGGCAGGCTTTCATCAGGCGTGTTGGCTGGAGGTGTGGGAATGCTAATGATGGCTGCCGTGAAGTCTCGCTGCTCACAGTTTAACTTCAGGTCTTCTGTCCTGGCATTGAGGCTCGAGCGACTGTTTGAGAAAGACGTAAAACATAGATTCAGTTTGCATTATTTGTCATGTAATCTTACATAGAATACAGAGAATACATGGAAGACATTACCAAGGGGTACGCTGGTACGAGGAAAAAGAATGTATAATAGGAATGACGTGTAAGTTATGTGCTAGTGCTGCAAGAACTAATAAAGATAGTCTTAATTATGATATGTAGAAATTAACGACTTAGAGGAGTGAAGTGAACAATAGCATCATGACTATACCTTCCTGACTAAAAACCCCCAAAGTGTAGGAGCATTTCAATCTTAATTTGGTCAAAAACCTTTGCAAATATTTGTAAAGCTGACCGTGTGTGAATGTTGTTGTTGTTGTTTATTTTCATGGCATGCTAAAATGCTGGAAGCTTATGTTTCGTATTTTGTTTTTTGATGTTTCTTAATGTGTGTTTTATAGTCTTATGTTTGATATTAACTAGTTCAAATTGTGAAATAAAAAGATTGTCCCCCCTCGAGTGACACTGTTAATTTTAAAAATTTAGTAATGATATCTAAATAGATTTTAATTTGATCTAATTTTAGGATGGCAACCTGGCAGAAACCCTAGCAGTCTTCCAATGCAACCTTTAGAGGGAGACATAACATTGTGCTGTGATCTTACTGTATGTGTTCATTCTGAGCCCATAAGCAGATCTCATTGTTAGTTCTAAACCTTACATTAAATACACTGTTTGATCAGATGTTTTACAACATTATGTACTTATGGACATAGGAAATTCAAGAACAATGCACTGATATACTGTACGAATGTATATGTTTAAATTGGAAAACTAAAAATGAAACCATCAATTATACTATATATGGCACAAACTCCAAATGAGGCTGTGAACAAGAAGGATTTCAGGTTGTCCGTTTCGTTTTAAACACCCTCTCTATAAACTGTCATAAACTGTCAGACTAATTGATTTTCAGTTTTTTTCTTTTTTTTAAATGCACCTACAGTATATAGTCCACATTGATAATCTACTGTATACTGACTGTATAGGCGTCAGAAGCAAGATTCTGGACTTATTGCTTATCAGTTTCTTACCCACAATGCGGATTGAGTGCGGCCGCGGCCAAAAGTTTTGAGAATTATACATAGAGATGTAACGGTATTGTAAATACCGTCGTACCGCAATAACATTTTTTTTTTCAATA
>JAQQZS010000039.1:5546705-5557631 GCA_030068045.1 Platyallabes tihoni | reverse complement strand
GCCTCCTGGGATAGGCTCCAGGCCCCCCGCGACCCTGATCATGGGATAAAGCGGTATAGAAAATGAATGAATGAATAAGATAAAAATATATATATATATACAAAATATATCCTTTGCTGCTTGTTTTTTATTGATTTATTTATTTATTACTGTATATTTTAGGATGTATTATGCATGTTTGTATCCTGTACTATTCTCCCGCAATCTTATTGGCATTTATTTTATTTAATATTTTTCCATGTTTTAAGTAGTAATAATAATAATAATAATTATTATTATTATTATTATTATTATGGTTTGTTTTTTAAGAAGTGGTAGTAGTCATCTATATGAGACTATTAATTGTTTCATTTATTTACTTGTTTGCTTATTTAGTTATTTATTATTTATTAAATCAATTTGTACTTATTAATGTATATACTTATGTATAATAAACTGATAAATCAACCAACCAACAAACAAGCAAGTAAATAGCTGCTGTTCTGTCCAACTGTACTTTCACTTTATTATTATTTATTTCTTTATTATTATTATTATTATTATTATTATTATTATATACAGGTATGAAAGTGTTTTGTCTTTCAACAAGCGTTCCAAACACACTCCATCTTGAAGTTCTGAGATTACCTTCATCATAATAAAAATCCACTACATAGAAACTAAACTGGAAACATAGGGCTTAAATTCCTCTTATTAAAAAGACAGCTTTTGTTGACTTGTTTCTAATATTCATCAGTCCAATTATAGAAAATCTTGCACGAATTCTCTCAGTACCTGCTGGGCACGCATCTTGTCAGCTCTCTGGTTCTGGTGGTAGATGCGACTGAAGTTGGACACTATGACAGGAACAGGAAGTGCGATCACCAGGACGCCACTCAGAGAGCAGATGGAGCCGAAGATTTTGCCTGCGATGGTTTTAGGAACCATGTCCCCATATCTGCAACACCCAAAAGACACAAAGAGATACAAGTGGTCAGGGTTAGAGCTACTGTAAGAAACATTGAGCGTTTCACACAATTCAAACCAGGACGAAATAAATGAAGCCTAAACAGGAGACTTTAAAGTGAGAAGTCTATAGGCGACATAAAAATGACAATCAAATGCCCTTCTGAACAGCTGATATACCATAATGGACACTATTGAACACTTTGTTTTTGTGATTCTTGGTGAAAATACTGTATTTCTCTGGAGGACCGAATGGAAACACAGCAATCAGTGAATATGTATTCTCCTACAGTATATACAGTACAGTGCTCAATGTGAAGGTTATACATGAGAATCTCATGCTCTCTATGGATGTGACATTTGGACTCATATTGGTAAACAAAAAGCCTCCGTGCATGGACAAGCTTTGTATAAGAGAATTATGTATGTGGCATTGAATGGATAAACTTTTATGAGTGTAGGTTTTCTCAAAATTTTCTGAATTGTAAGGACAACTGTGAGAAAATAAATGTGTTTATGTAGCGAAATCCACGCCTCTTGCATTTTCAGTGAATGTACCTGGGTGCCTTAGTTAAGGTAATTAGGGTCGTTCGACTTCCTTGGGTGCAAACGCCAATGTGACTACATTGTTAAAATCAGGGGATCGGCAGAGTTCGAGTCAGCCCACTGCACCTCGCCTCACTATTTACATGATTATTGTACATTTTTCTATCATTTACTAACAAGCTAGTGTTTACTATGTATATATCATGAAAAAAACAAACAGATATTTGTATCATTTTTTATAAAATAAGTTTTACCCCAACATGTACCTTCAGAGTTTAAGGGAATGTCATGATTTCAAAATGGTTTGTGTCTAATGATGTGACGTTTTTGAATATATGAAGCTGGATTTTTATGCTCTGAACTGTTAGTGTTCATTTATTGTGTATTATGGTGAGAGTGCATGAGATTCACTTTGTGTTTGTGGACAAGTTCCCAGAATTTTACTGATTTCCATAAATGATTCAAAAAGTCTTTGCTGAAGCTTTTACGCTAATTGGATGAATTTCTTTGGAAAATGCATATTGGTTTTCCCATCCTCAGGGATCCAAAGCTCATCTCTAATCGCTCGCTCATTTAGCACAACTCATTTAGCAGAGAGAATCCTTTTTAATAGCAGAGCTTGTAGCCACAGACGGGAAACACGCCCATGCTGTAATCTATTCACACACACACACAAAAAACATTCCCTGTCCTCCTACACACTGGTAGATCATTAACTTCCCCACACGGCTAGTCATGTTTTTGTTTTGACCCATAAATCAGGCTGGCGGCCGAAAGATGACACAAGCTGAACTCCAGACAGGAAAAGTCATGCTCCAGTCCTCTTACATCAATCAAATGATTAGCAGCCAATCACAATGAGTCATAATGGCCCAAGGTCACTGATGTCACCGACATCCACCAACCATGTTAAAAGGCAAAAACAAAACTGCAGAAAACATCAATAAAACAGGAATATTTATTTATATTTGTAACTGAGCATTTATGATTGCGGTGTGGCTTGATTGCTTTATCTTAGTTTTAATATTTTATGCAATGCAACATAATTTGACTTTACATAAAAAGTGCTGTTATTAGCAGTAGTAGGAATAGCCTCTACTTCAGACAAAAATGCAGGACATACAGTACCGACCCAATCCTTCCTCCCTTCAGGAGTGGGGTGCTATTACTTTTCAAAGGAATCAGACCCAATTTCCCCAAATTTCCTAGGTTCCCTCAATTTTGCAAGCACTCCCACATAACCTGCATCAAAAAGTTCAGCCGGATCTCTCGAGCACTATGGATGGAAGAAACAACCTTGGCACTATTTTTGAACAGCTACAGTACAAACCTCCTACTTTGGAATATATCATGTTGATCAAAAATAATTAACCGCTTTATAAACGACTGCGAACTCGCTCCAAACTCGCTCCATAGAGAATAAACTTTATTTTACAGTGGAGAGGCAGTGAATCAGCAAAAACTTCCTCTGTATCTCCAGCGCTGATGCTTGCTCAATTTCACATACAGACACACACACACATACTGTACACACACAACTTATATCACGTAAGCAAGCCGGGATTCGTGGTTTGTGCATATTTTAAATTGAGATGATTGCTCAAACCTTTTGGGAGTTATGAAGGTTTGTTTATTACCTGACCAAAAACGGTTTTCCCGTAGGAATCCATTCATGTTGCATTGAGGAATACGGGTGTGAGTCAGACATGGAGACACAGGAGTTGCTAAGACACACACACTCACAGGAATGGCCATATCTCAGGAACCCTTATCTTACAAAGGCGGCGTTTTGCCCAGAAAATCTGATGCGACCCTTGCTTCACAGTTTCTCCAGGAATTGTCTCTAGTTATTATTATTATCATTATTATTATTATTATTATATACCATTATTAGATGGTAGCACAGCATTGGGCATCTTGTGTTCCATCTTGAGCTTGGTTTACTCTCTGCACTGACTTTCACACAGATTTCCTCCAGATTCTCAGGTTTCCCACATTGTGCAGGTAGGTGTTCCCATAGGTGTGTGTGTGCACCATTTGTTACCAGGATTGGCTCTTGATCCACCAAGTCCAGGATAAAGCAAACTGAAAACCATGTGTATGAAAACCCGGTGCGAGGTGTGAATACACCCTGCAGTAAATGGGGCACCAATCAACACACACTTACTGTAAGGAAAAGTTTGCAAAGCTTATTTTCTTACTGGTATGTTTTAAGGAGGTTGGAGAAAACCAGAGACTCCAGAGAAAACCCATATACCGGTATAAGTACCGGTATAAATTTGAAAAATGGGGACATTACCCAGTACACCACTGTACCAGACATAATTAATAATGAATTTGTAAAGTTATATACACTGTTGATATATGCTAATGATTTCTATAAATGAAGTAATATAGCAGAAATTTAGTTATACGTATAGTTAAACTGAGAAATTAAAAGCACCCCATTGTGTTAGAAAGTGCCTCAAATTCTGGATTATTGGCAGCAGCATTTATTCCACTAATCTAACATTTACAGGACACTCCCGTCCTCCGGCGTGCTGCTCTGACAGCTGAAGCTTTCTCAGCACTTTATAGCTGCCAAAGACAAACCAGGTGCCAAAGAACTAAGCAGCGGCTAAGAGCCCAAAGTGTGCATGCGAGACAGACAGAGAGAGAGAGAGAGAGAGAGAGAGAGAGAGAGAGAGAATGAAAGAACCTTATCAGAGTGCACTTACACATTCACACCATGTACTGTTGTTTCACCAGGAGGACTCTGCAGATGGCTCAAATTAAAACAATATTTGTCTTAATCACAACAGTGACAGACAGAAACACCACCTACACACAACTTCTGTTGCTGTGGCTATCCCGATTACTACTGCAAGAAAATGCAATCAAAGTAAACTGCTTCTTCCGTCAAAAATAGCAGCATTTCATTTCTGGGAGATCAAAGATTCCGAGTCTAACATTGACGTCATCATCGTCTATAAACGTCTTTATCCTGTACTGTACACGGGGTCACGGGGGCTTGGAGCCTATCCCAGGAAACTTAGGACACGAGGCAAGGTAGAGCCTGCACAGCCAATTAGCCTAATTAGCAGGTCTTTGGACTATAGGAGGAAACCCACCAGGCACATGCAAACTCCATGCACGCAGACTCCAAGGCGGGAATCGAACTCTCGACCCTGGAGGACCCTGCCATCACGAGTCTCACAAACTTAATTTAAAAAGAAAAATCAATCAGTGAGAGACTTAGTGATCAGTCATATCTGTGACATATATGTGACAGCTTAGCATAGCTTACATGTAGGTTATAAAGTGATAGCTGGATGGATAAATCATGCTACATGTTCAGACTTTCATGAGTTTTAAAGCACACATCAAGGAAAAGTGATATTTCAAGGTAATTTGTGATATTTCAGCTTATAGTCAATATTTTTCTTACAATCACAATTCATCTTACAGGCAGCAGAGGGCCCTAGAAAAAGTACAATGTGCTCCTTTAATCTTCTCATCAATGTATAAACCTTACATTATAGGCAAGACACTACAGGTCAATTCTGTCTTTTTTTTAACGGTAGTTTGATGATCAAATCTTGGCAGCTAATTAAAGATAGTTGAGCTTCTACCTTGAAATGTCTTTAATGGAAAAACCACTGACTTCCTTCAGTGCAGGAAAACCCAGCAGTTACTGACGTCCATGAATCCCACTAATGGGTATTGTACGTACAACTCAATACCAGTAATGCCCTTAAAGTGGTCTACAGTACCTGACTAACATGTCTCACCTTTCAAAATAAAGAGGATGTCACCTATTTAAAAAGCCAGTAAAGAAAACACAAGTGAACAAGAGGAAACAACTGTGACAAGTGGTGGAGAAAATCTAATAATGAAATAATTAATGATGCCAAATGTAGGCTCAGCCAGAAACTAGTGTAATGCTAGGCTGGTTTGGAGTGTGTAACATTGATCATTTTGCCAGCTTTCTTGGTAAAATTTTTCATCCTCCACAGCATGTTCTTTTAAGGCATATGGTACTCTGCAAAAGTCTTGAGTCCCCCCACCCCACAACCCCGCCCAATTTCTTTATATTAAATTAAGTTAAATGATGTAGATTAAATGAAAGAAATTGCACACAAAAAATTGATGCAACACGATGCAAAGATGGAAAAAGAAATGTATAGATACAATTTAAAAATTGGTTGGTCATGTAAAAAACTCAGCAGCAACCTCATTTCCCCTCTCATCTGTTCCAACCACTCAGCACTCAGCATCAGCAGTATACTAATCACCAGCCTGATCATCTGTCAACATCTGCATCTGTTTCAAACCTTAAGTTAGATTGTTTTAGGCTTAAATAATTCATAGGGCACTGTGTGGATTAACAAACAAAAAACATTCCTATGAAACTGTTCAGGGACATGGACTGGACTGAAATTGAGAGACAAATCTTACCCAAAATGGGAGTCAAACAAAAAAGTCATTCAGGAAACCTGAAGAAAGTTTCAAGACTACATTAAAAAAGAAAAAAAAAAAAAACAAGAAAATCTGGGTCTTCAGAAGCAAAATTTGAGGTATCAAGACTTTTTTTTTTACAGTACTGTATATAAAGTATAAAATAATTGCTGAAGTCAATATATTATCAAAACATATTCTATTGTAGTCATATTCCAATTGGGATGCTTAAACTAGTACAGGATCTATCATGCAGAATACAAAACTAACAATTTTCAAGTTTTATTTTAAACATTCTTAGCTTTGAGGATTGTCTACTGAATTGTATTTATCTAATTCCAGTAATTCTATGACGACAAAAGGGACACATTTGATTTTATCATTGTTATTATTTTATATTATTATTGTTGTTGTTGTTGCTTATTTATTTATTTATTTATTTATGAAGGCACCTTATAATATAATGGGAAAAAGAAGCTAAATTTCAACATTTCTGCCTTACAGGGATATTGTCTTTATATAATTTCACATTCTCTCTGTTCCTTCTGCGCTTTCACGCTCCCCCTCAGCAGCCTTGGAGCTCCACCAGTCCACCTCCTAATCTCATGATGCTCTGGAAAGACTCCAGTCCAAACCTCCAAAGACAAAAGGATCAGTAGATGGCCTCAGGGACACACATGAGGCAGAAGCCGCCTCTCCTTCTTATCTAGCTTTGCTGTTCTCTGTTGTGTTCAGTTCATGTTGCCGTTAATTAACATTACAAAACATTGCTACTGTTCTGGATGAAGGAGGTTATGTAAAATAAAATTTAAAAAGGATCCAAAACTCGTCTTTCCCGGACTAAGATGATATTACACATATCATTATTTTCATTTAAAGCAGATGAATATTTTGGATACATTTAAAAATGTACAATTCGACTGATTGCAGATCCAGAATAGAGTATCCTAAGGCTGTCTGAATGGATTATTAAAGAGAAGACTTTGATTACTTTCAAGATGCAATCAGAGTGATCTGAATGCCCCAATGCAACTTTGTAATTTTTTTAATTAAAGTGTAACATTAAATTTGTTATTTTGTTTCTGTCAGTTTAAAGATAAATCACAAATGCACACAGATCCTGAACAGGAAATTAACGTTTTCATGCTTTTCATGCCTTTTCATGTTAGTGCAATGCCAAAGTTTATTGTCGTGTCACAAAATGGCCGAACTGGACTCCCTTTCCCATCATCCACTGCCATTGCTCAGCGTCCGGGTTATGGATGACTGTTTCCTATCCAAATAAAAACATAACAATCCCAACCATTCTAAAAACCATTGTTAATATACACTACATAGAAAAAAAGTATTTGCCCAAACCTGTTAATTATTGAAGTCAGGTGTTTCAATCAACCTACGCTAATTCTTTCCACTTGTTCTTTATTTTTCTACCGATCCCGAAGCATCTAAAGATTGTGCCAGCCTCAGTAGACAAAGGCCAACCCTGCAAGGATCCTGAGGCATTCAGAGAAGGACCAGCTCCAGTGGGATTTTGTTTCATGATGGTTTGGAGCTACACGTGCTGCTCCTGTGCTCCCAGTGATCCAGACCTCATCTGCCCTCTGCACCTGCTGACTCATCCCTGTGCTGAACTGGACTTCATGTTAATTTAAAGAATTTCTGTTATATTGCACTTTCACCTGCACGACACACATGATGTTATATAATTTATATCTGCTATCACCCAAATGAGGATGGGTTCCCTGATTGAGTCTGGTTCCTCTCAAGGTTTCTTCCTATTGCCATCTCAGGGAGTTTTTCTTTGCCACTGTCGCCGTCACCCTTGGCTTGCTCATCAGGGACAATCTTATTATTATCTAGACACATTTTTCTCACACATACACACTTCCATAAATTTTCTTTTCATTTTTGTGAAGCTGCTTTGAGACAATGACCAGTGTTAAAAGTGCTATATAAATAAAACTGAATCGAATTGAATTGAAAACCTTCATCCCCATCAAAGGGCAATCTTAATGCTCCAGAAATGCTATGATTTAAACTTTAGGCAACAGTTAACAAGAGGTAGGGCCTTTTCTATTCCAACATGACTGTGCTCCTATGCACTACATAGAAGAAGATTGATGAAGTACTGTGCCTCCCTCAGTCTTGAGTCTCCCTTTAGGTTTGGTAATACTGATCTCTAATGTGTACTGATCCTAATCTGACCTGTTTTGGAAGCACTTGTGTGTTTGACCCAGACCTGTTCCCTGTTTACAAGTTTTGGATTCTCAGTACTCTTGGAAAGGGATCCTAATCACTGAATCCTTTTCAGCACACTATGCCATGAGGGCATTTCACAACTCAGACTCCTGGCTTTGACGGATGTAGCGTGAAGTGTCATTACACAGCATAAATTAACACAGTGCTGTACTTCCCTCCTGTGTCACGGAGAATGTGACACTACTTTGAGTTTCCTTTAATAGAAGTTGTTGGACAGAAACTGCAGAGACGAAGAGGCTGCCTGGCCTAGATGGCAGTCCAGAAAGGGGTCAAGGAAGTTTGTGAGTGGTTCACAGAAAAGATGGATTAGGAGAGAGAGAGGGGAAAACTGAAATGAGATGAAAGAGGAACTACACAGATAAATAGAAAGCGAGTGAGCATAAGTGGTGAGATATAGTGTGAGAAGAAAGGGATGACAGAAGAGAACTCATTAAAGCATTTCATTTAGCCTAAGAACTATATTCACGGGATATTTGGTAAGGAAAAATAGAGAGAGAGAGAGAGAGAGAGAGAGAGATAACCAGGGTAAGGGTAAGACGAAAGCAAAAACGGGATCGAGCAAATTGTCCACATGGGTAAGTGTGTAAAATTTGTATTTTAGTCAAACCATGACTTTTGATTTTGCAGAATAACAGAACAGAGTTATGCAAGTAAAAACTCCCTTTATTTCTCTATATAATCTCCTCCTACACTAATGCACTTATCCCAGCTTTTCACTAGTGCTTGAATACCATCAAGGCAGAAAGTTTTCTCAGTACGCTCAAGCCATGATCGGACTCCCTGCTACATGTCTGAAACGCTGGCCTCCCAAGAACTCCTTTAATGGCCCAAACATGTGGAAATGGCTTGGAGTTCCGGTAATGTACAAGTGGTGTTGGCAAATGATTTTATGTAAAATTCATTGATTTTTTTTGTCAAATGTTTCCACCATTCAAATGTTACTGTACTTGAAGTATTCTGTAAACATCGGTCGATTTTACACTTTAATTCAGCAGACATTTCATTACTACTTCTGGTTTGACTTGGTCAACCCTTCTAATTATAGTATGATGTACATTTCATCAGTTCTTAATTACACTTAATGTTGTGTAAAATCCATAAAAAACAAATTGGCAATTTAGGTTAGTACGTTTTCTTTGTTAAATAACACCAGTAGTGTCAGTGTTATTGACATAGATACTGTATATCCGTCATAAATGTTGGTGTGTAATTGTTACTATAGCAACAACATATTTTAATGAACAAGAAGTCTATTAAAAACCTGCAAACAATAATAAAATCAATAAAAAAATTATGTTTGGCCAATCTGATTACTGCTGTATACCTACAGATATTCTGTAGTATCAAAGAGTTTCAAGACTAGTTTTGTAACATGCCAGCAGATGGCAACACAAGGCTACACGCACAGTCATAAGTCAGTGTGCCAAAAGACATCGTCCTATGTACTGTACATCAGGAGCTGCGCAACTTGTGCTACTCTGACCACGTGTTACCACGTCTGCTATTTCATTAGCTATTTTCATTTTATGAACAGCAAGTTAGATCAAAGAGCGAATATGAAATTCTGCATGAAATTGAGCAAATCTGCCACAGAGACATTTGACAAGTTAACAACAATGCTGCAAAAAAAAGAGCACGTCAAGAGTGGAAGAACATCACTGGAAGACGACGAGACATCAGAACGACCTTCAACAAGCTCAACCCCCCAAAAATGTCGAAACCATTCTGCAACTTGTGCGTGATGACTGTCTGAGAACTTCCGCACACAGCCTACTCTCCAGATAATAAGTAAGTAATCTTCTATGCATATAATTAAACTATAAAGTTGGAATGTGTGCACATTGAAGATATTTGCAAAAAATAAATTTTTGTGGGGACGTAAGATAAGTAATACAACACGTTAAGAAGGTTTTTGGAATTTTTGTCTGTCTGTTTGTTTGTGCACACATAACATAAGAACTACTAAATGAATTTTAATGGGGTTTTCACAGGTGTATTTGGTTGACCTTGAGGTAACATATAGGCTTTGTTTCCTCACAACCGTCCCACGGGAAGAGAAGATATGCTACTTTGAATTTTAAATAGAAAAAGCCCCTATATCATAAAAAAATTAATAAACCTTGAACAAATCATTAGTTTATCTCAAAACTCCATTCAACAGATGTCACTGTACATTTTTTAATATGCTTATGTGTGTGCAATTAAATTCCATGTGAACGAAGCCGCAGGCACATCTAGTATGTAATAAAGTACTTTCTTCTAAACAGAGCTAATCTCAAAAATATTTGATACCACCTCGTACACTAAACCCTGACAAGTAGACTTAACCCAAAGCTTTTGAAACTCAGTTTAATAAGTTGATTTATTTGGATTTGTTGTTTTTTTAATGTGGCCATATTTTAAAATGTAATAAGTCTGAGTTAATAATTACTACTTAAAGCCTGGTGTTTGCACTGTAATGTATGTTACAGGAACTTATTATACCACACTGATATCCTTTTTACACATACTGTACTGCACCCAAGCAGGATATTATTAGGAAGCAGGAAACATCAGGTGTTACTTACTACATGACTACATATACTGTAAGATTTGGTATCGTCTATCAAACAAGCCTATTTTCTTGTCTCAGTTAACCAGTGAGAATTTAATTCAGGACAATATTCATTCATTCATTCATTCATTCATTCATCTTCTATACCGCTTTATCCTTGATCAGGGTCGCGGGGGACCTGGAGC
>JAQQZS010000039.1:5527708-5543280 GCA_030068045.1 Platyallabes tihoni | reverse complement strand
AGGAACGCCAATTAGCCTAACCTGCATATCTTTGGACTGTGGGAGGAAACCGGAGTACCCGGAGGAAACCCACCAATATTACCAATTTTTATCATTACAGTCATATTTTTGCATATGGAAAAACAATCAAAAACATGTAAATGAAGTAAAATATTGAATAAATAGATAATTAAACCACTTTTTATGATTTATGATTCCTCTTGGCATCAGCTGCTTTAAAAACAAAACGGAGAGTGGCTACCTTTTTTTTCTTGCTAACATTTTTGGTACCCATGTTGCTATGTCTTCACAAAATCTTGCACAAAATGCAAAAAACCCACCAAAAAATTATGTTAACTCGCTTTGCTTGCCATTTCACAACTGCAAATGGTGCAGATTTTGAACGGCTACTGGATGTACGCGCAATTTAGCTAGCGTTCGGGTTGGCTCATATGCCGAAAATGCTTCATTTTTCAGCAAAATTCCAGTTCTTCAGGCTAAAATTCAAGAGGCGTATACCTCAGTTTCTATGCTGAGGTACCACTGTACTTAGAAGTACAGTTTCTGGTACTGCATATGTCCTACCATTCATTATTTTAGTGGTACGCAGTACTGGACTGTATCGGCCTACTTTCACCCGCTGGTACAGTAAGTAGTGAATTCAATTAATTTAAGTGTTTAAAAGTTAGAAAATATACACAATAATTAAACAATCAAACCAGAAATTCAGATGTACCTTTAGATCCCTAATGAGCAAGCCAGAAAACACAGCACTAAGGAAGTATTTTACATGTACATAAGTAACATGATGAAGAATGTATACAGCGTGAGCAGATTGTCAATAAGAGTCCTGGGTTATAAGCACATACAATATTTATAATATATGTATTTGTTGATCCTGGTTGCTCAGTGATGGAAACCGGAAGATCTTTCCAGCGCTTGTTCCTGGCTGATGGTGCAGCACGTTGCTACTGTATGACTGAATTATCACTTTCTGAACCAAAACCAAGGATTCAGAGTGATTACATCCACACAATTCACATTACACCCTCAAAATTATGAGTTTGTCCCCGTAGCAGCCCCGGAGAGCATTAAATAACAAACAGTGCTGAACATGCTCCTGCTTTGGCTCATGCTCATATAAGTCTTTTTTTTTTTTTTTTTTAATCCAATAATGCCCAGCTTTCGAAGAGGACTGTAAAAGAGGAGGTGCAAAACCTGGATTGCGTTCTGACACAATGTCATATTGCTGGAAAAAAAGATGCACTAGAGGTGATCGTTAGCACGGGCTCAGACGCGGGAGAGACATAGTGCTGAGAGTCGTTGAAGAAAAGGTACATGGTTTCTGCTGATAACCCAGCAATTTACTGTTCAGTGTCATGGAGATGACTGCAGCTCTGCATTGCTATCAGGAGAGAAAACTATCCTCGCTGTGCAGTAAAACATATGGCTAGTGCGGTCACACTCTTGTTTTTTAAAAATGCAGAATGTGCAGTTTGTGCCATGAACAGGACAAGGTTTTGTGTTTTTGTGAAACAACCTTGTCACCAGCAGATAATTCATCCTCACAGGTGGATGAACAGTAAAAACTACAATATACGGACAGAAATATTTGGCCAAACCTGCAATGACATTGTATACAAATACATATACAGTACTTCCATATGGAGTTGGTCCAACTTTTGCAGCTACAGTATGACAGCCTAATAAACCTAATAACTAGTTGGGCCACCCTTAGCAGCAACAACTGCAATCAAGCGTTTCCGATAACTTGCATTGAGTCCGTTACAGTGCTGTCGAGTAATTTTGGCCCACTCATCTTTGCAGAATTGTTGTAATCCAGCCACATTGGAGGGTTTTCGAGATGAACCACCTTTTTAAGATGATGCCACAGCATCTCAATTGGATTCAGGTCAGGACTTTGACTAGGCCACTCCAAAGTCTTCATTTTGTTTTTCTTCACCCATTCAGAAGTGGACTTGCTGGTATGCTTTGGTTTTCCTACTGCAGAACCCAAGTTCACTTCAGCCTGAGGTCACAAACAGATGGCTGGACATTCTCCTTCAGCATAGTTTGTTACACAGCAGAATTCATGGTTCCATTTATCACAGCAAGTCTTCCAGGTCCTGAAGCAGCAAAAGACCCAGACCATCACACTACCACCACCATATTTTACTGTTGGTATGAAGTTCTTTTTCAGAAATGCATTGTTACTTTTATGCCACACATAATGAGACTCGCACCTTTCGAAAAGTTCAACTTTTGTCTCGTCAGTTCACAGAGTATATTCCCAAAAGTCTTGGGGATAATCAAGATGTTTTCTGGCAAAACTGAGATGAGCTTTGTGTTTTTTTTGCTCAGCAGTGGTTTTTATCTTGAAACTCAGATATTCTGAGGCAAGTGAGGCCTGCAGTTCTTTGGATGGTGTTGTGGGGTCTTTTGTGACCACTTGGATGGTTTTCGCTGCACTCTTGGGGTAATTTTGGTCGGCAGCCACTCCTGGGAAGGTTCTCCACTGTTTCATGTTTTTGCCATTTGTAGATAATGGCTCTCACTGTGGTTCGCTGCAGTCCCAAAGCTTTAGAAATGGCCTTTTCCACACTGATGGATCTCAATTATTTTCTTTCTCATTTGTTTTAGAATTTCTTTGGATCTCGGCATGATGTCTACTGTAGCTTTTGAGGATCTTTTGGTCTACTTCACTTTGTCAGGAAGGTCCTATTTAAGTGATTTCTTGATTGCGAACAGGTGTGGCAGTAATCAGGCATGGGTGTGGCTAGAAAAATTTAACTCAGGTGTGATAAACTAGAGTTAAGTAAGGGGGGGGGATGGGGCAAACACTTTTTCAGACAGGGTTATGATTTTTTTATGTAGGATTTAGTTTTTCCTTAATAATTAAAACCATCATTTAAAAAATTAATCATGTGTTTACTTGTAACTAATATTTAAATTTGTTTGATGATCTGAAACATTGAAGTGTGACAAAAATGCAAAATAATAAGAAATCAGTCAGGGGGCAAACACTTTTTCACACCACTGTAGCTGCATACTAGGGATGCAAACAATAATGTGTTCTAAACAGACGGAGACACAAATAGGAAGTGCACTATATGTTTGGCGACACGGTGGCTTAGTGGTTAGAGAGTTTAATCCCTGTGCGTTTGCATGTTCTCCCCGTGCTTGGTGGGTTTCCTCCGGTTACTGCGGTTTCCTACCAAAGACATGCAGATTAGGCAAATTGAAAGTAAATGGAGAAAGACCAGAGGTGAGGTTTGGGACTCAAAACCCAAGCCAGGCTTCCCAGTATTCTCAGACCGCACTGTCAATTTAATAATTATAATTAAAAAATTAATGAAAAAATGCCTTGTTTAACGGATAAATTTGGTAATAAACGCCTCTGTGCTGTTGCTGACTGCTGATCTCTTTTCTGTTTTTCACTGAGTATTTTACAGGGTGCACATTTATTGTCATGTCCAAAGGGACGTCAGGTTGAGGTGGCTTCAATTTCTAAAAAAATATATATATATATTAAAAAATTAAAAGATTAAGCATTCAGAAAAGGTTATCTTTATAGTATTGTCTAAATGTGATTTGTTAGAATCATGTCAGTGAAAGCCACAGTGAAGTTCCCTTGGTAAAAACCAATCAGGTGCGACGGTCATACCGCCAACAAACTGTGAAGCCAGACACCCTGCAACAGTACAGTACATCACCATTAGCAAATGTTACAGTGCAAATATGGAAGATACATATTTTAGGATAGAGTTTTTGGGGAAAAAAAAAAAAACTACCACTAGAGCAGCAAATTAAAAAATATATATATTGAATTTGATGTTTTGATGGCTGTGACTCAAGGGTACAGAAAGTATTCAGACCCCCTTAAATTTTCACTCTTTGTTATATTGCAGCCATTTGCTAGTTCATTTTCCCCCCCTCATTAATGTACACACAGCACCCCATATTGACAGAAAAACACAGAATTGTTGACATTTTTGTAGATTTATTAAAAAAGAAAAACTGAAATATCACATGGTCCTAAGTATTCAGACCCTTTGCTCGTTATTTAGTAGAAGCACCCTATTGATCTAATACAGCCATGAGTCTTTTTGGGAAAGATGCTTCACACCTGGATTTGGGGATCCTCTGCCATTCCTCCTTGCAGATCCTCTTCAGTTCTGTCAGGTTGGATGGTAAACGTTGGTGGACAGCCATTTTTAGGTCTCTCCAGAGATGCTCAATTGGGTTTTAGTGAGGGCTCTGGCTGGGCTATTCAAGAACAGTCACAGAGTTGTAGTGAAGACACTCCTTCATTATTTTAGCTGTGTGCTTAGGGTCATTTTCTTGTTGGAAGGTAAACCTACGGCCCAGTCTGAAGTCCGGAGCACTCTGGAGAAGGTTTTCGTCCAGGTTTCGTCCTGTACTTGGCCGCATTCATTTTTCCTTCGATTGCAACCAGTCATCCTGTCCCTGCAGCTAAAACACCCCACAGCATGATGCTGCCACCACCATGCTTCACTGTTGGGACTGTATTGGACAGGTGATGAGCAGTGCTTGGTTTTCTCCACACATACCGCTTTGAATTAAGGCCAAAACGTTCTATCTTGGTCTCATCAGAACAGAGAATCTTATTTCTCACCATCTTGGTGTTTTCAGGTGTTTTTTTTTTTAGCAAACTCCATGCAGGCTTTCATGTGTCTTGCACTGAGGAGAGGCTTCCGTCAGGCCACTCTGCCATAAAGCCCAGACTGGTGGAGGGCTGCAGTGATGGTTGACTTTCTACAACTTTCTCCCATCTCCCGACTGCATCTCTGGAGCTCAGCCACAGTGATCTTTGGGTTCTTCTTTACCTCTCTCACCAAGGCTCTTCCACCACAGTAGCTCAGTTTGGCCGGACATGGAGCTCTAGGAAGGGTTCTGGCCTTTGTTTTTCTTTTTTAATAAATCTGCAAAAATGTCAACAATTCTGTGTTTTCATGGTTGTTTTCAATTGTTTCCAGACCAAGACCAGAGTTCAACAATAAATGAAATTGTGTGAGTGTCAGTAAAAGCAAGCATCTTCTGGAGTGTGTGTGCATATGTGCAGATGTGTAGCAGCAAGGTTCGGGATAACAAGCATCTACATAATGCGTTTTTGTGTAAAATCATATAGGATCTCTAGAAGTTCATCTGATTACATTTCAAAGGTAAAGTATGATGTACAAAACACACACATACAGTGTGAGTAATAAAATAAAAAAGGACAGAGGTTGTCTAATTTGGCTGTCTAGGTTGTCTAAATTGCTAAAAATGTTTCCCACGCCACTCCACTGATATTATTATAATCCATTAGCCAGAAGAAAAAAAAACAGGAAAGAGAGTTAAAAACCTATTTTTAGAGAAAGGCCAAAAAGAAAAGGAATGCTGTTGTCTTTCCTTATCAGACATGGCTTGATTAACTAGAATAATTTAGCGTCCTTGAACAGACGGTCAGGCTGTCAGTCTGCTGAGGCCAAACACCCTCAATGGCAATCCATTAAAAACAAATCACAATGGTTTCAGTTCACTATCACATGATGCAAGGAGACTGACACAGGGATGTCTTGTAGGTATTCAAGTTGGTGTGTGTTATTGACGATAATATATATATATATTGTATTGGCTAGAGGGTGGAATGTGTATTTATTTATGTAGTTTTTATTTAGCCCTAGGCTTACTAGACATCTTTATATAATACACAGGGAATGTAGACATTGGAGTTTAGGTTGTGTTTGGTCAAAACTGTCGAAAAGAAATTAATTTCATGGGAATCTGTGTTTTAACTTGCCTAAGAGGAAGTCGATTTAAAATGCTACTCAGCAACAGTCTTGCTGGACTCAAATGGTAAATCATTCTGGGAAGATTGCCCAAAAATGAATATATGCTATTTTTTAAGAGGAGCAACACCACACTGTAAATTATGTATTGCATAGCAAAGTACACATATGAGTACATGAATCTTTTACACATTTAACAGCATGGTTTTCACACCACTGCCGACCACTATTATTATTAGAGAGGTGTTCACATCAGGACATTTGAATAACAGAACACAATTATGAAAATAAAAACTAAATTTTTTTCCTCTATATAATCCCCTGCTACACTAATGCACTTATCTCAGCGTTTCACTAGCGCTTGAATACCATCAAGGTAGAAAGTTTTCTCAGTACGCCAGAGCCATGATCGTCCTGCCTGCATCATGTCTGAAATTCAGGCCTCCCAGGAACTCCTTTAATGGCCCAAACATGTGAAAATGGCTTTGGAGCAAGGTCAGGACTTTATGGGGCTATGATGTGGCAATAAGTTCCTGTAATGTGCAAGTGGTGTTTGTGAATGTGCGTACAGTTCCCACAGACAGATACATCTCTTCTGCAAGTTGGAGACAAGTTATCTGGGATCGGGCACTCTACTCACTGAATGTTAACAAGAGCGAATGCAGTGGGCTCAGAGCCACGTCATCATTCACTAACTTCTTTAAAAAGTTTGCAGCATTCAAATATTTTACTGAGGCTGAAAATCTCATTACCGTACTGTGCCAAGAAGGATGAATTTAAACACAAATCCCACTTGGACTTCTGTATAAATGTGTGTCCTCACATCCATACCCAGTTGCATCAGTTAACATTTAAATAGGCAGTTGAGTGCTCAGTGAAGCACGGCATGATGTTTCAGAAACAGGGGTCAGGGTTCATAGTTATGGTACTGAAAACATCATGCACCCTGTAGGCAGCTCTGTGCCACTGAAGCACATTTCCTAATACATTGTATTTATCATAAATTGACTGTCGCAATCTATTCAGTACAAACTGTAAGTGTGTTTGGGAAAAAAAAGTACTTTGATTCACACGTTCATTGATGCTGACCTGTTGCTGACTTTGAAAGTGTTAGTCCAAAGTAAGCTTATAGTGTATAAGCATTCTGTACTGTATTTCATACGACATTACATTTGCATTTAATTTGACGATCTGCATGACAGTATTTGCAGTTAGGCTCAAATGGATGCCGTAACAATGCTCAGTATTTGCATAGAACCAAAGCTGCATGTTACAGATAATATGCTAATATGCTAATACCCATTTGACTTCTGGGCCAGATGAAGTGAGGGGAGGACTCTTTGGATTGGAATGCATCTTAACTTTGACAGAAAGCCAAAAGGGATGAGAAAGCTCCTTCATCTAATAAGATGAATATGATACATATTACTGTAGTAATGGATATTACTACAGGGATTGTGTGGCACTTTAGCCTGGGTCCAAAGGGGAATAGATGATAAGACAGGCAGCAATGCTTTTTGCTTGTTTATTTATTTATTTATTTATTTATTTATTTATTATCTTATTTTATTAATTTGGCAGAGTAATCATCTGGAGTCTTCATAAAGCAAATTAAAGTATGGCAGGAGAACTTCAGGAAAAATGCTATGGTACATTTTTAGGGCAAACTAACAGCTGTCAACTGGGATTGTCTTGGATGGTACAGTGATGTATGAACAGTCGACTTCAATCTATAGACAGACCTTTTGCCTCTTGATCTATCCACCATGGTCCTGTCAACTTCTGGATGGCAAAAATGGATGTTACTTACCAGATGCCAGTGCCAAAACCCACATTCAAAACCAATCATGGAAGCACTTGTAGCAAGAAAGCACACATGATATCATTATGTCAAGCTAAACAGCACATAGTTATTGCTTCTAAGTTGTTCCTCTGAACCATCTGTGTTGTGTTTCACTGCTAACGAAGCCACAAAGCAAACTTTGTAAGTCGGTCTGGAGAAGAGCGTCTGCCAAATGCATGAATGTAAATGTAACTACAGTATATTCTAACACAAGCCAGAATCCCAAATCACTCTCTATCCCCTGATCAAGGGCACTGCTTGGTGCATGGAACATGGGGTTGTACACCAGGCATAATTCACTAGCTTTCTGTTTTATGCTAATTGGCGAATGTGCTAATTGTATTAGTTAATGTTGCCTGCACATCTTTTATGTGGCGTAAAGCACAGCATATTCCATTAGGGGCAGTGGTGGGTCAATCGGTTAAGGCTGTGGGTTACTACCGATCAGAAGGTTAGGTGTTCAAGCCCCAGCACCAGAAAGCTTCCTCTGTTGAGCCCTTGAACAAGGGCCTTAACCTTATCTGCTCCAGGGCTGTTGTATCCTGCTCTGATTCCAGCTTCCAAACTGGGATAGGCAAGAAAATAACTTCATTGAGCTGTAAAGTACATGTGACAAATAATATTTATTTCATTCATAGTGTCATCTCATTTGCAATGTGGCAGGGGTAGCTCGCTGGTTAAGGTGATGGACTGTGGACCAAGAGGTCCCCCACTGTTAGACCCTTGAGCAAGGTCCTTCACCCCCAATTGCTCAGATATAATCAGGCATCAAGCTGGCAACCCGACCCTGTAAATAACCACAGAAACAGCAGATGTATATCCATTGCCGGCACGTAGACAGAACCATCTCATTTGCAACAGAAGTTCTGATAATAAGAAGTACGCTAATGCTGGCAAGCGCTACCAAGTCCAGGAGGAATTACATATTCATACACCGTCTGAGATTATTATGTTATGACAACAAATCAAACTTAGCAATTGATATCTTCGGTTCTACTGAACATATGTTGTTCACAAGCATGTGAAATTGTTAAAGTTATCAATTACACTTTGTGTAAGAAATAGTGATGCAGCACAACAGTATCTGTATCTGATCAGTGCTTTAAATATCTGCATTCGTAGCTGTCTTTAAACTGGAAGTTGCCGTACCTGAAAGTGTTAAAAGTTTTTTTTTTCACCTTATGTGTATCCTACTGTACCACTACAACCCAGAGACACTGGAAGAAAAAACAAGGCTACTGTAAATTCACAAAATACTGTATAATACAGCAATTTAAAGAGTATAAATTTATTCAAATGCTGAGAGTTCCTCAACCTCCTTAAAGATTCATCATTTGAGTTGATATTCAGTCTAAAACAGATGTCCCGCGGAACTTTCTTGAAAAATTTCTTGGAAATCTACTGTGACTGCATGAGCTTTGCACATCAAGGAATAGTTTATAGTAGAGTATAGTAGTTTATATATAGAATTATAGAATGAAATATCCTCTGACACACTTCTCTGACAAAGCCTACCACATGGCTGAGACTCAGTGCCGCTGCTACTCAAAATTCAATTCAATTCAATTAAATTTTATTTGTATAGCGCTTTTAACAATTATCATTGTTGCAAAGCAGCTTTACACAATCAAAAGAATCATTTAAGTTTGAATGAATATTATAATACTCACTCATCTTCTGTACCGCTTTATCCTGCATTCAGGGTAACGGAGGGCCTGGAGCCTATCCCAGGAGGCTTAGGGCACGAGGCAGGGTACACTCTGGATGGGGTGCCAATCCATCACAGGACACACACACACACACTCATTCACACACTACGGGCAATTTGGGAACGCCAATTAGCCTAACCTGCATATCTCTGGACTGTGGGAGTAAACCAGAGTACCCGGTTGAAACCCACCAATCACGGGGAGAACATGCAAACTCCATGCACACAGAGACGGGAATCGAGCCTGGCCGGGAATCGAACCCGGACCCTGGAGGTGCAATAATATATTTAATATTCAATATTTTATTTAATAACAATGATGATTGATGTAATGCGTGTATCATAAAATGTACAATATTTTTGCAATTAATTAAAATGTATGTGTTCAGCAGTAATTATATGAAGTGACAGCTCAATAAATAAAATATTACATTTGTGAAAATATTCATATTCACTTTCAATACATCCTATGTAATAAATTCAATGCTTAAAAGCTTAAGTTAGGGGTAAGTTAGACTTCACAGATTCATCGAGATTATTAACATTCAGGAGCTACAGAAGGCAGCCAATATTCCCATGTACAGGCATTTTTTGGCCTCTCAAAGATAAAAGGAAGAAAGATCAGGTGATGCCTGGAATAGTAGCACATGGGACTGCTCGTGTTTCTGCTCTGAGAACGATCAGATGTTTAATACATCTCTTTCCTCCTAAAACATCCGGCTAAAGCTAAACAAAGACCAAAAAAAAAGAAAAAAAAAAGAAAACCTGAACCACTGATACCAACAAATGGAGAGGGTAGATCACAGCAATGTCAGAGTAAAGCTTGCCAGAGAGCAGGCCAAGGACATCAAACTGACATTGGAGATGACATCTGTCCCCTGGGTGGTTTTCTTTTTTTTACAGAAGAAATATCATTTACAAGATTACAGCTACAATTTCACTTCTTCAGAAGACTCTGAAGTAAAGTAGAACTTAAAGGGATAGTTTGGGGTTTTTTAAGTTTGTCTTAAATCAAAGTGAAGGTGCATACTGTTCAGTATACGCCAAAATATACAGTACTGGAATCAAAAGACAAACAATAAGACCTTGTTGTCATCTTTATTTCTCCTGAACATACACATTATTAGTGTGTTGATTTACCATGGTATGTAAGTAAGTGTTTTGCAGAACTCCTAAGTTTGCTGCAGACTCCTGCAAAAGGAGACGATTTGCTCGCATAATGCAAGCGCAATTCTTGGCAGATCTTCACAGTTGAACACACTCTACTTTAACATTCCACACAAGTAGGCATCAGGTGGTGTAAGATCAGGGGAATGGGATGGGTATGGGAAGGAATTGTTCTCACACCTCAACTATGAATACTTTTTCCTCCAAAGAGAGACCCATTTGCAACAACAACTGCTCAACAAAACGTCCTTTTCACTACTGGGAACACGTGCGGCTGGAGTTATGGCCAAGTGACAAGCGTAAATGCACGTGCGAGATGTACGAGTTTCAGTACTGTATATTTTGGCGCATACTGTACATTACAATAGGTCTTGGTTCTTATCAAATTTCCTGCTCTGTTTTTTAATCAGAACATGAGTACAACATACAGTATGGAATCAAAGCCAAAACACAACCCTCATTACATGGAAAAATGCAATCTGTCCAGCAGAGACTCATATAAAGCCTTATCAGCCTCACTAAGGTAATTCAAGTTGGTAAGTTATGGTGTATTTACTACAAATTTATTTCCGCACGGTATGGCTAGTTCCAGTTACGCAAGAAAAGAGTTCAATTTATAATAAATGAATGCATACCCACCATGAGCCAAGGGTTGCCATGGTATGCTCCGGATCTATTACTGTACGACCCTGGATAGAGTTACTAATAGTGAATGAATGGATGGATGGACGGATGGACAGATGGATGGATGCATGGATTATTTCACTCCTGCTGCAGTGAGTATCTCACATAGCTTTTCTATTTCCATATCAAGACTTCACATCCTTTTCACTTTCAAATCTGCTGACTTATTGTTTTATACTTGTACAGCACTTTGGTCAGCGGAAATTGTTTTAAATGTGCTTTATAAATAAATTTGATTGATTGATTGATTGAAATCAATCCATAGTATTTACCTTTCCTCTATATGGCCACGGTACTACTCTACTGTAATAAATCAAAAGTTTAATGTCCGAATGCCTGTGTCACTGTTGCCCATAGAGTGAATGGTTTTGCTTTAAAGTATGGCTTTCCAAACAGTTTCTGTCCTATGCCATGTTAAAATTGTAAAAAATCACTTGCCATGATCACCTTCATCTTCCTTATTTCAATTAGTGACCATCACTCTGATTAGAGATTCCAACTTAATGGTTTTTACATGGACGCCGATCCAATAAGATTTACATTTACGTTCACATGCTTGAAGCGTTTAATCCATATACATTTTCAATTCATGGATTAGATTAGGCTTCACATATTTTTTTGTTGGTTAAAACAATTCAGTTTTATCTATGATTGGTTAAATGCTTTAGTATGTATGAAATGGGAAGCCATTCAGCTCCCCTTCCTCAGCCAGATATCAAATGAGTGAAAGTAAAGACTGGTGGAAGAGTGTTGTTCTCATGGAGCTTATGGTCAGGAATGGACAAAAAAATCCTTCCAGGAAACTCATTGAGTAACCTAATGTTACCCCTATGTTGGGCAAAGATGCAGAAAGATCTTATTAATTCCAACAAGAGAGAAACAATCAAATAAAGTGTTTACCTGGCTAATATTTACCTATTTTCATTCCAATTCCAAATTCATTCTGATCTTGCTGGCTCGGTCAGACAGTTCCGACCAAGGTGTTTACATGATGCAGTTTTATCCATATTTGGCTATTATTTTCATCATTAGTGAAATATTAGGATCCATGTAAACACACTTTACGTGTCTTAAATAAATACCTTAGTTAAAAAAATATATAAATTGCCCTGGTTTATGTGTTTGTCTCTCCTGCATGCCTCAGCCCAGTAAGCGAAATATCACACCTGCAACAACTTAAGGAAGTTGTTTTTCTTTGAATGGTTGGTAATGGCTGTGTAAGCTCGAGTGCACACACTTTACAGTGAGTCTTGGGAATGGCCTTTTGTTCAACTCATTCAATGCTCGAGTGCTTCATCAAATTGAGGGCACGACTCAACAGTTTCTCAGTCACAATATTACACCTGATTTTTGTTGTTTTTTGTTGTTTTTTTTACGGGAAAACATGATAGCTTACCCTATGAACCCTACTAATCTTTCTTTGATGTGCTTTGAGTGGCATGTTTTGAGGGAAAAACTGATTAAAACAGGCAGGAAAGCAATTCAGGTTGACTCAGGTGTTTGACATATATATAAATATAATTGGCCTCACACCTCCAGGGTTAGGGTTCACTTCCCACCTCGGGTCTGTATTTGTGGAGTTTGCCCGTGCTTTGTGGGTTTCCTTTGGGTCCACAGTCCAAAAACATGCAGATTAGGTTAATTGGTGTTCCCAAAATTTTCATAGTGCCAAGGATTGGCACCCTGACCAGGGTGTACCCCGCCTTGTGCCCTAAGTCTCTTGGTATAGGCTGCATGCCCCCGTACATAGGATAAGTAGTACAGAAGATAAATTAATAAATGCTAATATGAAATTACATTACACCAACATTCTAAGGATTATACAGTTGTTTTCAGTCCATTTCATCCTGTATTCAGGGTTGCACTGGGCCTGGAGCCTATCCCAAGGGGCTTAGGGCATGAGGCAGGGTTCCAGGGTGACAATCTATTGCAGGGCACACACACATACACTCACTTACACACTATGGACAATTTGGGAATGCCAATTAGCCTAATCTGCAGGTCTTTACTGTGGGAGGAAACCCACCAAGCACCAAACTCCATGCACACAGAAAAGGGAATCGAGCCTGGCTGGGAATCAAACTTGGACCGTGGAGGTGCAAGGCAATAATGCTATCCACTACACCACCGCTTATTACAGTAGGTTCAACGTTTTTTAAAAAAGAAAAAAAAATGCCAGTTAATACTGATGACTAATGGTGCATGAAGATGAATAAAGATCATTGTTTTCCCTGCTCCAAAAGCATGTGATCCAATCTATTGGGGATGAAATTAAATTAGACCATGTGTTATAATTTGATAAAGAGTTCGGACAAACATTTAAGAGTTCAGAGGGTTTGGCCGATATGACCTAGGAAAAAACATCTTCTACAAGAGAAGTGATGAGCTGTCTGGAGTTTTTTCCTTTCTTTTTTAACTGCTAATCATATATAATGTATGTGCACCTTTTAGCCTTGCACTTCAAAGTACCCTTGCATCCCAAGGAGGCTTCCTTGGCTGTCTTCCCAGAACCCATGATAACATCACTGTTATTTGACCGCACCAACGAAGATCATTTGACCTATGTTAATGAGCATGGCGCAAGTCCAGCAACAGGTTGATGTGTTTAATGTTCCAAGTACCCCGTCATGCTAACTAGCAGTTTAGCCACCTGCAGGGTTTAGAGAAACCGCTCTTCCACAACAGCCTGACAGGCGCCAAAGGGAATTCAATAGCAGTGGCTGTTGAGAAAATGGACGTAATGCATTTCTTTGCAGAGGGCAAAGCAAAGTAGAGCATGATTACAGCCAAGTGGAAGCCAGGCAAGGCAGGACCGTCCATCAAATCTGTAAGTGCATCAGAGTCTTTGATAATCAGGGATCTAAATGCAGCAATCAGGGAATAGGCATCACCCTTGAGGATCTGTCCAACAGAAGTACTATAAAGTTAATAAATGGAGCCTTATTTTTGCTTCTACTTTCAATTCTGTAAACCATTCGTCTTCTTCACTCCATTTTTACGGCTTTCTTATTTCCTGTCTGATTTTGCATATTCATTTTATCGGTAAATAAGACGAATAATAGGCCAGCAGAGTGTTGTTTAAAAGTGCCCCATGCGCTCATCCTCGGCATGCCCCAGAACATGATGAACCTCATAAAGAAGTGAATCACTGTTCCACATTGTGTACTTCACCACGATATTGTGCTTCATCACATTAAACTAGGATGTTTCTTTACTCAGTCCTGCTGCATTGCCACACTCTTTTTGTTTTCCAATTGTCCCACTTATTTCAGGGTTTGCATCAGACTGAAGTCCTGTCAATAAAATGAGAGCTAAATGTCCTGGAAGGCAGGCGAACACTGAAGTTATTATCTAAAGCAAGAAAGCGCTGCTTCAGCTCCAGCTAAATGACAGGATGTAAAGAGAGAGACATGGGGAAATACAAAATACAACTCCAACAGGGAGATTAAAAAGAGATGCTTAAAAAACGATAAAGAAATTGAAATCGTAAACACCCTTAATGTACAATACAGTATGATAACATAGTTCTACCAACGCCAGAGCTGTACGTTCTAATTGCCAGAGCCGTATGTTATATATTATATTTTTGTTTCTATATTAAAAAAGGTGGAAACAGTAGAAATTTTTCAAAAGAACGTTAGACACCCTGCATCATTTAATGATAAATGTAAAAGTTATTATTTACCAACTGTAGATATAGTAAAGATTTCCTTAAGAAGGTGCTTCTTTAACATTTATGGAGGAAGTCTATAGTGTCAGCACTTTGCAACAAACTTAAAGTTTTCACCATAGGAAAGTCTATGACTGAGAATGTTATGCTTTTTGCAGTTTTTCTCAAAAATACAATGTATAATAATTGGGCCCAAACGCCATAACCTTTGTTCCATGCAACAATGTATTCCAAAGTTCTGCTGACACTCATATGAAGCTTCTTCAGTCCTCAGTTGAGTTGTTATATTTCAAAGTTTTGTTATTTTTCAACTGTATTCTAAGTATACGCACTTATCATCATTATAGGCATACTCCACAAAAAAAACATGCAACTTAGCAAGCGTTTTTAACTTTTTATGATTAAAATCAATTGCATTTTTCATGGCCGGCATGGTGGCGTAGTGGTTAGCACTGTCACCATGCACCGCCTGGGTCTGGGTTTGATTCCCATCTCTGTGTGCATGGAGTTTGCATGTTCTCCCTGTGCTTGAAGGATTTCCTTCAGTACTCTGGTTTCCTCCTACAGTTCAAAGATCTGCAGATTAGCCATTAGAATGAGAAATTAAAAATGAGTGTGTGTGCACTAGATATAGTTGGACTCACCTCGACGCGCAGCTTGGACTCTGGAACCAGTCTCCTTGAGAGGGGCTGGACTCTCTTTTACTCTGGAGTTGCCACCGGTGAGAGG
>JAQQZS010000039.1:5476993-5504914 GCA_030068045.1 Platyallabes tihoni | reverse complement strand
GTGGTTCCCAGTTCAGCACCGGCCGAGCACCAGCACCGGCACCTGGCACCAGCACCAGTGTAGTGGAAATGAGGTATTTGGTACCTGTGTGCAGCCTACATTCATCCAAAAGATCAGATTTTCCAATTTTAGAAAGCTCCTGCGCTAAAGCTTTAATGTGGATATTGCTCTAATGTCATATTGTTTAGTTAAAGGAATAGAAGACTGAAACTATCCTGATGATCACATATTTGAGAAATGCATTTTATATTTGCACAGTCATCTGGAATGATTAAGAAACAAGAGAAAAGTATACAAAACAGCAAATTTCTAAAGTCATTACAGCTTGGCATCGCCATTCCCCAGCAAAGCAAAAGGACAACACCAAGGGCGTCACTAGACACCTTTTACTGAGGCATGTGCCGCAGAATTGATCTGCTGATTGGCAAAGTAAAATCTCAAATTCAAGCTTTAAGAAACTCCTATTCAGCAGTGGTTAAATTTAGATTTAGATTTTTTCCTTTTTTAATCCACAATATCAAAGCAATACAGTTTATGCCACAATACATATTTGTTGAGTTTGGTTCCTCTCAAGGTTTCTTCCTACTGTATTGTCATCTGAGAGAGTTTTTATTTGCCGTCGCCTCCCTCGTCTTCTGATAATTATAGTCTATACTTTAGTTCTGCACGTGGTCTAATTTATTTCCATACATTTTTTTAATTCTGTAAAGCTGACATTAAAACAATATGCAAATAAAATTGAATTGAATTGAACACGTCCTAGGCGGTTTCATTTTATCAGGGCTTTGGACCAGCACTGCATCCAGTGGCTGAGATTTGGGCATCAGGTACCCGGACCTCCTGCATGGCAACCAAGAAACCTACCACTCAGCCACCTATCGTAAGTTAAAAAAAATAAAATAAAAAAAAGATTATCTTATTTTAACTCAAACATTATTGACTTCTGTAGATGGGCAGAAAATTGTTCAGATGAGGCAGAGACCAGGAAACAGTAATCAGGGAATGAGATGAGATGGAAGTGAGTGAAGTGACACCTGGCTGTAGTTGGTGCTGAAAGAGCTAACTAACCTAACTTACCTGAAGGTCTAGCAAATGTAAATAGCTTAAGTAATCATATGAATTTAAAGGGGTTATAGTTATTGCAGGGGCTATGATGCTCAATAATGTGAACCAACTCAGTTTGGACTGCTAGGGAATGCTTTGTTTACTTTTAGCTTATATATTTACACTCACTAACCACTCTAATAGGAATACCTGATCACCTGCTCATTTATGCGGTTATCCAATGAGCCAAACATGCCACCATCACCCTCGCCTTTCCCATCAAGGACAAACTGATCGTTATAGTCTATACTTTTGTTCTGTACATGTTCTAATTTGCAATGCATAAAATAATACAGATACAGGTCAAGAACTTTAGTTAGTGTTCTTATTAAACATCATAACGGGGAGGAATTGTGATCTCTATGACTTTAACCGTGCCGTGGTTGTTGATGTCAGATTCACGCTGGATTGAGTATTTCTGAAACCGCTGATGTCCTAGGGTTTTCTCTCACAGCAGTCTCTAGAGTTTGAGTGAGCAAGTGTATAATGTTTTAAAACTGCTGACTCAATTCATGAAATGATAGCTTGTTTGAAATTCTTTTTTTTTTTTTTTTGCCCCCAAATGTTTTTAATTCATTTCTAGTATTGTGGAATGAAGAAACAGTAGCAATGGCAGTCTCAGCAGCAGCAGCAATGTGGACGCAACAGTAATAACAGGCCAAAGGAAAGAAAGATCATAAAGCACGTTAGCACGTTTTCTATACAGTACATGCAACTGATATCCGTGGGGGAGGGCGGGGTTGGGGGCGTGGTCAGGGGTTGAGTTGAGCTTTATGTCCAGCAATGCTCCTGTTTCCAAAGGAAGCCTGGAGCTCATGCTGTGCCATCAGTGGATTAACTTTACTCATGTTAAACACATTTAGACATGATAGACCACAGATAACTAAAACATATCATATGAATTGTGCAAATTTTATCTGAAGAATGACATTTTAGATCTTTCAGGTGATCAGGGATGTTGCATGTCAGTTTATTCGATGTAAAATCTGTCTTACCAGGTAGCATTTTATCCAGCATTTCTTAATCATCATCATTATCATCATCATCATCATCATCACAAACTGTAAATTTTAGAATCTTGTTCCAGGTGACACTTGGCACCGTGATTTGGTAGCTAACAAACAACCCAACCGGTGATGAAAAAATAACTTCAGGTCAGTAATGATAACTGACAGTGAGTAATGTCAGGACAGACCACACCACCACTGTTGTTGATTCTCTGCCTATAACCATATGCAGGGTTTTATGACTACCTTATAAAGTCCATTCCATTTAAAAGAAGCTGTGTGGTTAAAGTTGTAAACATCCTGGATCATTTGGTCCTTGCACATTAATCAAACTTTTATGGACCTTTGGTGAACAGGTTAATTTGGTGGCCAGTGTTATGGGAATATCAATGGGCAACTTTGACTAAAATGTGTTATCACTTTCCCTGATGACCTGGTGGGATTGACGTACACAGGGGTAACATTTCGATCCTCCACATTATCTCTCCACTTTTGTTTTTATTTATAAATTCAATGATTTGAGAATATTTCAACTGAGAAATGTGCAATCCAGACATCAACATTGGCCAAAATAAGATGTCCCAGAGGGTAGCTGTCTTCTAAATGGGGCAATCTGTATCGCATGCAGATGCTGGTCAAAACTGTTGTTTGTTTAGGTGGCTGCGTTCCTACTGGTCTCTGTTTTTCTTGGAGATCGTCCAGTCAAGATAAATTGACATTCTGTACTGTACAGTACTGTGCTAAAGTCTTGAGCCACCCCTAACCTTCTTGTGTTATTAATGTAGTCTTGAGGAATAGGTCTCCAGGCTTCCTCAAGGGCTTTTTGGCTCTCATTTTTGGCAAGATCTTGCATTTAATTTTTAGTCAAGTCCCTGTACCTGAGCAGTTCCAGAGGAATGCGAGAAACCAGTGAGAAACAGGTGCAGATGGTGACAGATGATCAGGCTGATGATCAATATACTGTATGTACTGGTGATGTTGAATGTTGAGTGGTTGGATCAGACGAAAGAGGAAATGAGGTTGCTGCTGAGGTTGTTGTATAAACAAACCATTTTTACATTTTTGGCCATTTGCAGGCTGCCAAGGAAAAATATGTGTTCCCTTTTTTATTTAATCCACATTATTTCATTTACTTACACACTCATAAATCGTCTATGTGTCATTTTATCGCAGGGGTGGGACCCTATCCTATGAGATGTACAGTAGGGCAATAGGCGGGGTACACCCTGGGTGGGGTGCCATCACATGGCACACACATACAGTACACACACGTACACACTCTTATTCACACACTACAGGCAATTTGTCAACCCAATTAGACTAATCTGCAGGTCTTTAGACTGTGGGAGGAAACCAGAGAATTGTTTGTCTTATAGTACAGTAAGTTGATTGTGTGAACTCTTCCAATCCTTTAACCACATTACCTCATGAACATACAGTAGCACCTTGGTTGGCTCTGTAATACTCCAGGCTACCAATGTAAAGTTGTGAGTTGCCATCATTGGGCCCTTAAACAAGACCATTAACCCTCAATTCATGAGTTGTATCCAGTTTCAATTGCATGTTACAGGAGCCATATGAACAAATCACGTTAAAACATGTTTTAAGGATGAAAATGAAAGAGCCTCAGCAGAATTTCACAAGTTCCTGTGACATCGTTCTGTACAATATTTCGCCAAGGCCATGCCTCGTATCCCTCGGTTCAGGGCTTCCAATTACTCTTTAAATGAATCCTTACCTAGCACTGTTAAAACTTTTTTTTTCACTAGAATCGGGTGATCATCTGCACTACGAGGTCCTCTGGGTCTTGGATTGTTCAAGGACAGGGACAGCTCATATCCCAGAAGAGACTTATATAAGCTAACAGCATATGGTGACAAAAGGGAGATTTGGGCTCTGGGGAGAAGAAGGAGAGACACCAATGAGTGCCCGTCCTTTAGCGGAGGACAGGTCTATTCTCTTTTTCGAAACATTTCATTGGACAACATCAGATCAGATGCTGTCATGAAGCCTTGGGGGTGGGGGTGGATTTTTTAATTTCAAAGGGAAAGAAGGTTCAAATTTAATTGTGTTGGGGTTTTTGTTTTTGTCTTTGTTGCATCATTTTGTGAATATGTAGTAAAATAAGTCACTTTAAAGGGTTTTTTTCAGGAGCTATACAGTACATACTTGCTATTGCTATAGCAGTCTTTAACTTTGGTACAGTACATTAAAGAACAATATATGGCATCTCCAACTCTTTATTGTAAAGAATTTGGGTTTCTGATTAAAACTTCTGTCACTGCAGGTTTCACTTTGATGAACAGTTTCCCACAAAGCTGTTCAACTACATGCAAAAACTAGAAGAGTGGAATTTAGATTTCTATTCATCTCTACCTAAAGAGTGCAATGCAAGAGCCTTTTAGTCCATTATTTCTCTCACCTCTACATCTGTACACTCTGCTCAAAGAGAACAGCTTACAAAGCTTCAACTTTCACGCGAATACCGCCATTGAGATCGCCATCGTGTTGATTGCATTCTAGACCTGCATGGTATCCTGGGACTTTGAGTTCAGCATTAGTATTTGTAATGCTTGAAATTTTAGAAAATTCATCAGCTTTATAAAATTAAAAAATTAAAAAATCATCCTTAGAAGAACAAAAGGGCCCTCACACACTATGATGATATACGGCTGATGTCATAGTGCTTGGGCCTTTATTATGGAAATGTGTATGAAATGGACATGGACACCTTCTCTCAGAACAATGAAAAACAGCACCGATTGCAATGCAAACATCCCGTTACAGTACAGTATATGAAATATCTTTATATCATGGTAAAAATGAAATACATGTGAATCTAACTGCAAATCAAATCCCGAACTTCTTCACAGAAATCCCTGAAGATCTCTTTCACCTCCGCTTTGATCAGCACACATTTTCCTGCACACCAAGGCTAAAATGGAGCATTTAACCAGGCTTTCAGTGGGACACACAAGGCTGATCAACCGTGGCTGCCTGGAACATGAACGCATCTGGGGATCTTTGTGTTATCTCGTCAGGAACACGTGCACGCGCGTACGCACTCACATGCATACAAATGTATTTATTCACACCGACAAGGCTTGTGTGTGTGTCTGTGTGTGTTTGCATCAAATTGAGCATTTACGATTATTACTGTGATTTCAACTTGCATTAGTGCGTACCATGGTGACATCCATCAGGTTGTTGATGATAGTCTAAATGATGCACCCAAAATGACGATAATGTTTCTAAGCAGTATTTGGGAAGATGTTAGTCGCTGAAAACGTCGTCAATAGATACAAGATTGCATGCTTTTTGTCACTGGAAAAGCAGTAATGTGTTTCTTTCGAAGGCTGCATGCATCTGTAACACAGTCAGTGTAATCTTGAGGAAAACTTTTACAAGGCAGTTTAATGGAAATGACATCATAGATCTCAAGCTGCCCGATTTCCGACGGCTGTAACACCGCGAGGTTCAATGAACGCTTCTGATTGAGTTTGTGAGTTAATTATCAAGGTTTTGCAAGGCTGTAAAACAGGTGCGTTCGTGCATTACAGAATGGGTTTCTTATTAAATCAGTCAGGTATTGATGACTACAATTAGATTCAGACGCTTACCAACACACACACCCATGCGTGGTGTGTTTATCCTTATCATGTGATGTAAAATCAATATCTCATGACAATACTATCAATCTAGGAATAGAAAACAAAAATAGCAGACTCTTATATTATAGAAACATTGTTTATCATTCATAGAAGATAGCGGATCCTTCTCTGTTGTTGTCGCAGTGAAAGAGCCAGCCTGTGATACAGTACCACCATGGCTGACATCCTGGTGCCTGAAGAAGCTTGCTAAAATCTACATATTTGCGTAAAACTTTTTTAATCTGTTAGGGATGCAACCCATTATGAAAACAAATACTGTACTAAATTAATGCAAATACAGATGCATACAGATGAGTTTAGATGTTTTTCCTTTATAAAAACCTGGTAGAATAGTGCATCATCAGGAATCCTACACCCTGGGTGTGTTCAGTCAGAAAGCTTTTACTTCCATGCAGATGTAAATGAGCTCTTATGTATGGAGCTGGCAGGATAAAGAAAGATTTGCAGGATTTACAGGATTTCTTCATTCGTCCTTAATAACTGCCTGGTCAGGGTTCTGGCCTAAAACAGCTACGTACAGCTCCAATTATAAAAGGGAGTGTTTTAGCTGAGATTGAGGAAATCTCTAGGTAAGAATTCACACTGCATTCTGACATTGCTACCATTTTCCAGCATTTTCCACTATGACGCACCTGGCTCAGGCCACGCCCACTTTAGGTTATATATGTAGGTTATCCAATATATTGAATATATATTTAGGTTACATATTTGGGTTTTATATATACAGTGGAACCTTGGATTACGAGCATAATTTGTTCCCGAAGCGGGCTCGTATTCCAAAACACTCGTAAACCAAATTAAATTTTCTCATAAGAAATAATGGAAAATCTAATTATTCGTTCCACAGCCCAAAAAAAATAAATACATAAAAATAATTAACACAAAATATAAAGTAAAAATAAAACAAATTAACCTGCACTTTACCTTAAAAAAAAGTTAAAATAAATCCCGACAGATAAGTGTGTGTGTGTGTGTGTGTGTGTGTAGGTGTGTGTGTGAGTGTGTGTGTGTGTTTTTCTCTCTCTTGCGCTGCGGAGTGTGTGTGTGCGCGCGTAATTTGACACCGTGTCGGTTGTGTGTGAGTGAAGCACCCCCTCTCTGCTTCACACACACACAAACACACACACACACATTAAAGGCGAGAGAGAGAGAGATTGTGTGAACCGGCACAGTGTCAAATTATGCGCACGCACACACATAACACACACTCAAACACTGACACACACACATTAAAGACGAGAGAGAGTGTGTGTGTGTGAACCGGGACGGTGTCAAATTACGCATGCGCACACACTCCGCAGCGCAAGAGAAAAAAAACACACACACACACACACACACACACACACACACACACGGATGTTGATTATACCAGTAAGAGACGAGCACTAACACCCAGCAGGGGAGACAATTACCCGCAGCGCAAGAGAGAGAAAAACCGTTGACTAAGTTGTGATCACGTGACGCTCGACGTCTAAACAAGAAGCGCATGCGTGATACATGATACACGGTGCTCGTTAACCAAGACTTGCTCGTTTTCCAAATCAAAATTTATTAAAAATCTTTGCTCGTCTTGCGGATCACTCGTAACTTGTAATCCGAGGTTTCACTATATATATATATATATATATATATATACTGTGTATATAAAATGTAAAAATTTGGAGCACTTTTGCTCCAAAGCACACAGATTCAGATGCATATAATGTGTTTGCATTACACCCTTACTATCCCATAGTCCAATGTCATCATATTATCTCTGAAATAGTCCATAATGGCTTCTCAACAGAAATTGTTCAGAAAGAGTTTAACTACCAAAAGAGCACGGTGAGACAAACACCACCCGGCCAAAAACGAAAACAACACCCTTTAGGAAGGGATTAATTATTGGCCTGAATGTAAAAAGGAAGCATTAATGCTACTGGAATTTAGATAGGAACTGTCCAATACATTATTATAACCTGGAAGGATCAAGCTAAACTGTGAACTTCACAGAGAAAAAAAATCATGACTGGAGATTACCTAAACACTTGGTTATGGTACATCAAAAAAACAGTGGACATCCATACAGTAAGAATGTAATGTGTAATAAAGAAAAGGTAAAAAGAAGAGTGTTCACAGGATTGGAAAACCACTTGTTAGTGAGACTAATCAGAAAAAAAGACTTTGTCTTGCTAGGAACCATAAAGATTGGACTTTGGAGCAATGGAAATGGGTCATGTGCTCTGATGAGTCCAGATTGATCGTAATCCAGAGTGATGGGTGCATCAGGGTAAGAAGGGAAGCGCATGAAGCGATGCAAACATCATGCATAGTGTCGACTGTACGAGCCTCTGGAGGCAGTGTTATGATCTTGGGTTGCTTCAGTTGGTCAGGTCTAGACTCACAAATGTTATTTGGCAAAAAAAATAATAAAGTCAGCTGACGACCTGAATGTACTGAATGATAAGGTTATCACATCTATGGAGTTTTTCTTCCCTGAAAGCACGGGTAAACTCCAGGACTCAAATTGTCAAGAGTGGTTCTGGGAGAATAAGGAATCATTTTCACACATGACCTGGACACCATGTTGTGCGCTGCCATCAAAGCTAAAGGCAGTGAAATAAAATATTTGTGTGTGTGTGACTTTTTTATGGCCAGGCAGTGTATAATAATATATTGTACAGTGGAACTGCTCAAAGGTAGTTTAGTAGTGACTAGTAGGGGGGGGGTGTAAATCTGTATGAAATGCAGCCATGCAAGATGATACATGAATAAAAATTAGAATATTTAATACCCCTGTCTTGACAGCTACACGATCAGCGGAAACATGAGAAATGACATGATTCATTTACATTCCGGTACAATGTATGGGCAAATTAAAGATCCTGCTGAGAAATAGATTGTGCTCATTAACACTAATGTGAATTTGAGATCGAAACCAAACTGAATTTATCAGGAAGTCATGGTGCAATTTATAAATCTCCATTTTCATACAGCGCAGATAAGCACTGGGATGCAGAAGGATTGTTTTAAAAAAAAAATTATAGCAATAACTAAACAATAAAATGTTTAAACGCACTATAATAATATTCTTTCCTCTAGTCCTCAATGAATATGTAATAATGCACTGAGTTACGGTTTATGAGTTATTAAATGGTTATGTCTAATAAAATGCAATGGACCCGGTATTAACACTGCAGCTTAAAACAAAAAAAAAATGTCAATGGACATGCAGGGAAGTTATGTGCACCCAGACGCACACTAAACACGTGCTGATCAGGCGTTTCTGGATCTGCTCTACTGACATGACCAGGATGCAGTTTAAGCCTCTGAGGTTAACGAGGACCTTTTAAACAAGCATTGGCAGGATGGAATGACAAAGCTCAGAACATTGTCCTTGTTTTTGCTGTCAGTGGCAATACCATGACATAATACAGTATAAAAATACTAATCGGATCATAGCCTTGTTTATTAAGAGTTTATTCATATTAAGATTGAGTCATGAATAGGCCTGGTTAGATTAATTACCTTCAATTTCCCATCGTTACAAATTTGTCTTAATTTAGCAGTGTGGAGTCCGCCCACACACTCATTTCACAGTGTTTAGTGTGCTCACTTCACAGTTTGCTCTGGAAGATTATTATTTCAGCACACACACACAAACAAACACAAAGCCACAAAGCGAAAAGCTTATTGGTGAAAAGTCAAGTCGGAACAAGTCGCGTTGATAGTATCTAGATATTAGGAACGTTCAAGTCAAACTGGGTCTTTGATTTCCATGAATAGCAGAATACAGTTGTGTAAAGGGGGCCTCCGAGTGGTGCAGTGGTAAGGTGCTCGCCCTATCATCCGGAGATCGCTGGTTCGATTCCCGGGTGATGCTGTAACCTCTCGCAGCCGGGCGTCTAGAGAGAGCTGATTGGCCGAGTTCGCTCAGAGGTACTTCGTGCTCCCACATAAATCACGGCTCTACAGCCAATCAGGGGCATCTGTGAGCGCACGCAAGCGGAAGGAGCGGATAGCGCTGTTCTCCGAGTATGTTACGCCGCCCCCAACGGTGTATGAGCGAGCAGTTCGAAAAGATGCGGTCGGCTGGCGTCACGTGGTTCGGAGGAAACACGTGATAGTCTTCGGCCCTCCCGACTGAAAGGTCATAGTAGTTTTAATGTGGGCGCCCCCTAGTGACTGGGCGGAATTGGACACGACTAAATTAGGGAGAAAATCAGGGGGGACCAGTTGTGAGCAAAAACTCCCTTTATTTCTCTAAATAATCCGCTGCTACAATAATGCACGTATCCCCATGTTTCACTAATGTTTCACAAGGAAAAATGTTTTCTCAGTACGCCGGAGCCATGACCGGACTGCCTGCTTCAAATCTGAAACGCTGGCCTCCCAGGAACGCAGCGCAGTTCCTGGGAGCCCACAACACAGACCCTACAGGACTCATAAAGCATTTAAAGTCCATGACAGCAATTAGAAGAAGATCGTACAAGTATGGTTTGTTTGCAAGGGTTGCCAAAAGAAAGTTCTGTCTAAAAAAAAACACAGAAGCACGACTATGATTTGCAAAACTTGATCAGAAAAAAAAATTACAACTTTTTGTTCAATAAATAATGGCACGTTGAAAAACATTTTTTGTAGTTCGTCTGAGTTTGTACTGTAGTTGCCTAATACCACTATGATCAGATGACTGTTATTATGCTTTTACACAAAAAAGGGTAAACGAGGGGGTACTAACTTTTACACTTGTACTGTATGTACAGTATGCATGTACAGTTAAGAGTATTTATAAATCTTCATCCATGCAGATGTGGGTTGTGATAAACACATACACACTGAAGGTACAGTAAGCCTTGTCCTAATGGCTGTGATAGCTCTCCTCCTTCCATCCACCCATCCATCACTCCGAGCGATCTCGCTGTATCAGTAAAAAAAAAAAAAAGACCCACGGCCCACACACACACATCATCCCTTTCCTGCATGCTATACCTAATCACCAGCAATAATGTGACAGGCTCCTGTAATTTACTCCGTACGGATGTTAAACGGACTGCTGTCATGTTTACTCTTGACTAGCTGAGCAATCACTCCGACATGCAGGAAGGGATTCTATTTGGATGTTGAAATGCTCTGGTTATATATCTGGTTTACAGGAAACTGCTTTTTACTGTAGGTGCTAACAAGACAATCCTAGTGGGCAGAGAGAAAACATGACAAAATGATGGCGTACAAGCTGTCAGTGAATTTATTTATTTATTTATTTTGTTAAGATGTGCACCAAGTAACTGTCATTTAAACTATGAAGGAAAAGTTTGTGGTGATCGCTGTTTAACAGCAAATACTGTGGCTAATCAAATTTTAATCAATTTTCAAGGCCACAATCCGCACCCATTGGGTTGGTTTCTATCAGCTTCAGTAGATTTTCACTACATGTTTACTGGTCTAACTTCACCTACTGTACATGCAAATGTAACACACAGAATCTAAAGCACACCATGTCCTTGATAATTGTAGCTATTTATGTTGGCGAATCACATATCACATATCTTAAAATATGACTATGAAACATAGACGGTGGTGCCTTTGATCATAAAGATCAGACTGCAAGTATGTATGTATGTATATAATTTTACTTCTGTACAGGTACTGTACGTACAGTATGGGGAAATTTTTCACTACTTATAATTAGCATTGTATTAGCAAAAAAAAAGGTTTACTTTTTGCTCATGTACTGTTTATGTACAGTATATGGATGTACACACTGATCAGCCACAACACTACCGCCAAGTGAGTTGAATAATGTTGATTATTATTTATATAAATAGAATAAAGGTTTTGTCTCTACTCGCTCATTAAGTGAAATCTTTACGTTTCATACATCGGCGGACCCGAAACCAGTCTCAGAAAAAATTCTGTCTGTATATCTCTATGTCCGTATGTCTGTATGTCCGTATATCTGTCCAGTCAATTTTTGTCACAGCATCACACAATACTGGTCTGACAGAATTTAAAGAAACGTTGCCAGTCCTTCGGAATTTGCCTGCAGTTAAACCTGCGCCATGAATCAAATCAAAATGTTGAGTAGAAGGGATGTTATGAACAGTCATGTGCCGGATGTAATAATCTTTAAACAGCAAGTGTTCAACATCTGACTGTGTTCCCAAATTGCCCCTAGTGTGAGAATGAGTGTGTGTATGTGTGTGCCCTGCAATGGATTGGTACCCTGTCCAGGGTATACCCTGTCTCCTAGCCCCTGTATACAGGATAAAGCAGGTTAGATGATGAGTGAGTGAGTGAGAGAGAGGGAATTCTGCTGTACATAAAGACAGGCAGACATGTACAGTATGTGGGATTCAACCAGAAATAATAATATCACTGATTACATTAAAGCAGATTTTTTTAGCTTTAACTTTTTAACTATTTCTAAAAACTCTGCAAAAGACGGGTACTAATGCTGAACAATTATATACTGTATTAGTAAACTGGTGACAGGATCATGGGCGCCAGAAGTTATGCCTGTGCAGCCAAAGGGCCAGTCTGTCTGATCTGATTCTACAGAAAAGCCACTGGCCACAATAGAGAGGTATGAGAATGCCAACTGCATCACATCCTTCCATGTATGAGGCCTAGCAGGCAAAGGGTTACATTAAAGATTTTTTTTTCTTTTATCTGGACTCCAAACTTCTCAGACCTAAATCCAACCAAGCATCCATGGAATGCACCCAAAAAACAATTCTGACCAATGAAGGACCCATCCACAACCCACAACACCCAACAGATCCACCACAGCACACCCCTGGAGGTCTTGTGGAGTGAGAGACCAGAGATGCTCAAGTGGAGCAACGAGAATCAACATAACACTGAGTAGAATGTTTTGCACTGTAATGTTATGGCTGTCCGGTGTCTTTCTTCATTAATTGGAAACACATTAGTCAATGCAGGTGTGCTTCATTAATATTTCAACAAAAATCAGTTAATGAATTATTTATGGTTTTAACACATTTTAATATGCATTAATGTGGTAAATACTGTTATTGCATACCTTATGCTTTATGGACATGCAAAACCCTTTCACATTTAGAAAACATTTGTACGATATGAAAAGTTCAGTATAAAATAATTCTTTGACGTCTTATGTATCATGGTGGGACGTAGGAGAAGCATCCTCCAGAATAACTAGGTATCTGTGATATTGAATGCTCTGTGACAAGCATGTCAGGGTAAAGGTTTGTCTACAGGGCTTTTGTCAGTTGCACAGACAGTTTCAGTAGCCTATAGTATCTACAGTATAGTATACTTTGTACTATGCTGAGAAACTTTCCACTGAACTTGTATGTAAGGACATTGTCAGCAGCATGCATGAGAAATGAAGCTGTAAGTGGATTTAGGCACAGGGGAATTTCCTAAAGAGTCCTTAATGGATCACATCCGCCTTTTTCGGTCAGCATGCTTCACCTCATGGAAGTGTGCATCACCCTTTGGGTATGTGCGAGGAAAAAAAATTACATCACTATAAAAATCTATAGTACCACGGCAGGTGGCTACACTGATTATCACCTTAACAAATGGTTACATTTGATGTAAAGCCAAAAAAACTGATGGACTCACCCCAGCGTTGTCATAGTGACAATAGTGTACCAGAAGGAGGCTGGAATGCTGGTGAAGTTGGTTTCCCTGGTGCCTTTCTCAGCGTAGAACATGACTGTGGCGAAGATAATGATGGCCATGGTGAGGGAGAAGAGGAGGAAACCAAGCTCAGAGGCACAGCTCTTTAAGGTGTAGCCAAGGATGCGCAGGCCCTGCGAGTGGCGCGAGAACTTGAAGATGCGGAAGACCCGGAAGACACGGAGTGTAACGAAAGCACCGCTCACATCCTCGTTGTCGGGCATAACCAAGCCGATGTAGTAGGGCATGATAGCCACGACGTCGATGACACTCATCACCGAGCGCATGAACTTGCAGCGACTGGGAGCAGCAAACAACCTCATCAGGTACTCGAACGTAAAAATCAGCACACATGCCGTATCCATGCAAAAGAAAGCCAACGAGTACTTCTCGCCGCACGGCAAGTACTTCGAGCTGCCTTTGGGTGGCGGGCATGGCACAGTCTCTACTACGTTAGCGATAACCGAGACGGCAATGAAGAAGCCTGTGACGTAGTAGAACACTAGCGCCATAGTGCTGGTATGCGGATTCTCGAACGCTCGCCATAAGCGTTCACGAAGCGTGCTGTTTGGAGGCAAGGGTTGGTCTGTGGCCATGTCTGCCTCTGTGTCCTCTGCCAACCTCTCCTGGTTTTCCTTTTTGCGGTCGCGGTACTCTTCCATGCAGCAGTCCCCGATGATGTCCGGCACGATGCCGTAGAAAGCCAGCTCCTCGTCGAAAGCTTGGATGCACTCCTGCCGTGGGTAGTGCAGCTTGCCTGTGCGATAGAAGTTGAGGATGTGCCGAAACATTTCGGGGTCCCTGTCAAAGAAATATTCCTGAGTGTCTTCATTATAGAAGAATTCCTTTTCTGAGCTTCCCAGCAAAGTGTCAGGATAACGGTCCAGGGTGTTCTTCCACGTCTGGAACCGAAGCCCGCTTACGTTAACTATCAGGATCTCATCACTGCGGCTCTTCTTATCGACAGGAGGTTTGGGCATGGTGTTTTTGGCCAGAGGAAGCCAGCCGACCGCGGCTGCCCGGGCAAAGGGTAACCATGTTGCCACTCCGGCAGCCATTTTTGTTTATTTGTTGCTATAGTTGTTACCAGAGTAGAGATCAGGTAGAGAGTAGAGAGAGTGCTCTAGAACCCTGAGCTGATCTCTCTGAACCTTTCGCAAGTAAAAAGACTGAAAAAGGAATTTTCAAAATAATCATTCGAGCTGTTCTCAGCCAGACTTCATGGTTAAATTATTTTCTTTTTTAAAAAATGTATTTGTTTCCAGTCCGTCTGTCCGAGGAACTCACAGGGGGACGTTCCTGCAAGGTGAGTGGTTTCAGGCAAATTTCATCATCATCCTTAGGAAAAAAAACTCGCACAAGTCCCACTGGACTACTGAGGACACATCTGATGCCATTTGACATCACATGTCGAACTTATCTCTCTAAACTAAAAAATCAAGGGCTCCTAAACAGACCATGTGTACATTCAAACTCTCTTCTCCAAGCCTTTGTTGGGTTTTTTTCCTTTAGGGTTGTCTTCATAAAATCATTTTATGGTAAGTCTGCTGACTCTTGTTTGCACACACTGAATACGATTTCAAACCCTTATTAAATTGTGATGATGGTCTCTGAAATTGCAAAATAGGCAAATCGGTTTTCTTTTTTTTCAAAGAGCTTTTCTGCTCTCTCTCTCTCTTTTTCTCTCTGTTGTTTAAGAGCTTTGATACTGAGTGTTTCCCCTCCCTTACGAGTTGATCCTTAAGTGGCTACTCGATTTCACTGATGTTCGACGAGGCTTTTGAATGGAGATCTAGGGGATCGCAGGCATCTCTATTCCATATACGGCGACTTCCTTAATGTCCCTGTCAGAACAAACAGAACAGAAGCTTAGATACTGTACAGCGCTGACCGTGGAAGCCCTGGATGCACTGTCACTGTTGTATGTCCCTAAGCTTTTTAGAGTCTCCTTTGGATAAACAAGCTTCAAAGTAAATTTATGAAACGCCTCTTACAAGTAACATTAAACTTTCACGGGACAACCACATGTACTATTTTAGGGTTTTATTGTAAAAGCCATGGCTCATTATTTATTTCAAAATGCATGGAAATGAAAAGGAACGGTATGTACTGTACGTACAGTAGCTAAGGTGACGACTGAGATATTCATTTCAGGAGATCATTGTCTAACAAATTATGTCTTCCACATAATTTCCAAGCATAATTTGATGCAAACTTTATGTTGACAGGTAAAAGTAAACCAGTCCAGTAAACCAATTACCTCCCAGCGTGACAGCTGAAGTGAGATTAAAACCAGAGCCACGCATACAACTCTTCAATTTTTTTCCCCTCCCTGTTGTAAAGCATCATGAAGGAAACCAACCCAGCATCAATCCAGTACTGTACATCTATTACATACTCACAAACTATACAAGATCAATAGTTCACTTCCTCAAATATCACATACCAAGAAGCATATTAAGTTCATTTAGAAGTTCATATAGAATTTTAAGAGGAAGAAACAATAACAACACAAACCGCTTTCTATACTGTAGCATCAGATTTCCAGATTAAATCCATTGCTTTTTTTTTATTATTATTATTTATCCTTATCTTCATATTGCTTGTGTATTTCTTTCATTTGTTTTACATGCATATAAGCTATAGCTTGTTGCTTGTAGCTCTATGGATGCAACAAATCCCTGCATTAAACCCAAACTCTCAACTCTGCAATACGATCCAAACACCTCAAATCAAGAGCTGATGGAAAGTCTTAATCTGTAATGAAGTTACAGACGAGAAGTCAACATGCTCTAAAACTCCAAGGTCTCACAGGCAGCTCTAATCTATTTCGGAACTTAATAAGGATCATAATTACCTCCCATTATGAGGATCTTGAAAGGATGATGGGTCCTGTGTGACAGAAAGCAGGTGAAGAAGAAGAAGAAAAAAAAAAGAATTAGAAACAGAGAGAAAGGAAGGATCCTCTTCAGCCGTCTCAATGAGGCACAGCCAGGTTCGAGAAGAAGTGATCGTAATGCTTAGTCCTTCTAGTGCTCTCTCTTTCTTTCTCTGTCTCTTTCCTCTTCTCTTCTCTTCTCTTCTCCGCTTGTGCTGTTCCTCTCCTGCACTGCTACTCTCTCTCTCTCTCTCTCTCTCTCTCTCTCACGCTCTCTCGTTTGCTTGCTCAACCCCCTCCCTATGTCTCTCTCTCTCTCTCACACACACACACACACTGGCTTTCTGTCTCTCTCATATACTTATGCATCCATCTAACACTTAACTCGAAAAATGCATCACGTCCTGCAACGAGCCAGAGAGAGAACGCAGTTAGGAAGTGGATATTACACAACATGCGAACATTGCAGGTTAAATTCTGATATCACTCAGCCGGACCGTCATTGTTTTTATTTTATAATCATTCGTTGATCCTTGCTTTATCCTGGTCAGACTGCCAATAGATCCAAAGCCTATGCCAGGAACACTAAGCATGCCGGTACACCCCGGACGGGATGCCAGGTCATCACAACACATCATGCACGCAATCATTCACACCAAAGGGTTATTTAGAGTCACCAATGCGTTGCATCTACCAGGATATTTTCTGCGAGGTGGGAGGAAACCCCAAGGAATCCCACGCTGGCACGACGAGGATATGTGAAAGAGTAAGTTGAGCTCAGGGTCGAAACTGTGAACCTGGAGCTGTGAGACCGTGGCACTACCCACTCCGCCATCATACATATTGAATCTAGATTAAAGTCCAGCGGTAATAAAGTTGTCTTTAGGACATTATGGCTTTTTGTTGTGGAGTTGTTGAAATGAATCATGTATTTGGATACTCTACAGTGCTGTTCAGTACGCTTTAAGCAGTTTAACTTTCTGAAAAGAGAAAAACCTCACTGTACAAATTAGACAATATGTTTCATTAGCAAATGACACAGCTCTAAATGGTGCTGCATGGATATGTTTCTTGCTCATCCGTCAGTTTATCAGAGGTAAGGACATTTGAAGAGTCTTGTTAGCTTGTGTAGACAAAATAGGGCAGATTGTTCTCCTCTACAAGTATGCTTTTCTACACTGCAGGGTGATTTATCCATTGTGCCAAAACTGTGGGAGATGGAGTTATAGCTTTTTGAAAAATCACACAAAATTCATAGTTGTATAACCCAAACTGTTTTGACAAATCGTTTTTTTTTTTTTTTTTTTTTTGGCGGTTGTGCTTTTTTAACAGAAAAACATGCACAAAATATTTGTATGGTGGCTTAGTGGTTAGCACTGTCCCCACGCACCTCCAGGTTCTGGGTTCTATTCCCCCGTACCTGAGGGTCTATGTGCATGGAGTTTGCATGTTTTCCCGTGCTTGGTGGGTTTCATTGGGGTTCTCTGGTTTCCTCCCACAGTGCAAAGACATGCAGGCTGATTGATGTTCCCAAATTACCCGTAGTGTGTGAATGGGTGTGTATGTGTGTGCCCTGCGATGGATTGGCACCCTATCCAGAGTGTACCCTGCCTCATGCCCGAAGCTTCCTGGGATAGGCTCCAGGTCCTCTGCGACCCTGAATACAGTATAAAGCGGTATAGACGACGATGAGTGAGTGATTATATATTATAAACTGGGATTTGCTTTAAAACCACTTAGGAGCTACCCTTAGGAACTACCCTTTTTGACAGATACTATTATGCATAATATAAAATTAATAAGCTTATTTAAGCAGACCGAAAGTTACACAGCATTAAATGGTGCCACATGGATTTTCCAGGAGGATCCAGCCTACAATCCTAGATATAATTTATATGATCAATTCTGTTCTCTTTATCTTCTCAGCTGACTCTTAAGTGTCCCAAAGTTCAAATCTCATTCATAGCTGATGATCCAGGTATTGTTTTTTTTCTCTCTCTCTCTCTCTCTCTCTCTGTAAGTTTATCAGAGCAAGGACATTCAAGGATTCTTGTTAGATCTTGTATGTATACAAAATAAATTCAGCCTTTTTTTGTGACATTTACTGCACATGACTGCACAGTGAAATTCTGTATTCTTCACACATCCCAGCTTCTTGTTAGTAGGCTGGGCTCAGAGCTCAGGGTCAGCCATTTTATGACGCATATAGAGTTAAGGGCCTTGCTCAAGGGCCCAAAAGTCACAATCTGGTGGGATGAATGGATGGGATGCAAACCACCAACCTTCCGATCAGCAATTCAGAGCCTTAACACTCTGAACAATGGCAGTTTGCTCTGTTCTACAAGTGTGCTTTTCAAACCTTCACAAAGAAACAATGTTGGCTTTATGTGTCTTAGATGAAGTGCTACTAGATTGGTACTTTTTGAGTGGAAAAAATCAGTTCGTGAGTGGGAACTGTGTTGGTGTAAATTGGGAAAATGTACTAAAAACACCACGCATTTTGAACTGTCATGTAACAGCTTCAGTCAACCAATCAGACTACATTCCTCCTGTCAGTGAGGAAAGTTGTTTTTCTGCTACTACAGCTAATCAAAACCACCTCAGGTTTTCATGCTTCTAAATAAGACTGACTGGAAGTGTGAACTAAATCATCCTTTATATCACTTACAAAGTTGATCCAAATCACAAAGCGCCAGGCGGCGGGACAGACTATGCAGTTATAGCATATGCTTCCGCTGAGACGTGAAGTCAGCCAACGGCAACTGCTGCGTATGCTGCTTGACTGAGCAACTTAAAACACTTGCAGATTTACACAGTTTACACTTTGTTACTGCCGATGCAGTCACTCCAACAGTAATACATGACAGGTATGCGTCGTTTAACTGCGAAATAGAGAGATATCCGAGTTTGAATGTAGATCGAATACCATGTTATGTACTGTATTATATGCAAAACTATAATAATATAAAAATATACAAGAGTGATTTATGTCAACAATCTTTGTAATGAAAAAGGTTTTCTGTGCAACAAAATATAAAAAATTTTTTCCTTGATCTAATTTGCTGCCACTACTTTCTGTTTGACACAAGCAAATAATAAGTTAGCTATATTTGTTATAATTAAAATTCATATTATGTTATATGTTATAATCATCAACATATTGAGACTAACTTGCATACTTACAGTAAATAACCACTAACACAAACGCAGTTTGATTTATCCATTGTGTCAAAAGTGTTGGAGGTGGATTTATAGCTTTTTGAAAAACAAATCACACAAAACTCATACTTATATAACCCAAGAAATTGTTTTTCAATATTTAGCTTTTTAGCACCCTTGTGACTCAGAGGAAACATGCACAAAATATTCTCCAATAGTTTGGAATGGAGTGACTTTGAGGCATGAGGCGGGTTACGCCCTGGACACAGTGCCAATCCATCACAGCACAGTACATACACACTTACTCACACACTATGGGCAATTTGAAAACGCCAATTAGCCTAATCTGCAGGTCTTTGGACTGTGGGAGGAAACCTGCCCAAACACAGGGACGGGAATCGACCCTGGCTGGGAATTGAAACCGGACCCTGGAGGTGCATGGCAAAAGTGCTAATCACTACACCAACATGATGCCTACTTCTTGCTTCATTTGGGGGAAAAAACGATAAAAAAAAATGTTTGTTTTTTTTTCCCAAACTGCAAAATTGGAGTTATCTCATTTTGCTGTCAAACTGTTCATATAGACTGGCATCCCTCTCACTCAGACAACGTGAATAATTTTTTTGGAAAAAGTTCGGAATTGGCTGTATAGGAGCCAGAATATCCTTTTATAACATTTAATAATATAAAAATAAACGCAAAACTGTTCTGTCTTTTTTAACTTCTATGAATTATTTAGAAGCTGGAGAGAAATTATTAAAAATATAAAAGTTTAACATAAGAGTTTGCTCTGTTTTTTTTGGGTTTTTTTTTTAGAACAAAACTGTTACAGCTATGGAACACTGTAGGGTCTGTCTGTCTGAATAGCACACAATGCCTCTGTTTATTAGTCATCATCTAGAGTTGGACCTGTATTGAATTTATTTTGGGCTCAACCTACTTTAGTCTTGAACGTTACGTTCACTGCACATTGGATTATCTGTTCTCATCATTCTATTCCTATTGCAGATCCTCGTAAGAGTATTAGGAAAGTCAATGATGTCATTGATGGAAAAAGTGGTATATAAACAAGTGGACGTTTTTCGTCAAGGTTCACGTTAGAGCTGATATACAAATGAATAATACATGAAGGCAAAAGCTGAATACAGCAGCAAACCAACACTCGGCTACTTACCGTGTATAACGAGGACACTTTCGGCATTTGTACACCTCACCCCCCACAACCCCCTCCCACCACCACACACAACCATATATACACACACACACAAACTCACACACAAAAGCATGCTCCTGGGATAGAAAGGCCCACGTGGCTTATTGAGTTGCACTGAAAATAGAAGGATTCAGTTACAGCGGTATTTATAGTTGTCCTGTTTCCTCAAAAGGATTAACAATTAGAATGCACTTTACAGTGAATCCAGTTTAAATATAATACAGAGCAGTGCATGCCAGCAGTAGTCACGTCTCCATATCAATATTACATGCATGCTCTTGGAAACACACACACGGCCAAAACACAGTATTGGTGGTGATTTTTTTTTAAGTGTATATATATATATATATAATTCAGAAAATGCGAATGCCAAAGAAGCTACTTTTGAACTTTATGCAACATAGAAGTGACCAGTCTTGCTTCCATAAAAATTTCAAGTTGCTAATTTCAGCTGTTTTTGAGATGATTTTATTTGTTCCCTAATAATGCAAATTATAAATTTTTTTATGAGTATTAATACTAAAATTGGTGTTTAAGCTTCTAGAAGCATATGACCTGCAAAAATTTTGCTTAAATAGCTTTTTGGCAAAAGCTTAAAAAGCAAAAAATCTGTAGTGTCCGTAACCATGTCAAATTCATGTTGCAATATTTAAAGAATTTTTGCATTTTATAATAATACACTTTTCAGATTTAGGTTTTTCCATGTAAAATCTGACAGTTAAGATCGTTGAAAGATTTAAATTCAAAAAGGTTCCCTACGGACTACGGACATAAAAGGGCATGAAATTGTATTTAGCAAATGTGTTTCTTTTTATCTGATAAAAATATAAATGTGTATGCATATTTACAAAAAAAAAAAAAGAAAAGAAAATGAAGCATGGATCAGAAAATAAGAAGCATTAAGTATTGTGAAAAATGGTGTTATATAATCCTATTTAAAAATTCACCTTTTCTCCTAGATGAGACACTTTTTAGCACCAATACCATGTTTTGGCTCACAGTATATACAGTATACATTTGGAACATTTTTAATAGCAGAAATAGATTTTTTTTAAAAATGTAACACATACTGTATTACCTATCATCCTGCATCATATATTTTTCTCTTTACCTGGACTGTCTAAATAAAAATAGTTGTTTATCACATCCTAATAAAAATGTTCTATTTGCAGTGACGTATAAGCAATTGTTTAAGAGTTTGATGCTTGAAGCAGGTTTTGCAGCGATATAATTGAGGAAACATTAAGATTCAATACAAGCGAGAATAAACCGAGGAGGAGAGAGAGAGACAGAGAGAGAGGAGTGAGGTAAGCTGAAATGATGGCTGGATCGATCACTACATTCCTCGAGTCATTGGCTGCGTAGAAGAGAAGAGCCTTCAGGAAGACGTGCCACAAAACTCAGGGTAAGTGAAGCAGATATGCAGATAGCTAATGTTCTGTGTAAAAGGGTTACAATATAAAAAGAAAATTAGAATCAATTGCATATTTTTGTCACCACGTTTTTTAAATGTAAGTGATGAAGTATGCAACACACACACACACACATGCAGATCTTTATTATATTTTCTAATAAAGAAGCTAATAAGAATAAGAGGAATAACTGTGTGATAAACGTTCCTTTAATCTTTGGAAGAAAAAGCTTTGTGTTTGTGTGTCTGAGAGAGAGTGCATCAATAATTCACCAGCTTTGAAAATATCCGGAAGGAAATGGGCTGAAAACAAAAAAAAAAAAAGAAAGAATAAAACTGATATGAAACAGAATCAATTAGAAAATGCAGGGCGTCGTGTGTAACCAAGTCTCCATAATTTAACGCCCGGTTTTGACACTAATCAGTATGCCTGCAGACTCGGGCGGTTATCAGACGTCTCATACTGCAGCCAGACTCCTGATGTATGTGGATGAACTGGAATTGGGCCTTTTTAAATCGTGATTATAATCACACATTTCAGAGCAGCACTCACTGTGATGCGTTTCACGAATGCCTCCCCAGGGCCGGTACTTAGCAAAAGCTACTAAAACCCGACTTTGTGCAATTATACAGCTTGATGAAGGAGGTCAGAGCCAAGATGATCACAAACCTCCCTGAAGATCCTGATGCTCTGTGGATTCAAAGCAGAGCTCCGGTGATGTTCGACTCCAGAAGGATGACAGACACAGAGAACTTTCTGTCAAGTCTCAGGAGTCAGAGAGTGTGGAAAACCCCACTGGATGTCGCAGCGGCAAATGAAGATCCCAAAAAGGATCAGCCTGTTGGGGCTAAAATTAGTCTTAGGCTACAAAGGTCTTGTTGTGCAAGAGGACAGTTTATTAAAGCAGTGTCAACAAATAAAAAACCTTTCGAACAACATGTGGTGTCATACTTTGATCACATTGTTGGAAGGATACAGCATGTTCCATATACAGAATAACTGGACAGCATTGTAAATAAAGCAAATAAAGGCTCCTGTGAGCCTTTTTGGTCACTTCTTGTCTTCTATTCCTTGTTTGTTGTTAGGAAGCCGGGGTCAGAGTGGAGGGTCAGCTGTGATACAACAACCCCTGGAGCAGAAAGGGTTGTAGCCTTGATCAAGGGCCCAATAGGGCAGCTTGGTACTGCTGGGGCTTGAACCCCTAACCTTTTGATCTTTTCCTGTGTGAAAGCCAATCTCACAACCTTCAGCTTATGAGACTCTCCTCACTGTTCATGCTGTGGCAACCTGGCAGAGATGGGGCTCGAACCGCAGACCTTCCAATCTGAGCCACCACTGCCACTGTACCTGACCACAATGATGATTGTGTTTCTAAAGTATGTACTGTATGAAGTAAACACATAATTGGCAGCATGGTTGGCTTACTGGTTAGCACTGTCGCCTTGCACCTCCAGGGTCCGGGTTCGATTCCCACTTCGGGATTTATGTGCATGAAGTTTGCATGTTGACCCTTGGTCGGTTTCCCCCATATACTCCCAGAGACATGCAGATAAGGCTAATTGGCAATCACAAATTGTGCATGGTGTGTGAATACCATGGCTCCATTCTAAACTCGAGTTACTGCCTGACCGCTGTTTCACGTGGTCTCCCTGTGTCTGCATGGGTGTCCTCCAGGTTCTCATACCACCTGTCCATTAAATATAGAAATATTTAGAAATAAAGTCCATTAAAACCATTTTAATCTGACATAAAATACAGGGTGGAATATTACTTGAGGACAAGTCCTAAGAGATGTAATGTTTAATTTAAATGTTGTATAAAAGATTTAATGAAAGGTGTCCTCCATCCAGCTCTATAAGCATTTTACTACAGCTTTAAGGACGAGATTCAAACACACTTCTTTGTTTAGTGCCACCCACAGTCTTCATCCCAAGACGAATCAAAATGAAAATTGATTCTTGCTATATAACAGCCAATAGAAATAAGGAATAGATTTCATAATAAAACGCGAGTGTAAGATCTCTATTGACGATTCTTTCGCTAAGATTTACACCAGTGCAGCATAAATCAGTGTCACTACGACGACAGTAACAATGCACTGTCAAGTACCCTATGGATGAATACATACAGAGTGAAAAACCTCCACAAGGTTTTACAAGTATCAAGGTTAAATAGAAATCAGTTCCCCAGTGAGCAAGGCAGATGAGATGGTATTAAGGAAGATCAAGCGAGGGATAAACCACAAAAGGGAACGCATCTTCTTCTAAATGACACCAACTTGTAAATCCGTATAGTATGGAGATGCAGAAGAGTAAAAAAAAATAGGATGAACAGATATGAATAGATGAAAATATAGTCTTTATAAGTGTAGAAGAAATAAACAGTAGAGCACAGACCATAAATAGAATTGCATATAAAAATACACTGCCTGAAAAAAAGAGGAAAAAACTGCCAGAAGGGGTCAAATTATTGGCCTGCAACAAGCATAAAAAACATTACTGGTTTGGGGTTAGGACTGTCCTACACATTATTAAACCCTGGAAGGATAGTGCTGAGCTGTGAAGTTCATGGAAGAAATGCTTTTTGAAAAATATTTTTGAATGACCGTGATCACAGAGATCACTGAAATGCTCGGTGAAGTTGCATCATAGAAAAACGCATGAGTTTACAGTAATAGTGAAAGTAAAATCATTTCTGCGCGTACAATCTGAGGCTAATCAGACAAAGATTCTGCCGTTTGGAGAGATGTAAAAAAAAAAATCATGTGGTTTGATGAGTTCAGACTGACCCTATTCCAGAGCGATGGGCGTGTCAGGGTAAGAAGGGAAACACATGAAGCGATGCATTCATCATGTATACAGTAGTGGTCGCTGTACCAGCTGCTGGAGGCAGTGTTATGATCTGGGGTTGCTACAGGTGGTCAGGTCAAGGCTCAGCTACTGTATGTTGTGTGGCAATAAGATGAAGTCAGTTGATGACCTTCATGTACTGAATGACCAGGTTTTCACTCAAATTGTGAATCTAGTTATGTAATAAAAATACAGAGATTAAAGTAGCTCAGGGAGTACAGCAAAACTCCCTATGATGACTTCAGATGAATCAGAGTCCAAAGGTGACTTATCTTCTTTTGGGTGACAGCGAATAGCAAGATTAGCAAGACTGAAACAATTTCCCTTTAGGATTAATAAAGTTGTTTGAATCTTGAATTGAATCTTGAAAAAGATTATAGGAATATGTTGCATCTTTGGGATTACAGCATCACACTGGGAAAAAATTACATCTAAGCAAATAAAATATTTTTTAATCTAGCCAAACTTATTCATAAATTCTTAGAATAAGATTACAACAAACCAAATAGAAAGTTATTGTGCTTATTTCTAGTCAATTGGTACAAAAATTGCAAGGAGCTTTTATTTTTATTCTTTCAATAAATACATTCCTAAAACCTAGCAAAATTATGTAACAAGAAAATTTTTGCTTGCAATTTTAGTAATATTTGACTAGGAATAAACTGAAATACAGTGGAACCTCGGCATACAAATGCCCCATCTTAAGAATTTCACCATACAAACAAAAGAACCGAGCCGAACTGAATGGCGGCTAAGTTGCGCATACGTCCGGGAACCGTTCAAAATTTGTTTGCATCAGTTGAAAGCTAAGTGACGCGAGTTTACGTATTGTTTTGCATTTTGTGCAAGATTTAATAAAGACATAGCATCATGGCTCCCAAGGACGTTAGCAAGAAGAAAAGGGAACCACTTTCAGTAAAGCCAAGAGGAATCATAAATTATGGTTAAGTGAGGTTTAATGTCTCTTTCATTCATACTGTATTATACTTCATTTAAATGTCTTTTCTAAATGTTTTGATTGTTTTAATATGCAAAAATATGACTATAGTGTTGAAAATTGGTAATATTGGTAATATTTCTGGGTGGCTGGAACGGATTATCTGCATTTACATTATTTCCAATGAGAAGATGCGTTTCGCAATACAATTTTTCGCCTTAAGAACTCGCCTCCGGAGCGGATTAAATCCGTATGCCGATGTACTGCTTTATCTAATGTTTGGTTTGTTGTAATCTAATTTTAAGAAATATGTCACTTGCTAAGATATACTAAGATGCTAACAGTTTTTTGCAGTGCAGTGTTAAAGGTACATGTCTACAGTATTCAAGTGAGATTATCCACTGTCACAATGTTAAACTGTAAAGGTTAGTGACTCATTTTAGCATGACTCTGTATCTGGGTGATCGAAAGTGATCCAGTTTATTTGTGTTTATTTATGGTGATGGGTATTATGTGCTTATGCATATTAAAATACATTTACAAATAAGGCAGCAGAAATGACAGCAATAAAAAGGGAATTTCAAGCCATTGCAGGTTTTGCATGTATATTGGTGGTAATTTCTTGCACAAACATAACCATAAAATCACCCATGTATGAAGAGGTTTCTTCACTTGGGGGTGTTTCTTTATGTAAATGTATGTGGCTGTGCACATGCAGCACATAATTTAGGATGAGAATTTATCAGCATCTATTACAGCAATGTGTATGCATGTGTAATGAATTCCAATATTTGAGTGCATTCGGGTAATTCTTATGCACAAAATTACAGCTTTACGGCGCTACGCATGCTTAGATAAATGAGAGCTCTTGGATCTACATATATTTGTTTCTTAGTTGACGCTCAATTCATTTTAGATTTTATTCTTAAGCAAGTCTATATTATTTTCAAACACTGAAACCAAATTGGCAGCTAAAATAATACACTAGCATATGTTATGTACAACTTTATGTATATCATTTATAGGCTTTAATTCTAGTCACATGAGCCACTGGGCTTTAAATGAACATGGCACAAACTCTATAGTCCATTTTCTTTCAACCTTTCTTTCTTTCTTTTTTTTTTTTTTTTAAATCGAAGCCAAACCCGAATGGATAGCTTTTGCAATGATAAATGAAATATGAAATTCCGGCAAAACAAGTTAAAAGCCTCCAAGCTCCCAAATCTACTCATACTTTTATCTTCTGCATAGACATCAGCACAAGTCAGATTCCATTTACTCAACAACTGCCAAGTTCTACTTCAGTCATCCCACCCAGCCTCCCCCTAAAAGGACATACTGTATCCTAGGAGCATCAAAGGATGGCTCAATCCCAAAATTACTCTCTATTAGCATGTAGTGCACTGCAAAGGGTGCACCAGAAGTTATTTTACTGTTGTGAGTGATTTGAGATGGAATTTAGCTCAAAATTGTGTGATGAAATTGCGTATCATTATGCAGATCATTATGAAACTGTAAATGTGATTAATGGTTACCTGGGCACTTGGGACTGGGCTGCAGAGTCTTTTTCAAGTGTCTCAAATGGGTACACATGTCAAGGTAAGATAAGAACCATCTACTGTAGCTATCTAGCTAACATACTGAGCAAGAACATTGTGAACTCTTACACATTTGATTGGTGTTTCACGCCAGTAAGAAAAAAAATGTGTTTGACTGATTGCACTTACCTAGTAATCCAGTGTAAGTATCTATACAATGACGGAAACTTCAAAGCACTTTTTGTAAGTCGCTCTGAATAAGAGCCTAAATGTAATGTAAATGTTTTTATAATAAGTCTGTAATTATAAAGTTTATAAACTTTAACTTAATTGCATTCTGTATGCTTGCAGTATGGCCAGGTTTAATTGCATTATACTGCATTATACTAGCTACAGTAATGGTTGCTATTATAGTTACATAACTAAGTTATATTGGTTCAAGGGTGCTAAAGGAAAATATCTATTTCTCCCTCCATCATCCTTCAGCAGAATGTGCCAATCCTCTCAAC
>JAQQZS010000039.1:5453583-5463718 GCA_030068045.1 Platyallabes tihoni | reverse complement strand
TTTATTTTTTGGGGCTGTAGAATGAATAATTTAAGTTTCCATTATTTCCTATGGGAAAATTAAATTTGGTTTACGAGTATTTGGGAATACAAGTCCACTTCCGGAACGAATTATGCTCGTAATCCGAGGTTCCACGGTAGCTGGTTGTGCCACCAAGCATTTGCGATAATAGACAATGAGTCTTTTACATCGCTGTGGAGGAATTTTGGACCACTCTTCTTTGCAGAATTGTTTTAATTCAGCCACATTAAAGGTTTTTCAAGCAGTTTCCAAGGAAAACCCACAAATCCACCAAGGGACAACATGCACACTCCAGGAACATAGACCTGAGGCTAAATTTCGAACCCCTAACTCTGGAGGTTGAGGCAACAGTCCTAACCACTAAACCACCATGGCTCCAGATGAAAAGACCATTTTAGCATTTGGGAAAATGGCAGGTAACAATTGTTTCAAGTTGAGGTTTGGTTGGAGGGTTTGCCTAGGATTGCCTAAAAGCTCCTGCAATTCCAATTTGCAACAACTGAAGTAAACTACTTTTTCCAGTCGGTTTACCCATACAGTTTGCATGAAAATCAACTTTTTCTGTGGTAGCCACATTAGGTTCTGCTCCAGTCTGAAAAAACATGTCTAATAGGAACAATTTGGTTGTTGAAAAATGAATTTTCCGCTAAATTGTTTATTGTCCTTCAAATTTAACAGATTTGTTCACTCACTGAATTATCTTGATTAGGGTGGAAATGGATATGGAGAATGGATGAACTCATTCACACTTAGGGCCCTCTTTCCTGAACATGGTGAATCTGGAGGAAACCTTACACTGGCACAAGAAGATAACCTGAGAGTAACCCAAGCTCCTGCTTGAACCAGGAGAACATAAATAAATTCATCAGATTTCAGGGTAACACATGCTAACATGCATTGTTAATGTCCGTTGCCAGATCCAACACCTGACACTCAATTAGTACCTGGTATCGTACACTTAATAATTGCTACTACCACTACTACTACTACTACTACTACTACTATTGATTTTTTTCATAATAATAAAAATTCCTGTTTTCCAGCAAAAGATGGATTATGCTGTCAAACTTTCATCCACTGTGTATAAATACAGCCCTTATACATGCCCCCTTTTACTCCAAAGCTCTGCACTTAACCTTACCCAGCTCTCAGCATGCCTTATACAAGATTCTGACATGCCTTCAGAAAAAGTGAAGGATTTTCACTGCACCGTGTAACAGAAGTTCTTCGGCGAGACTCACTTTCGGCAACACTGACCATAGTTGAGAAAGAAAAGCATTTCTGTATAACAAAGTTCTACTTATATGGTTCAGGAAGTGAAGATGGATAAATGTTTTCGAGGTCAGAGCACCCCTCCCCAGCTCACTGCTCATATAGTATACTATCGATAGACATATAGTTCAATGTTTAGTGCCGTCTTAATCGACTATGAAGAACTCTCTATTTTATTCTCCTAATACTAGAATAAACTTCTAAATATGAGGGTGACTTTTGATTTTGTGCAGAATAACAGAACACAATTATGAGAGAGGAAAAACTCGCTTTATTTCTCTACATAATCCCCCGCTACACTAATGCACTCATCTCAGGGTTTTCACTATTCAATTTGCATATGTTGGTAGAGTAATTCTTCCACTCTTCAAAGGTACTACTCAACATAGTCTCAACACAAGCCATGCATTTGCGCCATCATTGAACCCAACCCAAAATCCACAGCTAATGGTCTCCCACTGTGTGGTTTGTCTTTAATACTGGTTTCTCCTTCTTGAAGCTTCTGTGTACATTGCTCTTGTCATATGCATGTTGTCATATCCATAAACGTTCTATAGCATAGCAGGAGATTTTAACAGAGGATCCAAGAGTCGGGTTCAGTGATGGCACAAACGCATCACTTGTGATGGAAATTATGTTGTATGTATACAGTAGATAGATAATTTATTGATCCCAAAGGAAATTCCAAATGAAGCAACTGTATGGGCTGCCATTCGCATCATTGGCCAAAAAATATCTAGAGGAAGATATCTATCCATCCATCAATCTAGGATCCATCTCTGTAGTCCAACTAGGCCAATGGTGACCATTGTATTTATTCCCATTTGTACAACCATGGTAGGACCTCCGGTAAACATTCATGAAAACACATTCGCAATTCAGGAATGCCATTCAGCCTAATCTGCTTTGGACTGTCTTTGGACTGGGGGGAGGAAACCGGAATACCCGGAGGAAACCCACCAGGAAAGCATGCAAACACCATGAACACAGACCCTGAGGCAGGAATCACACCTGGTCTCTAGAGGTGCAAGGCAACAGTGCTAACCTCTAAGCTACCAGGCCACTAGAGGAAGATACAGTATAGAGGAACAGTTACAATTGTGTTGGCTAATAACGTCTCTCCTCTGGTTTGCTTAGAGTTGGCATGTTCTCTCCATGTTTGGTGTGTATCTTCCAGATACTTTGGTTTCTTCCTATAGTACAAAGACATGAGGTGTACATTGACTGATTTTTCCAAATTGCCCATAATGTATAATGTACAAATGTGTGTGAGCAGCCCAGTCAGGGAGTACCCTACTTTGTGCCCTAAGTGTATAAATGATAGATGGGTGAATATTTATTGATGCTTTCTTGTGGTTATTAGACTGATTCATTAAGAAATTATATTGAGATAACATCTAGTCCAATTGAATGCATTCTGCTAGACCTGCTTGAACAGAAAAGCATCACCCAATCATCCAAAGATCTGAAGCTCTAATTCAGACATCTGTAGCAAAATAAGCTGAGCTCTATGAGTGGGCGCAGAGGCATTCTGTCGCTCAATCGTCAACCAGAGAAGCACCCAATCGTGGGCACCTGTGACCACGTTGTGTATGCTGAAGGGGGCGGATAGCGCTTTCTTTCAAGTGTGATACACCACACTGTGAAGCAGCATGAACAACAGTGTAAAAACATGTTTCTCAGAGGAAGCTCATGTTAGGCATCACCACCTAGTTGGGGTTTTGCTTGAAAATGAATAGAGGAAACATAGAGGACAGAATTAATTGAAGCAGTATCTGTAATAATATCCGCTACTTATGTACAGTATTTATCATCTGAATGCAAAAAAAGGTAGCATAATGTGAAATAAAGCATAAACTGGGATATCTTTAAACATCAGTGCTTAATTAAAACCTACAGAAACATATACCATGTACAGTATAAAGTACATTCACATCAAGGTGTTGAGTCAGAAGGTCCAACAACGACCACTCAACCGCTCAGGTGTATAATGAGACAAAAATGTCCATCTGGAAATAGGCGTCTGCCAACTGCTTTAAACTTGAATAAATGTGAAATATTTCAATGTTGATAACAGATTAAAAATAGGACTTGGTAGTGGCTTGTCAAAGCTAACTATTCATAATAACAATAACAACCATAAAGAAAATGGAGGAGACTTCATGGGTCATTTCTCCATTATGGATTCCATCATTCATGAAATTTCATGAATGCGCTTTCTTTCCGCTTAATTACTTCACTTAGTTTCAATTTCAATTAGAGTGAGTCAATTAGCTGCCGGTCTGAGTAATACACCACTGCCCGCTGTAGTCTAATACTTTAATGGAAGCTCAGAGCAGAGACATGTTACAGAGACAGACAGACTGAGGCTTCTAACACAGATGACCCGTGCTGGTAACTTACTTCACTTTTGCACAGAGGAGTGATGAAGTTATTTATAGACAGAAGAAAAGGGGAAACTGGTGTATTTTAAAATTTTAATTAATTTAAGGCTTACTCTCCTACCCTCCTCATCATTTGCTCACAGTGTGATGGTATCCGGAATATGTGGAGTAATGCTGCACAGAAACATGAACATGAGTTAATAATACATTTTCTTATATTGTTTCTTGTATTGTTTTATATTGGTTTTTCACACAGTTCATTTTCAAATACAATGATTCCTATGATTTTCACATGATCAATTTATTTTCATGTTAATTGTTTTCCTGACACAATGGACTTATTTCCTGTGTGATTTTTACATGTGAAAAAACATGCAACAATGTCATAATTTATTTAGTTTCACATGTGATTCAACATTCATTTCTAATGTCTACATTTATGTTTACCTTAAGTTACCTTAACCATGCTTTACATTAAAATAATTTTCACGTTATTTATTTTCATAGATTTTTTTTTTTATATTAAGTGAGTTTCATGCACTTTATAATACATTTTAATAAGGAATATTTACACATTATTTACTGTTTACATGTTTTTTTTACATGGTTCTTATAATTCCTTTAGTTTCACATTTGATTGTTCATGCGTACATTTTTACATAACTTTTACACCTTTTTTCACAGATGATTTTCATGTTTTTTTTTCACATGATCTCTTAATTAAATATGATTAATGTTTATTAATTTATTAATTTTTACCTTGGTTTGAACAATTCTTTTGCGTGATCTTTACACCTGATTAATGTCTCATAAAGATTATTTAAAATTTATAAATATTATATAAAGATTTATTTTTCATATGATGTTGTTTTGCATAATTTATTTATATATATATATATATATATATATATATATATATATTTTTTTTTAGAATGAATGTTTTTACATGTACACTTCTTTACAATTTTTATTTCTTTCTACACTGTAAAACAATACTGAAGGCATCTGCAATAATCTCCTTTGAACAGTTGATATTGAGACATATAAGTCTTCTACTTACAGTACGCTCTGTAAAACCTTCATAACGGCTCTAATCTGAGGTGCTGTTTGGTGTTAATTGGTGATTTCTGCGGCTGGTGACTCTACATGAACTTCTCCTCTGCAGCAGAGGTAACTTTTGGTCTTGCTTTCCTGGGAAGGTCTCCATGAGAGATTTTTTTTTTTTTACATGCAATTATAGAACGAATGCATTTTTACAGTTCATTTAATTGTATATTCAACTTTTACACCTGATTAATTCATGTAATTTCTACCCAGTTAATTTTTCAAATAAAATTTTTTGACATGATCCATTGGTTTCCTTTTTTTTTTTTTAAATGAACTATATGGTTTTACATATAATTTTTATGCAGTTCCTTAATTTTCACATGCATTGTTATTTATGATCAATGATTTACATGCTTATTTGTGTATATCTCCTGAGATAGGCTCCAGGCCACCTGCAACCCTGTAAACAGGATACAGTGGTATAGATAATGAGACAACAGCAGTTGGTGCAGGTAACTTTTTTACCAACCTAAATTTTGCACGTGTAATTTTTACAAGGATTGTTTTTTTTTATGTTTATTAATTTTCATGATTGATTTTTAAACCTTATTAATGTGTAATTTTTATGTAAACCCTTTTATTTACATAAGCATTTTTTACAATTGTTTACATATGATTTTCTGTACATTTAGTTTATTTTAAAGTCTTTCCCCTTTTTTACACTTACCTGGTCAGGTCAGGATTAATTTGTTGTTCTGTTAATTTTGCACACAAAGGTCACCCGATTTTCCCAAATAAATAATTGTTTTTTACACATTTATGATAAATATTGCTTTTCATATTGCATGCACATTAGCAACATGTTGTTTCACCATTAAAACAGTATAAAGTCATTCCAGAGTGTTTGAACACGACTAAATGACTAGACTAGACTCACACTAGAACCATGTGTCTTGGCTGTAAAATTGGCATCACACAGTGTTGTATAATTTATGATGAAGGCTGCGTATCATAAGGAATTAATGTCACAAGCTATGACAAATCCAACTCTGCAAGCAGGATGATGTGAACTCATTTGCACTTCTTTTCCTGCATAAAGCTGCATTTGCATCAAGAACAAAAATTTCCAAACTGACAGAGTGAATCGTCCTGATTTTGCATTTATTCACAAAACTATTTTCCTCCCAGTACATCTAATCCTGCTCCTGATATGAAATGTCATATTCATATCCACACTATGGTAAGAAAACGCAAGAATAATTAAAAAAATAATAAAAATCAAGTCACACTTGGCGACAGAAAGCGTACAGAGGATGAATTATTACTGCATTTTCTTCATCTATCATCAATGTGGTCTGTTTATTTCATGACTTATTTTCTGCAAGACTGAAACCAACTCCTGCAACACACACATCAGCATAAATGATGCCCTGCTCAAGTTCGCTCTTTTATTATTCAAACACGCGGTTATTGGATTCGGTGTGTGAACCTAAGCACAGCTTCCTTTCCCAAGGTCTGTCTCTCCGTGTAGCGTTGGTGGAGCTCATCAGGTGACCATCAGGTGTGTGCTGGAAAAGCAGAAAGTATCACTTTCACCTACCCTGGCAACAATATTCAGTTCCTGGGCCAAAGATCACACAGTGGCTGAGGAGCATTCAATTACACAACATGTCTGCAGTAAACACCACTGTTTACATATTACAATGCGCAACAACGCAGCTGAATTCTCGAACCTGATTGGTTAGACGGCTTGCTCGATATGTTTTCTATAACAGAAAAGGTGTGGCTGTAAAAAGCTTGGAGATTTATATTAATGCACTCATCATTTCTATAGGACCAACACACACATACAGAAAAAACCTTTAAACACTTACAGTAGCATGTTTAGCATTTTTATGTGAAGGAGTCTCCAGTGTCAACACTTTACAATTTCAGCATGGAGGACGTATTAGCTTCAAGAGGGAGGAAAAAAATCTCATAAGAGAATAACTGGTTCTGGCCAAAACTATATAAAATACGATGTCTCGTCCTTTAACAAATAAATATAGCTTGCTAGAGTTGGATAATGTTTTTGGTTTAAGAGGAATAAAACACTTCAAGATGTGCCATGTTAATAGTTAATTACTACTGTGTTAATACTTTGCTTTATGGCACAAATCCTCAAGGGTGTTCAAGTCAAACCAGGACTTTTGATTGCGCAATAACAGAACACAGTTATGAGAGTAAGAACTAACTTTATTTCTCTATATACAGTAATCCCCTCCTACACTAATGCACTTATCACAGCATTTCATTAGTACTTGGATATCAACAAGGTAGAAAGTTTTCTCTGGAGTCATTGTCGGACTGGCTGCTTTACATCAGGGACGCTGGCCTCCCAGGAACTCCTTTTAATGGTGCAAACATGTGGAAATGGCTTGGATTGAGGTTCCTGTAATGTGCAAGCGAACGATTGTGTATACAGTTCCTACCGTCAGATGTGTCTCTTTCACAAGTTCCCGACAAGTTATCCAACGATTTTCAGAGATCAGGCATTCCACTAGCTGAATGTCCTGCAGTGGGCTCTGAGCCACCTCGCTGGGATAGGCGACGACTGATTTCCGGATTTCTATAAAGCGTTTTTTCACCATTGATGATTTACTGATGCTGATAAGTGTCTCATGGCCGTACTCTGCTTGAAGTCTTCTGTAAATGTCAATCAGTTTTACGCCTTCATTCATTATAAATGTCAACACAAGTCCCGGTTTGACTGGAATGCCCATCAAATAACAGCACGAGCTGATATGGTTTATTCCCTATATACAATAACGATACAAATGCATTTTGATTATAAAAAAATTAAGATCCTGACATTTTTTATATAGGATTTAATGAGGGAAAGCTAAAGTGTAAATTACACTGAAGTCAAAATGTTTTATTTTTAAACCTAAAATCGGCAATAAGGATATATTGTAGGTAAAATATTATTCAATAAAACAATGTACAATATGTATGTACAATAAAACTAAATCAGAAAAAAAAATTATAATAATAAAAAGAAAAAACTAAAAGTTATTGTGAAACCCAGACCAGGGGAGTCCTACATAAATAAATAATTACTATATTTCATAGTATACCGAATGTGGGCAATTCTCTGGCTTCACCATGCTAAAAATAACCTCCCCGACATAAAATATTTAACTCTGAGTTGGGGGAGTTGGGGAGGTCAGGAAAACAGGAGTGCACAATGCAAGGAGGAAAAAGGAGGGACGTTTATTCAGCAGAATGCATTACTTACTGTATGAATCAAACACGCCCAGAGAAGCATCGTGGTCCAATTATATTGGACGAAAGAGGAGCTGTGGGTCATTCGTACATCCCATCTGATTTTGGTCAAGATCACATTCACGTTAACGACATGACGGTGCAGATACAGTGTTAAAGATTTTCATTGTTTCAGTGCTTTTGCATGACCCTTATGAGTCTTTTTTATTTATTTTTTCTCATTTAATGTGGTTTGGCAAACTTTAATCAGTCATAACTTTAATCAGCTGCAGTGATTAAAGTTATGACTCAATCCAAACATAACTTGGCTCTTGATTGGGGCTGTGGATTGATTGAAAGTGCCATCAGATAGCTGTTACTGTATACTGTCCAGTATAATGATAGAACAACAGTGAAAGTAAGACAGACTTGTTGGAAATTTCCTCGAAGACTCCGACATCAAAGGGAAATTTTACGGAACCTTAAACACAGACGGAACTTTCTCGGATTCCATCATTCATCAGAATTACATCATACCTTCAAATCAAGTTACAAATATTTTACTTACAAAAATAATGACTACCACAAAAGTGTGCAATATTCTCAAAAACTTGCTAAACATACAGTGCAGTAGATTTGATTCGAACATACACTAAGTGGTCAGCTGCAGCTAGAGGGCTGAATTTATAATGTGGAACAGATGTTTGGTTTTGCTTTGAACAGCATAATATGCTAGACCCCAGACATGTTCCAGCGTGACAATACCACTGTGCAACGTTGGAGTGGATCAACTTCAGTGTCCTGCAAAGACCCCTGACGAAACACATTTTAGGATGAATGGGAACTGCCACTGCACCCCAGCTTCCCTCAGGTGAATTCACTAAGGCTCTGGTGGCTGAATGAACTCAAAGAGTGGTGGTTATTATAACAGCAAGGAAGGCTGGATCTGAAATAAGGTGTTCAACATGCACGTATGAGTGTGATTAGTCAGCGTGGGCGTGGCCATATAGTGTACTTATCAGCTCAGAGTAATTAGCTAAATGACTTGATCAAATGTTACTGTATATAAGAAATAAAACATGGTAAGGTATAAAGGAACAGAGCAACAATATAGTTGCTTAAGTGGTGACATAAACAGTCAAGGCTCTGGATTATTGATCAGAAGGTCAGGGGTTCAAGCCCCAATCACCACCAAAGCTGCCACTGTTGAGCTGTTAAACAAGGATGTTAACCCTGGCTGCTCCAGGGGTGCTGTGTCCTGGCTGCCCCTGCGCTCTGACCCCAACTTCCTAAACTGGGATATGTGTAATAAAAAAAATTTATTTTACTGTGCTGTGAGAAATAATTAAATAGAATCTTATCGTATTGCCCTAACACACAATTTACTAACACAATATATTCTTCTTATTAATCAAATTATATTTTGGTGAGAGTCACCAGCTAATCTTTGTTTCTCTCTTGAAGCTATTAAAACACTTTTATCCTGAAGGTTTCACTTAATCTATTACAGATTTACCTCTAAATGATAAGTCACTGACCAAAAAAAATTACACTTGGCAGTAACGGGTAATAGCACACATGAATGTTTTAGCAGTATTTTTTTTTTTCAAAGGTTTAACATTTTTTAACTTAAACTATGGCTATTGTATATGATGTTTAAAAAAAAAAAAAAAAAGAAAACCACTTTAGTTCGGCTGTCTGCTTTATTTTTTTAGCGATGTAACTGTTAAAATGTGTGAAAGGTTTGTCCGGAAGGAAGCGCTGATCAGCAGCTAATCACACAGTCATGATACTCTACACACAGAAACCCAACAGTGTCCTGAACCCTCTTATAATGGACGTCTAACGCTAAAATAATTAGTTAGTTTATACTGATTGAAAATATCCAAAAAATTAAGTTCAGCCTTTATTCATTACATACTGTATACATGACTGTAGAGTAAAATTCTTTATTCTTCGCATATCCCAGTCTTTTTTTTTTTTTTTTGCTAAAAGGCTAGGATCAGAGCGCAGGGTCAGCACTTAGACACCCTGACAAAAGTCTTGTTGCCTATCCACGCTGTAGGAATAACAAATAATTTTGTGTGCTTTAGTGTGCTTTAGTTTTCTATATTGGATTCTTCTCCACTGGTAAGGTAGGTTTTTAACTTTTGTACTGTTTTTGAAAC
>JAQQZS010000039.1:5400295-5419043 GCA_030068045.1 Platyallabes tihoni | reverse complement strand
TAAAAAATGTTTGGAATCATGTATGATTTTCGTTCCACTTCTCACGTGTACACCACTTTGTATTGGTCTTTCACATGCAATTCCAATAAAATTGATTCATGTTTGTGGCTGTAATGTGACAAAATGTGGAAAAGCTCAAGGGGGCCGAATACTTTTGCAAGCCACTGCCTAATGCTAAACAGCAAAGGTTTAACCAGGGTTAACTCTTAGGAGTCTGAAGGTGTTTTGGAGCCCTGAAGAGATTCTGACATGTCCTGACATTTGTGTTTTTTTCAGTTACTTATAAACATATAAATGTCTAAAGTCTGATAATATTGTATTCAGCACAAACTGGGCTACAATAATATATGAGCAGCATGTATGTACAAGTTTGTATATTTGAGAAAAAAACAGTTGTGTGATTATTGAATACAACCAAAAAAATAAGTCACTGAAATTAGACCACAAAACACATTCATGACATTTGTGTGCAAGACTTTTGTGACCTGGATCTTGTAGTGTAGAAGTTTTACAGAAATGTTTTCAAAAGCATCTTTTCCGTATGCCATATTTTTTGTGCCCGAGTTCTTCTGGTAACTTTGTCACACTCGCTCCTTTCCATTTTTATATAGAAAGATGCTTTTGAAAGCATTTCTGCATAAAAGAAACTTCTATAAAGAGCAATAAAGAGTAATAAACTGTCAATATTTGGAGTGAAAACTCATTGCTTAAAATCAGGAGTTTTGGACACAGATTTGCGCAGTTTTATAAGAAAACAGCTGTTATGTTTTACTGAGCTTGCTGGAGGATATGAGTTCTTCTGGTAATTTTGTCACACTCGCTCCTTTATATTTTTATGCAAATCCCAGGAGCGTACATTAGGTTTTTTGTTTCCATTTGAAAAATGGTCTGTCTTGTACTATATACATTTCTTTCTTTACAGCCATGCATATATTCTCCAGTAATGTTATTTATTTATAAATTTTAAGTTGTATATGGAAATACTGAATGATTTTGTACATAATTATGCAGACATAATAAACATATAACAAAACTGGTACAGCATATAATATGGGGCCTAAGACTTTTGCACTGTTGAGAGTTAACAGTGGCCAACAATTGTAACGTGGTGGTCTTGGGGATTGACTCTGGGACGTTCCAAACTTTGACCCTGACCTTGTGACCGTTTATGCCTCTATCTATACATATTTTCGACCTAGTATTTCCCTCTGCTGATAACACACCCTTCTTGGGGTTTTCTTCTATTAAAGATGTATGCTGTACAATCATTCTTCCCCAGAAAAACGTCAGTTTAAAGAAATACAATAACATTTATGTTCATGACGAGTCTATGTAAACTTCTGACTGCAACATAAATTAGCATTGTATCAGATCTATACTCGATACCTGTATCAGGGTTGATGAGCCCTAATTATTAAAAAATAAATAAATAAACCATCATAACTATTTCAAGCAGGACGGATGGAAGGCACGACGCAGCCTTAAAACCCGGAGGAAATGGCATTTCATTTGAGAGTTGCCTAGTGACAAAACCCAATATAGGATTACATAGACTGTGTAACATCATGACAGCTTTTTTATTTCATGCACCAATGGACACCGGTTGTTCTCATGATAAGTAATAATTAAAAAAAGGAACTGAGGCATGACTTACAGCTAACCGAAACTGCAAACACTGCAGTGTGATGGCTCGGGACAAAGCAAATAAGCCTGGGGCCAAAAAAAACAAGACCGAGAGTCACTGAGCCTCTTACCTCTCCTGCTGTCCATGACGTAAGTCTCTATGATGGCGCTCTTCTTGCAGATGTCGTCGGCCATAGAGGAGCAGCTGACCTCCAAGTGTTTCACCTTGACGTGAGAACAAACAGCACGTGCTTTACTGCTCCCTCAACGCACCTGACATGACAAACATTTCTCGACTAAGTGGATGTGGCAGGTAAAAAAAAAAGGACATCACGATGATGCCTCTCCTTCACTTGAAGGGAAAAATAGATTGCCTTGATTTGGCCGGTGACCCGTGATTATTAAAGTCTGGAGATGGAGTAACATGAGTGTGTCTAATCCTGAACTAAACCAGTGCTTTGACTTGATGTACTGAAGCCTGCATCGGATAAATAACCGATTGGATTTGTGTTGTGTGTATTTCTTATATATTTCACACCAAAAGCATCACGACAAATGAGTATCAGTGCTTAGAACACTAATTAAGCACTAAGCCTTTCTTGCATTTGTTCAGTAAATGAAATAAATATACTTACAGCTTGTTAAGCCAATGAGATTTTCACTTCTAACACAACATGGCATTTAGAGACATCACAAAGGTTGGCTTCTAACCAACGCCAGATCGGGTGTTAATACAGTTGGCCCAAACGCTCTTGTTTAAATCCTAGAAAAGCCTGAGAGCCAGTGCTTCACTCTTGATCAAAGCCCCTAATCATCATCTACTCAGCTTTGCATTTCAAATCTCCCCGCTCTTAAAATGCTCTTCAGATAAAAGTGTCTGCACAACAGTTACAAGAAAATATCAGCTATCGTTAAGACACTTCTGTTACAATAGACATAGTTCACCAGTAATATTACATCACTTCACACGCAGACTACAACATTTTTGTCCTCATTTAACGATGGAGAGAAGTCAAAGAACACACCTTCTCCTCCAGCAGCCACTTCTCCTGCTGCACCTCAGCCAGCCTCTGGAAGAGCTCATTGACCTCATCGTCAGAAAGATCAGCCGGTCTTTGGGATTGAGGACTGCTAGTGTTGGACTGCAGACAGAGAAACAGAGAAAAGAACGACAAAAAACTAAAATTTTAAAAGATCACATTCCAGTCCGTGGCTCATGGTAGAATTCAGATCGGACAATCCTGAACGAATCCTGACAAAAAAGGAATTCTTTACTCAATGACATTTTCATTTCAGATTTTACTCAACTCATCTTTATTTGTATAGCACTTTAACAACAAGAATGCCCCAAAGTGCTTCACATAAATAATAAAATAACCTAGTAATCTAATAAAATAAAATAAGGAAATAAAAACAAGATAATAATAAAAATTTAAATTAAAAGTTAAAAAAAAAATAATAAAATTAAAATGTAAAAATATTGTAAAACAATATGTAAAATCAACATCTCATGTTGGTTTAAATGCCAGCGAAAACATGTGAGTTTTAAGATTGGACTTAAACACCCTCAATGATGTGGCCTCACGAATGGTCAATGGAAGGTCATTCCATAATTTGGGAGCCGCCACAGAGAACGCCCGATCACCCCTGAGCTTGCATTTGGTCTTGGGTACCATCAGCAAACGTTTATCTGATGATCTGAGAGACCGGGGTGGGGCATAGGGCTGGAGCAGTTCTGAGAGGTAGGGAGGGGCAAGGCCATGTAAACATTTAAACGTGACCAAGAGAATTTTAAAATTAATACGGTGCTGTACCGGGAGCCAATTTTAGTATTTACTGACTCTATATACATATAATAAAACTGAACATTGAAGAAATGTGCGAAAAAAATTTTTGTGGGGGACGTAAGATGAATAATAGAACACATCAAGACGGTTTTTGGAATTTTTGTCTGTTTGTGCACACATCACATTTAAACATACAGTTAAGCAGTTCGAAAAAAGATGCGGTCGGCTGGCGTCATGTGGTTCGGAGGAAACACGTGATAATCTTCGGCCCTCCTGACTGAGTGGTAGTAGTAGCCTTAATGTAGGAGCCCCCTAGTGACGTGGAGGAATTGGACACGACTAAATTAGGGAGAAAAACGGGGGGAAATCCCCACCCCTACCCCACCAAAAAAAAAAAAAAACATACTTTGCTGAACGAATATGAATGAGGTTTTTATAGGTGTATTTGGCCGAGCTTGAAGTAACATATAGGCTTTGTTTCATCGCAATAAGCCAACAGGATTATTTTGCGATTTAAATGGAAAACACCCTTAAAAAAAAAACAAAGAAAGAAAAAACCTATTTAAAAAATCATCAGTTCATCTCAAAATTCAACAGATGAATCTGTAAATTATTTTAATACACGCTTATGAGTGTGCAACTGAAATCTACATACTTTAATAAACGAGATCTCACACCTTCACGGTAACAAGTAAAACATTTTAGTTCATTCCAAAATTGTATTGCCGTTGTACATTTTTTAATACGTGCTTATGAGTGTGTGATTAAATTCCACGAAAACAAAGTCGCGGACACATCTAGTAAAGCTTATAAACTATAAACGGTGAGGTATACCAGGGCTCTTTAACTCCAGTGTGAATTCGCAAACATGAATCTTAACACACCTTCTGAAGCTGATATTAAACAGATTCGTTGAATCAGAAGAAGAATCCCCAAACTGCGTTAGCCACTGTAGTGCAGATACCAGTTTATATAAACTATGTATACATGTTTATTACCTTTTCCATGGATGTATGTGTAGTCGATCGATATTTTTGAGATTATCAATGTCTTAATTTTTTATTAATGAACTCCTACATCAGTGAGAAGAAAAGAAGGTACAGCAATTATTTGATAGTTCATCTTTAAAGTCAGTTTGATTTAAAGGTAAAATTTCAAACCAGCACCAAGCAGAATCGATAGAGAGCGATATGTGAGGGTGAGTCAAAAATTACCCGCACTTTTTTTAAAAAAAAAATAAATACATACTGTATTAAACCTTCAGTTGGCTGCACTTATCAGCGCTTTCTGTTCGAGTTCTCCCCAATCACTGCTGTTGAACAGGTGTGAACGTGTTACATCAGTTCATTTGTAACTGCGGCATGAACAAAAGAGGACGCCGTACTTGTGATTTGCGGAAAAGCAGCATGCAGCGATAAAAAAAAATAATAAAAAATTGTGTTCTGGTGCCAAAACAACTCACGGAAAAGTATAAACAGTACTGTCCCAACAAAATTTGGACTGATCCTTTAAGGAAGGTAATAAAAATTTTAAATAAAAAAGAATGTATTTGTCTTTTCTAAAAGTTAATTAAAATAAATTCTACAGATAGAGTATGGAAAATTTTTGACTCAGCTAATTAAATAAATTTTAAGAAGCATGCATTAGCACTAACTAATAATAATAATAATAATAATAATAATAGTAGTAGTAGCAGTTAAAGTTGCAGTTAAAGGCTTAATAAAAGTTCCATGTCCTTGAGCCTGTGGAAAACTAAAAATGGTGATGTGGAACATGCGCAATGTAAACACTCAAGTGCTGGCCACTTAGCGCCTTCCATCTGTCCATCGATCTGTCCATGTGGAAAAGTTCACACTACGTAAACACGGCACCGCGAAGCCCAGCTCTCCTTGTAAAACCTCTGGAAAATCCCGCGTCCATCTTCAGGGTTATAGAGGCAAAGCTGACTTGGACACAATAAACTCAGAAGGGAATGTACAGTATTCGTAACCATGAACTATTCATCAGGAGAGTCGGGAAGCGGCAGATCATGTAAACGAGACTCCCTGCAGTAATCTCTGTTAAGCAGACAAGAGTTCCATAATCTTCCTCTTTGTGCTTGTATTGCTGCTCGTTTCAGGGTGCGTTCGGTTTCGGTAACTGGAGCGTAAGTGGAGCAAAAGAAGGTCGGTCCGTCCCGGAGACTGTAAGCCGTCCCTCGTGATCCATGCTCACTTCCCCTGAGAGTCTTATCTTCCCTCCGGCTTATTGAATGAGCTGAAGGACAAAAACGATCAACGCTTAAATAAAGCTTCGTTTTGGCTTTGGGTTGGTGTTTTTGTGAAAGAAGGAGTAGTAATGAAAGTGCTAGGAACTTCTGCATTGATTCATGTGAACTTGCTACAACCAATTTTCTGTATTTACTGTCTAATCGAACCCTTGAGTTTATTTTTAAAACTGCAGTATTTTTAGTTACTACAGAATCCAAGAAGATATTAATAGCTGCAGAGATACACAAATGCATCATGAGCTTAGGGAGCTGAAAATAGAAAGAGTTGTCCGTGGCAACAGAGTGAGATGGATGTGAGGACAGAATTGTGTTCGCATGTGCTTTTTGGAGTTTGGTTTCTCCACCACTGTCCCAAAGAGGAAATGAAAAATGCATCTTGTCCACACCGGGCCTATGTGCTTTAAATCAGCCCTCATAATCGATACGTGGTGTCTCGGCGATCTTGGGGCAGGGGTGGCGCAGCTGTTAAGGCTCAGGGTTTTTGATCAAATAGTCAGAGGGTACGAGGACCAGTACTGCCACAGCTGGGCCCCTGAAGCCTTTAACCTTCTCCGCTCCAGGGCTTCTGTATCCTTCGCCCTCAAGCTGAGAGATGCAAAGAAATGAAACGCACTGTGCTGTACTCTTTTTTTTTTTTTTTTTTTTCTTTTTTTTTCATGGTGCGGAAGTAGTTCTGCTGTGTATATTTATTACATTATCTAAGCATATAATAAAACTGTAAAGTTGGTGTGTCTGTACGTTGAAGATATTTGCAAAAAAATTTAAAATTTGTGGTAACGTAAGATGAGTAATACAACACATCAAGATGCTTTTTGGAATTTTTGTCTGTCTGTCCGTCTCTTTGTGTACGCATCATGTAAAAACTGTTTAACTCATTTAATGAGGTTGTCACAGGTGTATTATTGGCCTGAGCTTGAAGCATGATCTTTATATTATGAAGACCGGGGATTTCTCAGCTGAAAGACCGAATTGAAAGACTTGAATGCTATCAGATAAAAGCAACCAACTACCTTGAACTCCAGCGGCTAGTTGGTTTCACAACCTCGGCACCAAGGTGCTGACTGTCATGTGGTTTTCACCCGGCTTTTATAGTCCTGTTGTATCGATCGTATGATCTCCCCGGACAACCTCACTGCACTCAACGTCCGAACCACGGACAATCAACCGTCCTTTCTCCGCTCAGATTGCCAATCTGATACACTCATTTCGATTTCTTCTTTAACACATCAACAGGAATTGTCAATTTCTATCCACTCAGGTGCCTGCTCAGTCACTTGTCACATTGAGAATGGACTACTGCAACTAGCTCCTGGTAGCTCTGTCTCTGTGCACCATTCTACCTTCTTCCTAACTTCTCCAACACTACTCCATTTCCATGCTCCCTCCACCAGCTTCCTGTAGCTCTCCATCAAGTTTGAAACACTTATGACTGCCCACAAAAATGGGCCAGTGCCCAACTTCCTCAAAGCACTTATGCCACCATCACTGGACCAAACTCCTTTTGATGCCTGATTACTGCTGGATTCGTCCCACCATCTCCCCATCTCCCAAAATTCTGGTACAGAATGAACTTTCTCTAGACGACACTGGCAGTCTTCAGACAATGTCACCGACCTTCTCCTTAAGTACAGCAAGTCCCCTACATCCGAACAAGTTCTGTTCCGAAAGCTCGTTCGTAAGTCCAATTTGTTCGTAAGTCGAACAAACATTGTCCAGGGACTAAGATACCAACACCATTGGCTATACACAGCATAAAACCAACACATTCCATGATCTTGTCCTTGTTCTTCAGAATTGTGTTAAAATAACGAGCAATGTCTGCCATCTCGATCCATTCTCTAAATCTTTTTCACTTTCGTCTCCATTGTTATCACTTGCCGTTTCTTTTACGCTTACATTGGGACATCCTGCGATACACGCAGCATGCACATAAATGTATGCCGGACATGTGATCTAACTTCTGTGACTGAACATGCGTGAACGCATTTTCGTATCTTTGAAAGTTCATAACTTGAATGTTCGTAGTTGGGGGACTTAAGAGTATTTGGATTTTTTTTTAATCATTAAATCGCCCAACCTCTGATGATCAGTACCCCTGTGAACCAGTATAAGGATGTATTTACTTGATAAATGACCTTGAAGTCACCTCTTTTGCTGGTAAATTCCCCCGTTAATGTACACCTCATGCGTCTCTGGCAGGTTGTCAGCTTACATTAGTGCTTCCTGTGTATAAAATCACTTCCTGCCCTCCTGCTCTGCAGTTTGTGCCGCAGCAATGCGGGGACATCATATGCAAACTAACTATCAGGTTTTCAGGGTTTTCAGTGAACTGGGCAAAACATTCCCAAGTACTGAACTAATTAGTGGACTTAATTCAGTTTGTCCAAGAACCTTCTGATAAACACAATCTCGAAATTGAGCGTACCTTATTGGTGGTCTGTGCCGAGGCTCCTTCCTTCATCATCTCTCTGTAGCTGAATGACGAGACGCTGCTGCTGTCTCCTGTCTGTTGCGTCCGACAGGGAGAACTGATTTCAGACAACACCAGTTCCTCCAGGCCTACACACAAAAACAAGGACATTAATTCCCTTACACGCTCACACAGCCGTTGTTATTTTCTACAGTAATTAAAGAAAACACAGAGTGCCTTGGTAACGTCATTAAACTGAAGTTGAAAAGGAAAAATAATAATAATAATCTGGGTTAATCTGACATCCTGTCTATGAACTTACACACAACTAACCGCCATGCTGCAGTTTGTGATTTTTATCTACAAAGCTCCCAGGACCATTCTCTTTTTGTGTATAAATTCAATGTATGGTTTTAAAAAAAGGGCTCTTATGGAGACATTATCCAAAAATAATTTGTTTAGGGTTAGTTTTGATCTGCTCTGCTGTAGAACCACACAATTATTGTTACCTGATATTTACACAGAATTCTGTTCGAATGCGATATACTTGTAATGTGATCGATATCAACATTTCACAGAAGAACATTTCGGAAGAAAAGCTGTCGAAACTCATAAGACTGAAAAGAACAGCGAAGGTATTTATAAAAACTGGGGCCTTCATCGATATAGAGTCTGTTTACACATGAAAGAATTCCAGCACTGTTGCTACCCTCACTGGGTGACTGTCCCACAAAATCCTGCACAAGGCCAATAGGAAGACTTTTTAACAAGTGTAGGATGAAACTAAGCATCTGGAAAAGCATCTTGCAGTTTATAACACTTACGTAATCTAGCACAAGGAAGATCCGTAAGTAGAACAAGGGTAGAGCTCACTTGAGAAAAGAGTCAAGAGCAGCATCGACGAAGACATAAAGCACATAGTGACGCACAAAAAAAAAGATAAAGCAAGCAACGAGTAGGATTAGTCCTTCAAAAACTTTCTGCTGGGATTGATTTTCCTCAACAGTCCCACTGGTGACAAAGTGGAGCGTCACACAAACTAGCCTGTTCAGAGGTACAGAGATGAAGGATCAGAGGAGAGCAGGAATCCCTGCCATCAAGGAAAGCAACAAACAGCAGATTTGTTGATCAGACGTCCTGTACTTTAACCAGGGGATATTATGACCAGGGGAAAAAAATCCACCAATCACAATCAATCGTGATCAAACTCAAATTTAAGCAAAAAAGACAGAAAGGTAGAAAGGAAGGAAGATGGATGGATGGATGGATGGAAGGACAGAAGTGAAACAATAAAGGAAAGTATTTAAACAAGGAAAAGTGAATAACAACAAGGAAAGAAGGAAGGAAATCACAGAACAGAAGAAAGAAAAAAAGAACAAAGAAGAGAAAAACAAAGAAGGAAAAATACATAGAAGAAAAGGAGAAGGAAAAAATAAAGGAAAAAATTAAAGAAAGAAAGAAAGAAAGAAAGAAAGAAAGAAAAGGGTCACTAAGGGAAAAACCTCACAAAAGGAATTATGAAAAAGAAAGAACAAAAAACATCTGGAAAGTAGGAAATCAAGTAGACAGGAAAAATAGAAGGAATGAAATCAAAAGAGGAGAGAAGATAGAAAAATGGCACAAAAGGAAGAAAATAAACAAATGGAGAAGGAAGGCACAGATGAACAAATAAAGACAAATGAAGGAGGAATGGAAATGAAACTGTAAATTAATTATAAAAAGGGTCAGAAGGATGTGGCAATGTGGCAAAAAGGTGTTACTGCATTTGCAAATGGCACAAAAATGCTTAACTGAATGACTGTTTTAAACAGACACACGCAAAGACGAAATATTGTAAATAGTAGATGGGGAAACCTAATTTAGTCGTGTCCCATTTCCATCTTTCTTATTTCACACTGAGACAATCAGCGGGTAACTACCAATCCGGGAACACGTGCTTCCTCTGAGAAACGTGGAGCTGCCGACCGCACATTAAACTACGACCAAACCTTTTCAAACTAAGCTAGTGCTTGCATAAGCTCAAAGACGCCCGTGTCCCCATGATACAGTTTTCCACCCCTCTCTCTGATAGAGTGCGAGAGAGAGAGAGAGAAAGACAGACAGACAATATACTCTCTCCGCTCTTGGCGACGGATGGCTGTAGCATGACCTGGGAGTCAAACTTGTGATCCCTGGATAACTGAGCCGATGTGTTTCTGTTGCACCACTCAGGACCAGGACTAGTTCTGTTATTAAAGAATTCAAGTTTAACCAAGTATCATGCACAGAAATAGCACATGGTTAATTTTTAATCAATTTTCTTTTTAATGTACACAGAAAACTGGAGGCAGAAACTTGATTCCAGCTGTGTGTGTGTTTGTTTGTGTGCGCGCTGGTATAAAACCAAACCGGAGCTCAATCAGATGCAATGACCTCAGTCTGACTGAAACTGTGCAGTGTGTCCTTTAAGAAAACACAGACAGATTCCCGGTATTACAGAGAAGTGTGTCTCGTAACCACAGACGGGTCAGAAAGGGTTGAGATTATTGCCGAGAGATTCTTCTTTTAATCGCCTTGTGTGTTTAAACCATCTGTTCATTTAATACATGACAATGTTGCAAGTGCCATTCAGGCATAAAATCAGATCAACATTTTTTTTTTCCTTTGAACATAACTATGAGACTGAGTTAAATGATGCTAGTGTGATTGTTAAACTACTAAAGTACACAGTGTACGATTCACACGATGCACTTGTAATAAAAAGCCGAAACATCTGCATAACTGAATTAACAAACAGTCTCTGATGCACTTTACAGGCAATAATTGGCAAGAGAACGAGGTACTTAAATGCTACGTCAACCAAACGACTGCCAAGCATTTGATCGCATAAAACATCCCGCAGTCACGAGTTTAAACAGATGTGTAAATGTGTGCGTGCACGGTATGTGCGTGTGTTTAGATAAACGTGCAAATGCGGTGTACTTCCGTGACAAATGTAAAAAACTGCTGAAAGTACACAATAACTTCAGGGGATCTGGACATCTTACTAAACAAGCAGCTGCTTCTGAAGGACACACATTTTTTATTTATTAAAAAATATAACTCCCCTTCCCTTACCAGCCTCTCTTTTTCCATGTCTCCAAGTTAGCGAGATAAAAAATGCGGCTTGTCCCGTTACTGCTCACCTGCAAAGTCTTCTGTCCTGAAGACTTTCCCTGTGCCGGACTATTTAATCAGAGCAGCTTTACCTCAAAGTGCTGATGCAGTCTCCATCCGTAAATGTGAAAGTAGATACAGTACACGGCTGCCTATAGAGAGCTTCATCGTAGTGTAGCGACAATTCAAAGCTCTTCTTCTTTGTTAAAACTTGGTATACTTGAGAGCCGTACCCTACAAGTACATTGTGTCTTGGTTGTTACCACTGATCGGATACAGATCGACGCGGGTGCATTATAGTGAACCTCTGATTTATGATCAGAGCCAAGCAGGAAAGTGTAAAGTCATGAAGACTCGGCCTGTGGTGGAAAACAGATTGGAAGATGGTTACAAAGACGGTTACAAAGTAGAGATACTGGATACTTGTTCATATATTAACACACCAGGCCTTTACACCTCTGAATGGCTCAAAATATAAATAAAATTAAATAAATAAAATAACCATAATTGAGGTTTTGAAATGGCCTGGAAAAAAAAAGTCTGGATTTAAATCCTGTGGCGTGAACTTTAACATGACCTCCACAGACACGTCAAAAGACTCATTGCCAGTTTTCTCAAAAGTTTGATTTCCGCCAAGGGTGACACAACCAATCATTAGCTTTAGGTGTCAATAACTTTTTCACATTCTTGCCCGTTTTTTTTCCCTTAATGAATAAAACCATCATTTAAAAACTGCATTTTACATTTACTCTGGTTATCTTTGTGTAATATTAGTATTTCCTTGATTATCTGAATTATTTAAGTATGACCAAAAAAAAACTTTTTTATTTTTTTTTACCATCAATCGATTAAAAATGTATTCTTAATTCACTTACAAAATGTATCTACAGATTATACAATTTTATATCTCAAACATTAACATTAAACCCACATCTTACATTTAATGTATTTTTGTAAAAATAGTTTCCCTTGAAGGTAGCTTGAGCGCACAACTTTCGTTTTTATCCAAACTTTCATCTAGAAGCTTTTTATAATGAACTTTGCTATGCAGCACACCTGGCGATGTTTCCTCAATCGTCTTATTATCGACGCTAAACGTGCAAATTAGCACACGCTGCCGATTAACTGAGCTGCAATTATGGAAAGCCATTAGGTTTAAACTTGGTCATATGATTAATCTAGAAATTTTAATGACTGCTATTTTTTATGCTAATTAATCACCTGCATGAACACGTTATTTCATGCCTTAATACTTTTATATATAAAAACATATATAAAACATAATATAATATAATATAATAATTAAAGTTTGTAAATTAAGTGTGACTAAATAAAATATTGGAGCATAATCAATATACTGACACTACAGACTGTACTAGAGGGTTCGTTTTAAATGAGTTGTTACTCAATAAAATACTGAAGCACTTTATGAATTTTTATGTTTACATGAATTAACATAAACCTTGCAGCTGGCACAGTTAATAGATCTGCTGTTATATTAAAAAAATCAACAGCATCTAACTGACAGATCTGAGAATGTTACAGCATTATGGTTATTCCATACGTAGACTGACAAATGTGTACATGTACTGTATATATAAACAATAATAATAATAATAATAATAAACTTTGTCATGGCCCGGTCCAGCAAGTACTAAGTATTACTCTCTTTACGGTGTGTGTGTGTGTGTGCGTGTGCGTGTGTGTGTCTGAATGTTTAAGAGAAAGGTTGAGTGTGTGGAAAAAATCTTAGACCATTTTGATTTTCCTCCTACTTTAAAATGTCTGATTCTAAACTTTCTGTAGAGCAAAACCATTAAACATTTACAGCCGTTTAAATAATGGATGCATCAGAAGAGGGAGAGCACTGCCCTCACCAAAAAACCTTCAGAGAGCAAATCTGCCTACGCTGTGGCAAATTTTTTGATGGGGTGGGTGGAGAGAGAGAGGAGAGGGGGGGGGGGGGGGGGTGGACTACATTAAATATTTACACCTCTTGCCCTGCACTGATAATAATGCTGTAGGGATGTCAGGGAGAAGAGGAACATCCCCTGGAGGACTAACTGTTTTAAAACCACAACAGTGGACAAGCAGCAGTTTTGTTTCTTGTTTTTTTTTTTTTGGTATTATCTTGGGGCTTTTTTGGAGATGGTACCAGAGGTGCAAGGGGGTGGAGAGCTGCATCTGCTGTAACTCCTATGAACCTGATCCTCACAGTGTTAAAGAATACGAGTGAAGACACTCATCTGATGATTGCACCACCTGTACAAAGTGGGGATAAACCACCCATAGATGGAAATGTTCTTCTTTACTTAGCAACAAGATATCCAGCTAACTGTTTAAACTGTATGATCATTTTTATACACTTAAGAAGCTAATATATCTGTATGATGATTGATAAAACACAAATTCAGAATATGTATATATTCATATATACTATATATATATATATATATATAAATCAACCAAAGTCATTTGAAATACCCTTTTTTTTTGTTTTTGCACCTGAGAAAAGGCTTTAAAATAAGAATTTATGGCACTGTAATGCACTTAATTCATCTGTCAACTTTAAGCTATTCCTTGTGTTGTGAATAATGACAATGTTTGTTTTTGATAAAATGCTGTATGCATTTTAAAAATAAAAGTAGATTTTTCTAAAAAGAAAAGCAATTAATCTTTGCTTCTCTTATATATTTTACATTGCTGTTTAATTAAGCAAAAGTACATTTTATCTGATTACTCTATTAATCGATGCTAAACAAATGCTACTTTGTTTATTACCAGTGTTTTTTTTATTTTATTTAACTTGACAATATTTACAACTCATTCCAGGTCCAGTGCAGTAATTCTGAGTAAGCTGGTGTTCTCCTGGTCCGAGGCCAGTTATTACTAGTTTCGACCACTTGAATCCACTCGGGTACCGTAGGAAAAGTTGGATCAGCTCAGACTTCACGACGTCAATGTCTAAGCAAAGCCTTGTAGAGTTTGACTGCAGGAATGACACGGTTTGCCCCTGATTTAAATTAGCTGGTGGGGTCAAATAACATGTACCACAATGTCTGCTGCTCTTATGCGGACTATTGTGTATGAATTCCATACAGTATGCTCTCTTGTACCATGTGAATCCTGGAATATGCCTGTGCCATCAGAAAAGTAAACCATTTCCATTTGATTTGGATCATTCAGTACATTCAGGTCGTCAGCTGACTTCTGACTTTTATTGCCACATGAAATTGCTGAGCCTAGACCTGAGCAACTGAAGCGACCCCAGATCATAACACTGCCTCCAGTGCACTTCCCTTCTTACCCTGAAACACCCATCGCTCTGGATTGAATAGGGTCAATCTAAACTCTTCCAGTCCAGTTCATTGCTCTGATTCGTCTCACTAACTGTTGGTTTCCTTATGACTCAACAGCTCTTTAGTTCCCATGCAAGTTCTCATCGTATTGTGTATAGAAATGCTCTTACGTTCACTATTTAACATGGCTCTACTCTATCTCTAGTGTCAATTTATTTATTTATTTATTGCAATTTCAAATCTTCAGCAATTCTCTGCAGGAGATATTGCAAGTTTCCTCCCCTGTCTTATTTATGTGCACTGTTGCATCTTCACTTACCTGTATTAAATCTTTAATGCTGCATGCACAAGACATTTCCTAAAGCAGCTCACCGCATCCGCGGAAATATTGAACTATCCAACCGCACTCACCTTGCCCCATCCACATCAACCCCAACCCTACACAGACCTCATTCCATACAAGGCAGAAAAAAAAGTTTCCATGTAATATTTTATGAAATAAAAATACAGAAGAGGGAGCAGGACCAGATACTTGTTCTTACAACATCTGAAACGTGGTCATGCGGTGTTGATATTTTGCTTAATCATGGCTTTAGGACAGATTTTGTATCGATTGTAACATTTCTCACAATGTTCTTGCTTGTCCCAGTACAGTATGTAATGTGAATTTTATCTTTCCCCACACCCGGTATTGTAGTTTGGGGGTACTTAGTCAGGTTAAAAAAATATAGAGCCTGGATAGCTCAGTAAATAGAGCATCAGACTTTTAATCTGACGGTCCACAGTTCTCGTTCCTGTTCAGACGTTACCTTTTTACTGGCAGTGGTGGCTCCATCGGTTAAGGCTGTGGGTAATTGAGCTACTGAACCCTCGGCAATGGGCACTGTTGAACCCTTGAGCGAGGTCCTTAACCGTATCTGCCCCAGGGGTATCGCTGTATCCTGGCTGACCCCAGCTTCATAACTGGGATATGAGAAAAAATTATTTTTGAGGTACATGACAAATAATTGAATTAGGGCTGAAACGATTCCTCGAGTAACTCGATTACAAAAAATTATCAAGGCAAAATCTTCTGCCTCGAAGCTTCTTTTAATTAATTTTAAAATCTTGCGTTATGTTTTTGCGCAATTATTTGTTTGTCGTGACACAGCGCGCTTCCGGATGCAAGCCACCAGTAAACACAGACGAAAAAGCAGCGCTTACGTCACCCACAAAGCGGAAGGAGACGCAAACAGTTAGCTGTGTATTGATTTGAGGGAGCGCTCTGTTGCGGGCTGCAAAATGGATGGAAGCGATAAAATTATCAGCGAGCCAAGAGAAGAGAACTTTTAGTTCTGAAAATTAAGTTACCAAAGTAACTTGGTGTTTTTGTATAATTATTCATTTTAATGTTTGCCTTAGTTTTTCTGATACTTAAAGTCATTTGAAATACCCTTTTTTTTGGTTTTTGCATCTGAGAAACGGCTTTAAAATAAGAATGTATGGCACTGTAATTCAGTGCAAAGAATGTGAAAAAAGAATGCGCACTTAATTCATCTCAGTCAACTTTAAGCTATTCCTTGTGTTGTGAATAATGACAATGATAAAATGCTGTATGCATTTAAAAAATAAAATTAGATTTTTATATAAAGAAAAGCAATTAAGCTTTTTTTCACTTATATATTTTACATTGCTGTTTAATTAAGCAAAAGTACATTTTATCCGATTACTTGATTAATCGATTACGTTTTTGGTAGAATACTCGATTACTAAAATATTCGAAAGCTAGAGTCCTAAATTTAATTATAATCTTTATATACAGATTGGGGAAAAATTACTCAATTTAGTTCAATTAACGTATTGACATAATGAGTCCAAAATAGATTTTTTATTTTTTTAAATAAATGTATAATAATGTAGAGGTAAAACTAATTAGCAGTTGTTTTGAGACAGGCGTTAGCATGTGTAATAAGATGGTTTCGAGTCTCTCACAGAATACGTCACATCGGAGTCTTTTAATTAAATTTTTGATAACGTGACACTGTACAGTATAAATGCTTTTCTGTTGCGCCACTCGGAAGCGTCTGCTCTCGGTACAGAATCGTGGTCACGGACGATCAAACTAAAAAAAAAAAAACAGCTAATTCTGGTTACTGGGCGATCGACCGGTTCATCACTATTATAAACGTAATTATAAATAAATAAATAAATACATTTTATGTATTTATTTATAGTGCACAATATGAAAAAACACAATATTGAAATGGGATATTTATGAAACCGGGATACAGAATCACAACACATCTTGTTATAATCATATCAGGAGGTTCCCTGCTGATTTCTCTCCCTAGTTTTTAACCCCATGTTCTGGGAGTCCAGCTGAGCTTGGGTTCAGAGAGTGGACGGTGTGTGTGGAAGGTATGAGCGAGGCACTGAATAAAAAGAAGAAGCCTGCAAATGCCTTTTAGATGCAACAATTCTTTCGTACAGTCAAGAGGCCTCGAGTCAGAGGCTTAACCTGAAAACTTGATCACAGTTGAGTAAAGAAAAGTAAAGTAACCCCAATGTATTATGCGCACGTAGGCATATGAGAATTGATCTGCGGTTCGGAAAGAATTTGCCGGTGGAAACATACCTGCGGTGATGCGGAATTGATGCTGGTTTGAACTCATAGTACATAGGTTAAGTAGTACAAGGCACTAAAAGCGCAGCGTGGAGTGTTTACTCATCCCATAACTTACCTGTCCGGGTCTTGGAGTTGGTCAGGATTTCCTGAAGCCTCTCCTGTAACTTGTCAGCTCTTTTGCGCTCCAGATGAAGCTGTCGCTTCAAGTCTTTGAGCTGGATAAAAATGTAAAAAAAATTAATTAAAAAAAAAGAGAGAGAGATAAACCCTTAAAAACATACCCTTATTATTTAAATGCAAATTCACATTTGCATTAATCCATTTAGTGGGCAATCGTACAAAGGAACACTTACAAAATGCTAAAGCAGCAAAAGGTAGAGAGCTAAATCTGTCCTAAATCCTTCAATGAGCCGTAACTTGAACGAGAAAAGCTTAAACAGACTTTCCCTTTAGGTATATTCTTTAACAAAAGGTCTAATACACGTATCAGTTTTAAAGCCTTCGTGCATAACGTGCTGCGGCTCTAAGATGCAAATCTAAACATGCACAAGTTTTACAACTTACGAAATTACATTTTTTTAATTTTTGAAAAAAAACTATGATGGTAGATTTCTCCCAAACCATAAAAACATGATGTCTCTGGACAGCGTGGTAATGAGTACCAACTGTATCCCATTAGTTAGAGCCCCAGTCTGATGTTTAGAGCAGCAGAAACGACAATAGGCCATCACCTGTGTTTTAATTCACTTTCTGGGAATCCAGAGAGATGGAAAGACCTGACTCATCGCTTATTTTTCTGTCTCCGGCATGAGAGAGTAAGAGTGAGTGTTTATGTTCGTGAGAGAGATAAAGAGCGAGAGATAAAGAGAGAGAGAGAGAGAGAGAGAGAGAGAGAGAGAGAGAGGCACACTTACTGCTGAACTGCCTTTCTTCTCCAGGATCCGCTGTTCATCTACAGTGTCTCTAATCTCCTACAAAAAAAAAAAAAAAAAAAAACCCATACAGACATACAGAAGAAAGTTTAGTTTACAGTGACCACGTAATTGCTAAACCGAAATCGGGTCTATGAAATGGCTGCTATGAAAACCCCAAGGAGATATTGGCAACAGATGCAAGTGACGCTCAAGCGCACGTAAAAACACACACACACACACACACACACACACACACACACACACACGCAAAGTCCTAGTTTGGATGAGTTCAGTATGAACACGTCTTCATAGCAGGCTTCGTGAACAGATGCACAGCCTAGAGCAGTGGTTCAACAATCACCTAGCTGATTGTTTTCATTAGGAGTGCCAAGAGCAGATAAAACACTTAAATGTGTCCTCGCTGACCTGCTGTAGACCGAAAGGTAATAATTTAGCATCAGTATTATTATGATGGTAAAAACATGAGGCTGTAACTGTCAAGTCAGGCACGTATTCACTCACTCATCGTCTATACCACTTAATCCTGTATACAGGGTCACGGAATCGTTAAGGGCCTGGAGCCTATCTCAGGAGACTTAGGGCACGAGGCGGGGTACACCCTGAACAGGATGCCAATCCATCGCAGGGGGATGCACACACATATACACACACACACACACACACACACACACACACACACACACAC